>CM072814.1:78784376-79156952 GCA_036937905.1 Salvia rosmarinus | reverse complement strand
CGCCCGAGGTAGCCCCCGAGAAGCCGAGCAGGCGGCGCATTGCTGGTGAGCCTTGGTGGGCTTTGCCAGCGACCCAGGCCACTGATTGGGCCGACCGCGCCCGACCGTTCAGATTTTCGGTCGTGCCGGGTGCACGCGAGGCCCAATTGTTGAATCCGTCCGCTGCCCGACGCGAGGTCTGCGTTTAAATTACGTACTTTGTAAATCTATGTAATAGATTAGATTTAATGGGGTGTTTCACGATTGGCCGCTATGAAGCTTTTATTTTTTATCGCTCATATGCATGTCGGTGGATGTTTAAATTATGCAGTGCATGTATGTATGTTTAAATTACGCTGACAAACCTTTAAGTGTTTTACGAATTGGAGCATAGTAAGCATGCTAGGTTTATCGCTTATCAAGCATATTTTAGAATTCTGCGAGCATGTTTTACATGTTGAGTTCTATAGAAAAGCATGCTAAGATTACGTGATCTGCATGGACAAACCTTTGAATAAAAGACTAAGCAAGCAACCCGACAAATTAATTTTTCAAATTAAATGTCAAGACCTCCACTTTTTGATCTCTAAACAAAGTGAGACGACCGTGAGTAAAGCCCACACGGCTTGCTTGCACGCTTATCATAAGTTTGTTAGATGAGATTTCTAAATAAAACTTTTAAATCTATTGAGAAGTGGGAGTTTATGTAAACGCCCACACGCTGCGTGCTTGATGTGCGATTTTCATAAGTTCTCTAGTGATAGATATAAAATGAGATAACAAAGAATTTGAATTGGAGCGGTATGTCAGTGAGTATACCAATTCTAAGAATTCATCTTCATTAAAATTGTGGTCAATGCTTAGACATCACCTCAAGTACTCACGCAAGTCCCTTCGCGATAGTGATGTGTCTAGTAAGGTCCAATCATTAATTTCATTTGTCTAAGGATAAGTTGACATGGATTGAAATTAACGACTAAAAGGTATATTTTAGTCGCGTCGAGGTTCATGTGCCACACGCGCGGCTTGCATGTGGGATTCGGCGATTGGAGGTTTCATATTGTTTTATCAAAAGGTTACAATATTATTTTACTGAATTATTTGCGATCGTATGCTTATGTGTTTTAATTATCGTTTGATATGTCTCTTACGATTATCAATATGCTCGCACAAAATCCATTATCCGTCCAAATTTTATCGAGTGGAAACGAAACATGGAATATGTTCTTATCATGAAGAACACATGTTTGTTCTCTACTCCTAAACCCGTCCACTACGATCGACTAATGAGCGCGAGAGTCAAGAGACTTTGAATAAGTCAAACAATATGGCTAAATGCTATATGATGACTACGATGTCCAAAGGCTTGCGGTCATCGTCGATGGTAGAGTTATGATATTTGGTCAAGTCTCGAGAGAAGTTTGGGCGATGGATCGGACACGCTTCCACACTAATGAGAGATCTTGCGTGTAAGATGGAAGAAGGAAGTTCGTCCATGAACATGTCTCCCAATGACTCATCTCATGGATAGTCTTGATCGGTTGGGAGGGGTATTGGAGCGAAGGTCGATATCATCTCAATACACCGCCAAGTCTTTGAGAACTTTCGCGTGAATCGATCATGAGCAAGACCGAGTTTACACTTAGTCGGTTGTATGATCGTCTTTGCGGAAGGAGTTATGGGAAAAGGAGCACATGCTCTTCTAGCACATCTAAGGGCCCAAAATTTTCATGCAAAATGGAAATAGAAAAGGTGCCAAAGGTGGTAGAGGCGAGGAAATAGGGGAGTAGGAACAAGAACATGGTTGCCAGGAGGCTTAAAGAAGCCAAAGGAGAAGGGCAAGTGCTTCAAGTGCGTGGGCGGGCTTGAAGGCCAGTGCCCTTGCTCAGGCTCAGTCGTCGTTTAGTAACTAAACATGTTTAGACTTGTTCTACCCATTCTGGGTAGTAGATCGGCAATGGATCATGTTTGTTACACCTGCGGGTTCCTGGACAAGGGAGCTGTTTGATGGCGAGATAACGATCTCCGGAGACGGAAAGTCGAGCTGTTGCGTTGGAGATGTTTTTATGTTTTGGGACAACAGCTTTAGTTTTGAAAGGCGTTTATATGTGCGGATTTTCAGGAACCTTGTTCTTTTGAAATTATTTACTCATGGATATTCGTTATTTTGATAGTGGTGTTTCTATCATAAGAAATAGCGAGTTATCGTGTGGACCTATATAATTGCTTTATACTATTTCGCAAAACATAATACCTATAACTATGTTGCATCTTATCAAACCCAAAAGAAAGTTTTCTTGAAGATGACTTCTCTTTTCTCGGCATCTTAGATTAGGTCACATCAATCTAAATAGGATCCGAAATGGAGTTCGCTTGGTAATCTCACGGTCTGCGAATCGATAGAAGGTAAGATGTCGACGACCGCCAGCGAAGGGTTATAGAGCCAGAAATGTTGGAGTTAGTCCTTCGACGTGGACCTATGTCCACACAAGCTCGTGGAGAATGCAGTTTTTGTCACTTTCGTGGATTACTCAGTGCGGATACATATACCACCGCATGAGTGAATGCTTTGAGAAATTCAAAGAGTTTAAGTGGAGGCGAAGCTGAGTAAAGATATCAGATCGTGCGGTCGATCGCGGTGGCGAATACCTCGATGTTTATGGACTATCTAGTGAAGTGTGGGATTACCTCGCGCATTCACCGGCACCACAACAAAATGGTGTGTCGGAGAAAAATAGGACTCTTTTGAAATGGTTAGATCTATGATGAGTTATGCTACATTGCTATTTAGTTACGGGGATATGCCTTGAGAGGCGGCATACTTGCTAAATCTAGTGCCGTCAGTCGATCGAAAAGACCCTTCGAGTTGTGGTTTGGCGAGCCCGGTTTAACCACATAAGGATATGGGGCGATCCGCACGTGTCTGCAAGAAAGGGACAAGTTGGAGGCTAGATCGACGCAAGGCTGTTTATTGGCTATCTAGAGGACGAAGGTGGTTTATTCTATAGTCTGGGATCGGAAGGTCATTATTAGCACTAATGCTCGATTCTTAGAAGAGGATTATATGAAAATCATAAGTCCAAAGTTGAAATCATTCTTGATTAGAAGATGATCGTATTCCACCACGATTAGGCGAGTGCGAGATTCGAGTCTAGTGGGAGGATGGACACGATCTTCAAGAAATTGAAGTGGGTCGAGTTCCACGGAGATACGACCGTCAAGTGGTACCTACCAGAAGTTGTGCAAGTTAGAGAACCACAAGTATTTGCACCCGTTGCCATAGTGCTGTAGAACCTCGTCGTAGTGGGAGGGTTGTTCGTCAACCCGAGCGATTTATGTTTGGGTGAATCTTGGTTTGTCGGAGCGAACATGCAATAATCGACCCTGGACATACAGGGAGCGATACAAGATATTGATGCAAGATCATGGCACACGCTATGGACTTAGAAATGGAGTCCATACGGCTTGGATGTATGAAAGACACCTCCGATGGCAAGGAAGCCTAGGTAGTAAGTGGATATCGAGGAAGAGATTCCGATGGAGAGGTTTCGCTTTTAAAGCCGGGCTTGTGGCGAAAGGGTACACTCAGTTGAGGGCATCGATTTCGATGAGACCTTTTACTGTAGCAATGCTCAGTCCATCGATTCTTCTAGCCATAGCACCACTTGAACCTAGAGGTTTAGCAAATGGATGTTAAAACCGCTTTTCTAAGTTTACCTTGAGGAAGGTAGAGACATCTATATAACAACTGAAGGTTATGTGTAAAGGGTGAAGAGCATCTAGTATGGAAGCTTAAGAGTCCTTTATGGACTTAAGCAGCCTCCGATCATGGAACTTCGACTGAGGTGTAAAGTCCTATGGATTTACCCGTTGCCTAGCGAGAGTTGTGTGTATCGGTTAGATGTCAACGTGATGTGGTATTTCGCACTTTATGTAGATGACATCCTTCTAGTTGGCAACAACGTGAAGTACATTATCGGCGTAAAGAGTTGGCTATCCGATCGTTTCAAATGAAAGACTTAGGAGATCAGGTACATTCTTGGGATCAAGGTTTCGAGATCGCAAGAAGAAAATGTTGAACTTATCTCGGCTCTTACATGATATCTTGTGATTACTCGTTTTAGTATGCAAAGCCAGAAAATTGATACCTTTCGACATGGCGTCCTTTATCTAAAACGCAAGTCACCATATTGCAAGGAGATAGAGAATGAGATAAGTTCCTTACGCTCGCCGTGGAAGTCTCATGTCGCAATGCTATGCACAAGACCGATATCGCTATGCGGTGGCATAGTAGCTGAATATCGATCCCATATCGATCTAACCTGGACAAGCTCATTGAATTAAGATGAAGCATATACCAAGTACACGAAAAGGACTCGAGATTATAGGCTAGTTTACCATGCGAGATAGTCTAATGCCTTTGGGTTATCTGAGACTCGGTTTCCAAGGACCGTGATGAGAAAAAGTCGACCTCGAGCTATGTGTTTACCTTGGGAGGTGGAGCCGTATCTGGCGGAGTGCAAGCGGCGATGCATTGCGGACTCTACCATGAAAGCCGAATATGTAGCCGCTTGGAGGCTTCTAAGGAGGTCTGTATGGTTCAAGAACTACCTCATGGATCTAGATGTGGTACTGGTTTGCCCAAGAGTATCATAGTTCTTGTGATAACTTTCGGTGCGATGTGAACTCGAAGGAACCACGGACCCACAAGGCGACCAAACACATAGAGAGAAAATACCATGTCATACGAGAAATCG
The DNA here is from genome assembly GCA_036937905.1 of Salvia rosmarinus. Taxonomy (NCBI): domain Eukaryota; kingdom Viridiplantae; phylum Streptophyta; class Magnoliopsida; order Lamiales; family Lamiaceae; genus Salvia; species Salvia rosmarinus. The sequence goes on along the minus strand of CM072814.1, from coordinate 79,152,216 downwards.
TTAGGCGAGGTGGCGTCTTGATAGAAAAGATTGATACAACGGAAAATCTAGCGGATCCATTCACGAAGGCACGCCGCAAAAGTCTACGATGGACACGTTAGAGGACTTGGATTAAACGATGGCACCCACTTAGAAACTTTTGTATAAGTGGGAGAAGCAAAGTGATGGTTGTTTTAATAGCTAGTAGAAAGACACATTGTATACTAAAGTTTGCTTTAGTATAAGTGGGAGATTGTTGGTTGTATCTTGAAAAGCGGTTTGGTTGAGCTTGTATACAATGTTTCCTATTACCACTATTACAATCTCCTATCGATTTGAATACTTGATTGCATTTATCGTGTCCCCTTATCTCATATATAAGTTAGATCATACGGTGTGTAGAAGATCACGTAAGTGCGTATGATTGGTCGAAGCTTAATGAGATATAAAAAGTTTCACTGTTGAGGCGACTTAAGGGCGAGTTGTCGGTTTGAGGCTGCGGTATAGATAAGAAGTGACTTGACTTAGTTGCTTGTCTATCTTTGATGCGTCTCGGCGTATTGAAGGATCACGATGAGATGAGTTCTTCTTTTCGACCGTCGTGAAGAACCAAGATCTCGGTGACTTACGATGATCTAAACCTCGATAAGGTATTAGGTGAGTATGAGTTCTTGACCATCACTTTGACTTGTTATGAGTGAGGGTTATATGTTCTAACCAAGATTCTCCGCATCTTGGGTGGTGGCGATCTTGTATGTCGCTAGTTATCTGTGTCAGTCACCAGATCCGTTTAGGATGATGGCGTCCCAGCAAGGAGCTCAAAGGTTTATTGTACTAAACCACCGCAGGTTGAGTTAGCTCAAGTACAATAATAAGGTTGAGTGGTACTACTTAAGGAAATGAAGTTATGTCGCTTTAAGCGGTCGATTGCTATAAATGATTAATGGGCGTTCGATATCTTAAATCTGAGGATTACGTAATGTCTAAGTGCAAGCCGACTCAACTTCGGTAATAAAGGGTAAGTCGACATTCTTTCTCTAGTGGCATGATCGAATGTTTATAAATTAATTTATGTTACGGTGAACATAAGATAATTAATTTATTTGAGGCCCATCTTTATTCCTTGCATTTGATCCACAGGTGGCCCGTCCAGGCCCTTAAGCTAGAGGAAAATCGGCGCTATTTGCTCCCCATGATAAGATTTTATTCTCTTTATCCTACAGGATATAATTATATTTATGGTATATCATAGATCCTTTCCATATAAGATTATGGTAATAATCACGAGTATGGAAATAATCACGAGAGTATGGAAATAATCCTAAGATTATGGTAATATTCCATATAGGATTATGGTAATATTCCATATAGGATTAAGGTAGTGCATTATAAATATAAGGTATGAGATAAAGTCTGAGTTAATGCTCACATATTGTAAAGAGGATTTTCGCCATCTCGTACACTTTGAGAGAGATTTTCGAGAGTTTTGTTGGTGAGAGCATTGGGTGATTTTCGAAGCATTCTCCATAGATCGTCCTCACTCGACGTTGGAGATTGGGCAATCGGGATACGATCCGGAAGGTCAAAGCACGAGTCCGATCCGTTCGATCCGTTCATCTCGTTCCATCGACCTCTTCGATCCAAAGTAAACACGTGAAAACCTAACGTGTTGCGATTTAATTATATAGGCGCATGCTAGGTTTATAATCAATATGGTGAATTAAACATCGAAGATGGATCCTCGGGCGAGGTTAACATACGTTTTCCTACAACGGCAGCTGTTTAGCAAACTTTAGCTTTCTTTTGCCTCGCCACGGTCCCGGTCACGATCCGTGTTGGTTATGAACTTGTCGAATAGGTTCTGAGTTTATCGACTTGGTCTCTACGGTTGAAGAAGTAGCGGCGCTTCCTGGAACTTCTCCTCATTCGTCTCTGCTTTCTTCGCCATCTCGCCCAAGATCTAAAGGCCTCACTGGGAACTTTATTCAAGATTGATCCTCCACAAGTTGCATTCACCAAAATTTTCTCTGTTGCCTCAACCCGGCCATGAAATATTGGATCGATCATGATCCGGAATTTGATGTTGAGGGCATTTCGCCGCAATGCTTAAACCTTCCCGATAATCATAAAAAGGTCTATCCGTGCCCATTTGATCTTTGCTTATCCTTTTCCTCATGTTACGAATACGGGCGCGTGAAATTACTTCTCGAGGAACTTTTGGTGAAGTTGTGCCCACGTGGTCACACTTCCAGCGGGCAAGTGTGAGAGCCATTCTCTTGCCCATCATGCGAGGCTGGAATGACACTAATCTCACATACTCTCCAAAATTTTCATTGGCGCGATAGTCCCACGCCATCTCAAAATCTTGTAATTGCCTTTGTGGATCCTCCCGGCATGTCCTTTGAATCGGGGAGGATTTGGATGAAGGAATGCTTCATCTCCTAGTTGCCATTGATCGCGGGCAAAGTGATGCCCGTTGGCCTCGAGTTACGGTTGTTGGGGAACACCATTTCAATGTTCGCTCTACTTGTGGTTGTTTACCCATCGTATTGCCCTCCGGGTTCTCTTACGATTAGCCGCCCACGCAGCTAGTCGTGCCTCCGCTTCTTTGCTCTCCTCCGCCTTGCGTGCTTTTCGATCTCGGGATCGCATAAAAGTCCTCCGTTCTCTCTGCAAGGTTAGGTCGTAGCATACAACATAAAAGCAATATAAATTCAAGAAATAGAGATACATTGGAATCGCAACTCCCGACAGCGGCGCCAATTCGACACGCGTGGTTTAACGTTCAAAATAAATTTATAACCTATTGCCCATCACAGGCGTAGCCGGCGATAAGTATAGGGTCGATCCCACGAGGAGTTAGTGTAGCAATCTCTGATGTCACGATGTCACATAAAATGGATGAGAGTGGTGTAATTATCTTGATCACTATAGATAAGACTAAAGTAACACGAAACAAACTCAAAGGGAATATCAAATAATAAGGCGAGTCGGCTTGGGCAACAACCGTGAAGGCGATTAATACTCGGTCCTAGGTGCAAGTTTTCTCTACATGACATGCATCAACCGGTTATAAGAGACATACGTCATGACCCCGTTGTCACGCGTCACGCCCACGACGCACCCTTCCAAATCTATCCATTCTGTGTAAAGAAGGCAAGGGAAACCCTATGCAAACTATCTAACCCGTAATGCCCACGCACGAGGACACCTCGGTACATGTAAACTTACATGCGGCGTTATGATCTAGATGGACTGGTATTGGCGAAAGCGTATGACTACTCCAACTCGCCCACACCAATCGTACTATTTGGGGTGCGGGACACCCGACACCTTAATCCAATTATTACTTGCAACCTTCCCTTACCCACTATGTTATTTGCAACTAACACACCGAGTTTGGTTAAGTTATATAATGCCCAGGACCTAGTGCTTGAGGAACACGCATGCGGATCGTAATGCCTACTTAGACCTCTCGAGTTATATTAATCATGCTCCACTTAGTCACGCCCAAACCGTAATAAAGAATTAGCTAGACATAAAATAAATAAACATGCACAGTTAATTGAAACCATAATTAAACGGAACCAACTTTATATTAATTGAGCGAAATAGAAGCGGCGAGCCCAGTGCCACCCGCAAAACATACTGAATAACAAATAAAAGTGTTTGCCACGAAGGGACTTAATGTATGTGGTGTTCTTTGGATGAATTTGATAATGAGTGAGAGTTGGAGCAGCAGCAAAGCGCACAAGTCGCGCTTCATCCATATATATAGGCTAGAGATCGGCGATGGTTTATGGCCCATGGGCTGGACAATCTGGTAGGTTTTCCTTGTTGATCGGCGCTCTTTCCTTGCCTGAAGGATCAAAGGCGATCTCCTCCGGATATCATGAGATTCGTGTTAGCGCATCCTTTCGGATTTAGCAAGATTCGCCCGGATCTCGCTGTATCTTGCCCATTAGCTCTCCTCTGCCTTCTCTTGCCTCCTTCTTCTTCTTGGTCTCTGCTCGCCTTCACTTCGTTTGCCCATTAGCCTACCCTTCGGAGATTGAACTTGTGCGATGCAGCAAGGAGGTCACGCCGTGAAACAGATACGACTCTCGAGTTTGAAGCCCAGTGTGAGCTAAGCTCCTGTGCCCTTGAGGTGCATCGTATCTCTATTCACCCGCCAAGCAAGTTCCTCCTTCTGCCCATTTCGCCTTGTTCCTGAGACCAATGTGTCCTCCGCACACAAAACACAACAAGAAAGACACAAAAGACTCGATCTAGACCTAGACAAGACACAGGAAAAAGAGCACAAAACTTGGGCTCGTCGGTGGGTGAATCTTCGGTTTAGTCCTGAGAAGCGAGCAGGCAATAATCGACCCATGGACATACAAGGAGGCGATACAAGATATTGATGCAAGATCATGGCACACCGCTATGGACTTAGAAATGGAGTCCATAACTTGCTATGGATGTATGAAAGACACCTCTACGGATGGCAAGGAAGCCATAGGTAGTAAGTGGATATACAAGAGGAAGAGATTCCGATGGAGAGTTTGGCTTTCAAAGCCGTGCTTGTGGCGAAAGGGTACACTCAGTTGAGGGCATCGATTTCGATGAGACCTTTTCACACATGTAGCAATGCTCAAGTCCATCGAAATTCTTCTAGCCATAGCAGCCCACTCAACCCAGAGGTTTGGCAAATGGATGTTAAAACCGCTTTTCTAAGCGGTTACCTTGAGGAAGGTAGAGACATCTATATGCGTGAGACAGAAGGTTATGTGGTAAAGGTGAAGAGCATCTAGTATGGAAGCTTAAGTCCATTTATGGACTTAAGCGAACCTTCCGATCATGGAACTTACGCTTTGACGAGTAGTAAAGTCCCATGGATTTACCCGTTGCTAGCGAGAGTTGTGTGTATCGGTTAGATGTCAACAGTGATGTGGTATTTCTTGCCTTTTATGTAGATGACATTCTTCTAGTTGGCAACAACGTGAAGTCTGATATCGAGGCGTAAAGAGTTGGTTATCCGATCGCTTTCAAATGAAAGACCTAGGAGATCGCGTACATTCTTGGGATCAAGGTTTACCGAGATCGCAAGAAGAAAATGTTGAGCTTATCTCGGGCGTCTTACATTGATCTTGTGATTACTAGTTTTAGTATCGCACCAACAAGAAAGGATTGCTACCTTTCGGACATGGCGTTCCTTTATCTAAAGACGCGATCACCTATGACCAAAGGAGATAGAGGAAATGAGACAAGTTCCTACGCCCGCCATAGAAAGTCTCATGTACGCAATGCTATGCACGAGGCCCGATATCTCGCTATGCGGTGAGCATAGTAGCTAGATATCGATCTAACCACGGACAAGCTCATTGGATTGCATAAAGCATTTACTCAAGTACACGAAAAGGACTCGAGATTATAGGCTAGTTTACCATGCGAGATAGTCTAATGCCTTTGGGTTATCTGGACTCGGATTTCCAAACCGACCGTGATGAGAAAAAGTCGACCTCGGGCCATGTGTTTACCTTGGGAGGTGGAGCCGTATCTGGCGGAGTGCAAGCGGCGATGCATTGCGGACTCTACCATGGAAGCGAATATGTAGCCGGCTTCGGAGGCTTCTAAGGAGGCTGTATGGTTCAAGAACTACTCTCATGGATCTAGATGTGGTACTGGTTTGCCCAGAGTATCATAGTTTACTTGTGATAACTTAGGTGCGATGGCAAACTCGAAGGAACCACGGACCCACAAGGCGACCAAACACATAGAGAGAAAGTACCATGTCATACGAGAAATCGTTAGAGCGAGGTGGCGGTCTGATTGAAAAGATTGATCGACGGAAAATCTAGCGGATCCATTCACGAAGAGCTGCCGCAAAAGTCTACGATGGACACGTTAGAGGACTTGGATTGCGCTTGATGGCACCCACTTAGAAAGGAAACTTTTGTATAAGTGGGAGAAGCAAAGTGATGGTTATTTGTAATAGCTAGTAGAGACACATTGTATACTAAAAGTTTGCTTTAGTATAAGTGGGAGATTGTTGGTTTGTATCTTGAAAGGTTTGGTTGAGCTTGTATACAATGTTTCCTCGATACCACTATTACAATCTCCTATCGATTTGAATACTTGATTGCATATATCGTGTCCCTTATCTCATATATAAGTTAGATCATACAATTGTGTAGAATATCACGTAAGTCCGTATGATTGGTCAAGCAATAGATATAAAAGTTTCCTGGTGAGACAACTTAAGGGCGAGTTGTCGGTTTAGCCGCAGATAGATAAGAAGTGACTTGACTTAGTTGCTTGTCTATCTTGCACGCGTCTCTGACGTATTGAAGGATCACGATGAGATGTGTTCTTTTTCGACCGTCGTGAAGAACCAAGATCTCGGTGACTTACGACGATCTAAACCTCGATAAGGTATTAGGTGAGTATGAGTTCTTGACCATCACTTTGACTTGTTATGGGTGAGGGTTATATGTTCTAACCCAAGATTCTCCGTGATTTGGGTGGTGGCGGTGGTTTGTATGTCACGCTAGTTATCTCAGACGAGTCACCGTATCCGCTTAGGATGATGACGCCCCTTAGGAGCTCAAAGGTTTATTGTACTAAACCCCGCAGTCGAGTTAGCTCAAGTACAATAATAAGGTTGAGTGGTACCGCTTAAGGAATTGAAGATATTAATTATTTTAAGCGGTCGATTGCTATAAATGATTAATAGACGCTCGATATCTTAAATACGTGATTCGTAATGTCTAAGTGCAAGCCCGACTCAATTTCGGTAATAAAGGGTAAGTCAAGATTTATTCTCTAGTGGCATGAATAAATGTTTATAAATTAATTTATGTTCAATTTGAACATACGATAATTAATTTATTTGAGGCCCATCTTTATTCCTCATTTGATCCTGGCGGCCCATCCTGGCCCGTAAGCTCTTGGAAATCGGCGCCCATATTGCTCACTATGGCAGGATTTTATTCTCTTTATCCTACAAGGATATAATTATATTTATGGGATATGTATAGATCCTTTCCTTATGGGATTATGATAATGCATTATAAATATAAGGTAAGAGATAAAGTCTAGGTTAATGTTCATTAATCCTCATATTATTTTCGAGAATCACAAGCCCTTTGTGAGAAATTTTCGAGAGTCTTGAGTGAGCATTGGGTGATTTTCCGAAGCATTCTCCATAGATCGTCCTCACTCGACGTTTGAGATTGGGCATCCGGGATACAGTCCAGAAGGTCAAAGCACGAGTCTCGACCGTTCGATCTGTTCATCCCGTTCGATCCACCTCGACAGATCAAAAGGTAAACACGAGAAAACCCCTACGTGTTGCAATTAATTAAATAGACGCATGCTAGGATTATAATCAATGTATGGTGAATTAAATATCCAAGATAGATCCTCGGGGCGAGGGCTTAACATATGTTTTCCCTACAAATTCATCATTGCACGGGTTTATAAGTGCACGGCCGTGCATCCTATGTATATGATTGTTATCTTTTATATCTTATTTTGCAACATATGTCTTGGCAACGTCTTATTATACGTCATGGTGGTAGTTGGGACAGAGCAGAGTATATAGGCGGCAACGAGGTTCTCGATACATGGTCAGAATAGATTTCACGTGCTAATTTGCTAAGAGAGATTTATGAGCAAGTAGGCAACAATGGTGGATCGATTATATGCTTTTCTATAATGACGGGCGCTAGTGATGGAAGAAGAATAAAGTATCGTTGAAATCGACACCGATTTGTTCCGATTGATTGTGGAACAAAAGGATGATCCAGTTGTGTATGTGATTGAAAAGGCAAGCGATCGCAGCCACGGTACACACAGAGACACCGTATTATATGGTTCACAATGATCTACGCCTTGCCCGAGTCTAATGCAAGATGTATCGGTTCAACTACACGAAGACGAGCCGTTGTCTTCGAATGAGGATGAAGACAAGCTGGTGTATTCAGATGAAGAGAAGACACGAACCGACGTAGAGATATATTTGATTCATCACATCGAATTTGGTGCTTGATTCGACAACCAAGACATCTTGATAAGGTTATTTGACAACGAACTTCACTCCAACAACAAAGATGATGGTGAGGCTCATGCTACAACTTCACGAACCGTAGAGGATGATACGGTGCATGAGTTGCGCAATCGGGTTATTCCACTACTTGATTGTGATAGTGCATTGCCATTAGATTGGGTCGAACATTGTGGAGCCCATACCCACCAATTATGCGTTGATTCGATATTTAAGACGAAAGATGACTTGGGGATAGCCGTGGGATTGTACCACTTGGAGAATCATGTAGAGTACGTGGTCGATCGGTCAAGTAAAACACGTTTGGGTATGTTTGCAAGCATGGCAACGGTTGTCCTTTTAAGCTACGAGCCGTCCAAAGGGCAACGATATGGAGAGTAATTAAGTTGAACAACAGTCATACTTGTCACTTGATTTGAATCGTCGCCCACCTGACAGTGTCTCGCTAAGATTGTTGGCAAGTATTTTGCACGAAAATTGATCGATAAAGGTGTGGTATCGTCGAAAGAGATGATTGGAGAGATGCATCGAATTTGGCATTGACATAGATTACAGCTTTGCTCTCCGAGCAAGAAATGTCGCTATAGAGATGACATATGGCGATTTCGAACGGTCCTATCAATTGCTTCCATCATATTTGCATCTGTTGAGAGAATCAAGCCCCGAGACACTATATGATATTGAGACGGCTCATGATGGCGAATTTCGATATTTGTTTCTTGCTCGACGTAGTTTGCATGCTTTCAAGCATTACCTACGGCCGATCGTTGTTGTAGACGGACTCATCTTAAGGAAAGAACAAAGGAATTTGTTTTGTCGCTATTACGAAGGATGGAAATGAAGGAATCTTCCGCTTGCTATCGGGTTAGGTCCGATTGAGGACGAGGAGTCATGGACTTGGTTTTTATCTCGCTACGCTCATGCATTGGTCATCCCGATGATCTCTTAGTTGTGTCGATCAACATAAGGGCATCGAAAAGTTGTGGAGTCCGTGTATCCGAACGTCGTGCATGTGTTGTGCTTTTACCATTTGCGAGAAGAATATGGCGCGATTTGGGTGCATGTTTGTACAGCTTATCAAGTCACCGCATATGCCTATCGATCGAGGATTTCGAGATTTTTTCTCGCGTGGATGTTCTAAAACCGGCAAAGACACCATCATCTACTCTCCATTGGGGAGCATAGGTGGTCTAGGTTGAAGTGTCCTGTACCACGCTATAGTTTCATGACTCCGAATACGGCAGAGAGTTTCAATAGTCGGTTGTTGTGGGCTCGACATCTACCTATTTGCTCGTTGCTTGAGACTTTTAAATCTATTACGGAAAAAATGGTTTGACGTACGATGAGCTAGTGCAGCAGCAAGGTCCGATGAGTTGATCAAGTAGCCATTGAAGCTACATGCCTCGTCGGTGCCGGCGCCGCTGGTTGTTCATTCAACGACCACACACATGTTTAAAGTCAAGAGAAAACACATCATACGTGGTTGATTTGCGAACGGGACATGTGAATGTCGTGAGTTCGATTTGACGAGATCCCTTGTCACGCCAGGCCGCTATTAGGTACGGTATTTATCTAAACGTAAAGTCCAACTCATACGCTGTGGTTAATTTCTTTTGTGATTAATTTATTTTTTTAGCGTCTTTGGTTTACAAGTCACCGACTTTGTGGCTCAAGATTATAGATGCTTGTTTTTATGGCGACTTATTCTTATCGAATTGTATCAGATCACATCCCGTGCATGGATTGTACCGCATCAGATCGCTTACATTATTCGACTTCCAATCATCACACGTCAGTCAAGGTCCTAGATTGAGTATGATGCAATCGGTTGTTGAGGGTTCGTCAAGATCGCGTCGTCAAATATGCACATGTTGCAAGGGTCAAGGCCACAACAAACGCTCATGCACAACATTTATTGCCATTAGTGATGAAACATGTGTGGAAAGGACACGACGTAGAAAAAATGTAGTATTTATCGAAGTGAAGAGCATACAAGGAATTTGTGTCCTCAACGGCCTCGTGAGTAAGGATATTTGTTATATGAAGTGATATTCGTTGTTTTTGGATTGATTGTTGTTGGATTTTGTTGAATTTTGTTGGATTTTGTTGAATTATTTTGGATTGTTGTTGATTTTATTGAATTATATCGATTTTGTCAATTATATTGGATTGTCGATTGTTGTTGGATTGTTGTTGAATTATGTCGATTTTGTCAATTATATCGATTGTTGATTATATGTCGGATTGTTGGATTATGTTGGTTTTGTTGGATTATGGGGATTCATTGGATTGTTGTTGGATTTTGTCAATTATATCGATTATCGGATTATGTTGGATTGTTGGATTATGTTGGTTTTGTTGGATTAGGGGATTCGGTTTGATTATGTTGGTTTTGTTGGATTAGGGGATTCGGTTGGATTGTTGTCGATTAAAATTAAACTAATTAATTTTAATTAGTTAAATTAAATTAAATTAATTAGGATTAATTAAGATTAATTAGTTAAATTAAATTAATTAGGATTAATTAAGATTAATTAATTCCAACAAAAAACCAACATAATTAATTAAATTAAATTAATCCAACAAAAAAACCAACAACAAAACCAACAACAATTCAACAAAAAACCAACAACAATCCAACATAATTCAACAAAATCCAACATAATCCAACAACAATCCAACAAAACCAACAACAATTCAACATAATTCAACAAAATCCAACATAATCCAACAAAATCCAACAACAAGCCAACAAAACCAACAACAATTCAACATAATTCAACAAAATCCAACATAATCCAACAAAATCCAACAACAATCCAACAAACAATCCAACAAAACCAACAACAATCCAACAAAACCAACAACAATTCAACAAAATCCAACATAATCCAACAAAATCCAACAACAATCCAACAAACAATCCAACATAAACCAACAAAACAATCCAACAAAACCAACAACAATCCAACAATACAAAAACCAACAACAATCCAACAATACAAAAACCAACAACAATCCAAAAATCAACAACAATCCAACAAAAACCAACAACAAGACCACAGTAACCATATCCAACAAACACAAACAAAAATATCACTAATACTGATAAAAATACTACAATATCCGTCATAAATACAAAAAAGTCGAGGAAACTAAACAAAACGAGACAGTAACCATATCCTACGAGCTATCGATGTACGCTGAGCTAGTATGTACCGCTGACTGTTATGTAACCTCCGAGGCATACCTGTGATGAGGCGATACATATAGAGGCATGCAAAACACCGCAACTCATCGAGTCGGCTGTCAGATCGCTCATCATCGGGCACCTCCGCCAATGTCGATACCCGGTCGTGGCGTCTCAACGGATTGTTGCTCCAAAATCCACCTACCCTCATCGATCGAGGAAAAGCCGAATAATGGGCAACATCCGTAACGCCTCAACGCCGAGAGTTAGGGTTAGACGCCAGGAGTCGTACACCTCAAGAGTCCACGCAACAAGATGATATACGAATCGTGACCCGGTGATCGCCCCGATGTTACTGTATGGCTAGTAGTCGCAACATTGATAGTTTTAAAGTTTACATTCAATTGGATAGAAAAATAATAGAAATGAGGAAATAAATTTACCATATCAACAAGACAACCACGGTCCGCTATGCTCGCATCGCTTCTTGCACCATCGCTATCAAGTCATCGGTGCTTGCCATCGTGGATAGGTGGTCTTTGATACCACATTAAAGCCCATAGGATAATTTGGATGAGGCCGGGCGAACTCACGCATTAGCGCTTGCTGCATAAATGAATAAATTTAGTCGGGAATAATTTATACCGTGTACTGGATGAGTTAAAATAAATTTAAGGACATTTCAAACTTACATAAAATCCAATCGGTGCTATAACGCATCGAGCGTCATTGATCGTGGGCAATAATACATTGGCAGGATGTTGTGGATTGATTTTTTTTCAATGTATATACAAGGTGTACAACTCCATAACCTAACACACACATAAAAAAAGAACAACATTAATTGAATTATAAATATATAAACAAAATTTGAATAAATGTTGTAATAAAGTACCTCGCCCGTGAACTCAGCTCGTGGGTCGGTGATATGATCGAACATTGCTTGAGTCATAATTTGTTGATTCAAATTAGCCACGACATAAGCATCTCGGGCTCGATCGCCTAAAGATCTCGAACTCCTCGTCGCGCCTCGGGGTACTCATATCTACGGAGTCTGGATGTGGGGTCTCAATGCAGGGTCTCCGTCAAGATCCCCACTAACCGACGATGCATCACCTCGTGCACGATCGGCTCTCGAGCCGCCGGCTCACCGGGTGGCGTGACTAGACTCTCGGCGACCCGATCGTCGGTGGCTGAATCTTGGGCCCTCATATGGATCGACCTACCGGTGAAGCAAATCGCCAGATGGCTAGTCGGGGCCCTCCTCGGATCGATCCGCCGTGAAGCGGATCGTCGGTGGCTAGTGTGGGGCCCCGATATGGATCGACCGCCGCGGTGAAGCGGATCGTCGGTGGCTAATGCGGGCACCTCCTATGGATCGACTGCGTGTAGCGGATCGTCGGTGGCTACTGCGAGGTACCTCCTCGCCGGACACCGCGCCTCGATTGACATGCTCGAATAGTCGGCGTAGCTCCCACGCGCGAGATATAGGGTGCGAGATCTCGTCTCAAGATCTCGTGCCAAGAAATCCGCCAACCGCCGAACACACGCCGAGCCACTCAAGCTATGAGGCCCTCTTGAATCGCCGTCCCACAATGGCACGACGGACGCCTCTCGATCAAGAAGGCAATGGAGGCCTCGCCTAGTCGAACACTCTGGCGTGTTCGCAGCACACGTGGTCCGCTCGCGCCCTCATGCCGCGATGAGTGCTCGCGACGCTCGATCGCGATCGAGACACGCCAGTCGACTGGCTCAAGAACCCGAGACGATCTCGCACTTCAGCCTTCCCACCCACCTTCGCCACTCGCTGCATGACAGGGACATGCTCTGCCACCCTCCTGCGGGGCACTCTCTCACGCACAGGCACCTGCTGTGGCTCAGGCGCAGGCTCGTCATGTGCGTCTCTGGCGTGCCGCCCCGCATGCACAAACCGAATAGCCAAAGGATCGTCCTCGAATAGGCTCAAGTAGTATGCCTCTGTCAACTCGACCTCGAGCAGCTCCAGCGCAGGATGACATAGACGCTACAAAAAAAATACACATTATTGATTATAATGTATTTAATAAATATATAACAAATACTAAACATGAGATTAAAATTACATGCTCGTCAAAAAATCCAATATACTGGGTCGGGGACTTCCATGTAGTCCACATCAAGCATCTCGGCAACTGTATCTCGCTGTCTCGGCACCCACACATACGTCCTAAGTCGGGGATGGACTCATACGACCAAATCCGTGAGGTCAAACATGACCATAGAAATGGTACGCCTTCCTCGGCCGCCACCTCGCTCGGGTGCCTCTTGAGCACATCAATCCCGTGACAGAGGACCTGGAATGAATAGGAGCCCCAAGGAAAACTCTGCCACATATCCAATCCTCGTGAACGCCCAAACCCAAGGCTCGATGGCTTCCCTATCGCGGCAAAGGACGTTGAGATATGCTACTAATATAAAAGCCGCCTTCAAGTAATCTACGGCTCGAATTGGTAAAGGATTACGACTGTGGTATAAATTATCACCCGGGTAAGACAAATGTGGTAGCTGATGCCTTGAGTCATAAGAATCAACCCAAACTGGGGAGTCTCTTTACAAAGGAAGAAAAACTCGTTGAAGAGTTTGAAAGAATGAAAATAGAAATGGTTGAACAACCAGAGACGATCATGAGTCGTATTGCTACACTCACATTGACGTCTAATTTGAGAAAGAAGATAATAGACAAACAGAGGAAGGATGAAAAGTTGGAAAGAACAAAGGTCAAGGTAAGAACTGAAGGGCTGAAGGATTTTCGAGAAGCGTCAGACAATGCCTTATTGTTTGAGGAAAGGTTGTGTATTCCAAACAATAACGAGCTTCAAAATGAAATCATAAGTGAAGCTCATGATACACCTTATACCGCCCACCCATGCAGTACTAAGATGTACCAAGATTTATGAGAAAAGTTCTGGTGGGAAGGCATGAAACGAGACGTAGCCTCTTTTGTAGAGCGTTGTCTTGTTTGTCAACAAGTGAAGGCATTACATCAACGATCCCACGGAAAGTTACAGCCTTTGGAAATGCCCGAATGGAAATGGGAGGATATAGCGATGGACTTCGTTACGGGTTTGCCAAAGTCGAAAAGAGGGAACACTGCTATATGGGTAGTAGTGGATAGACTCACCAAGTGTGCACATTTTCTGCCAATTCAGATTACTCATGGATCTGATAAGTTAGCCCAGTTGTACGTAAAAGAAATTGTACGCCTGCATGGAGTACCAAAATCTATCACGTCTGATAGAGATTCCAAATTCACTTTGAGATTCTGGGTTAGCTTACAAAAAGAATTGGGCACGAAGTTGAATTTTAGCACAGCGTTTCATCCACAGACCGATGGGCAATCGGAAAGGACGATTCAAACACTTGAAGATATGCTGAGAACAGTAGTGTTGGATCGAGGTGCAAAGTGGGAAGATGTTTTACCCCTCATTGAGTTTGCCTACAATAATAGTTATCAAGCGACGATTAATATGGCCCCATACGAAGCCTTATATGGAAAGAAATTTCGATCACCGCTTTATTGGGATGAAGTATGTGAGAGAAGAATTTTAGGGCCTGATATAGTAAATGAGATGATTGAAATCGTCCGTCAAATTAGACAAAGAATAAAAGAAGCTCAAGATAGACAGAAGTCTTACGTTGATACGCGTAGATCTGAGCTACAGTTTGAAGGTGGAGATAAAGTCTTTCTTAAAGTTTCTCCATCGAAAGGAATTATAAGGTTTGGAGTAAAAGGCAAATTGAGACCACGTTTTATAGGACCTTATGAGATTCTAGAAAGAATAGGCCCAGTTGCCTATAGATTGGCTCTTCCGCCAAGTTTGGGGAATGTACACAATGTTTTTCACGTGTCACAACTAAGAAAGTACGTACATGATCCAAAACACGTGATCCATCAAGACGACGTGATCCTCAACCCAGATATGAGTTATGAAGAAGAACCCACGGCTATTCTAGACCGTAAGGTTCAATAGTTAAGAAACAAGTCCATTTCTCTAGTAAAAGTGCTGTGAAGACATCATGGACAAGAGGAGGCCACGTGGGAGCTTGAGGATGCCATGAAAGAACAATACCCCAAATTTTTAAGGTATGCAAATTTTGGGACGAAATTTATTTTAAGGGAGGTAGAATGTAATATCCCGAAGATTTAAAGCCTAATTACGATAATTAAAATTCGTAAATTAGGGTTTCGCCGCGATAATTGAATTAGTAACTTATCGAATATTGATTTCGACTATTTATGATATAATAAATTCTTATATCATATTCACTAATGAATGTGAATTAAGGGATATAGTTTATATAAATTCTTTCGGCAGTGATATTTTAACATCGATTGAATATCGATTGTTAATATTACGTAAATTTTTCTAAGTGACGAAGCTTAGAATTAAATTCCCTTATTAATAAAATGAATTAATAAAGTCATTACGACTTTGTTTCGAACTTTTGAGATGGTTCGATTATGAACGTTTTGAGACGTTTCGAACGTCAACGTTTAGAGGCGATTAGAAAATTTAGTCTAATGATCAAGGAATTATAGTATTTAAATTTCTATGATTATTTTATGCAATAAGAGCATTATTTATCATTAAAACAATGCTAGAGGATTAAGGAATAATCATTGAATAAGTTAGCAATTTTCGAAAACCCTAATTTCAAAAATTAGGGTTTTTGACACATGAATCATTTTAATTATTTTTCCTATGATTTAATTTATCATCTAAGACATATATTATGCTAGATATCTATAAATTGCAAGAAAAATAAAATGTTGGACACTTATATATGAAAGTGTCGTGTATTAGTGTAACAATAATATAACATGTATGAATTTTGTTATCTTCTAAAATGTTATGAATCAAGTGGGATTTAATTGCACACAAACCAAGATAATTAATGAAGAGATCAGGTGGATGTGTGTTGGCTTGTGAAATAGCCGTGTACTTTGGCTAATTGAGGTGAGAAAGATTTTTAAAACTCTTAATTGATGACTTTGCTTACATTTGGCATTGTGTAGATATTTATTATGTAGTATAAGACAAAAGAAATAAAAACTCACCCCTTTTGGCAATGAGAGTGCCAATACTTTGTGATCCAAAGTCAAGGATTTTTGCTTCCTTTATTTGTTGAGTAAATGGCATTTACTTTGTGTAAGTGTGAGTCATAAAGTAAAAAAAAATCTTGCTTGCAAATTGTGAGTGAGAGAACCGAGAGGGATGGTCAAGGGCTAAGTGTATTAGTTGATTTATTTCTTTTGTTTGTATGTGTATTAAGTGTTAGTGAATAAAGCAAAACATCCTTCATTCTACAACACTACTGTCGTGAGCTTCTTGAGAGAAAAGAAGAGTGTTCTTCATTTTAATTCACCAAAACCTTGATACAAAATCCTTGCACCAAAAATCAAAGCCGGTTAAAATGTTAGGAATCGAACAAACTTTGTATATACGTTAAAATTTTCGATTTCCAACCGTTAGATTTTAATATATATGCTTAGGTTCTTAATGAAAAAAATAGGATAAATTATGCTATCATGTTAAGTTGTTCATTAATTATGTTTAGCATGAGGTATATGATTCATATTGATGATTTAATTACAAGTTAATTATGTTATAAATTTTGTTGTGATGACCGAAAATTTTAGGGTTTAAATTGATGATGGATTTATGATATATGATAGTAAAGGAGCTCTTTATGAATTATTGGAAATTTTTAGAAATTATATGCAATGTTTTTATAATTACCGAATATTATTTGAAATTGTATGTTGATGTAGAAATTATATTTAAGTGATATTATAGCATATTATTGATCTAGAGCCTTGATTTAGTACTACATGAATTTATTAAAAAATTTAGCAAATGTATGTTCATGTTGGAAAAAATTTTGAGAGGTGTAATGTTTGATACATTGATGTGTGAATTGAATTTGTTGGATATTATGTTAGATTAATGATATAGGATGATGTTTAGACATTGTGAAATTTTATTAGAATTTTAGAAAAATATTTGGTTATATTTCTAAAAAACAATCATGAGCTATAAGTATAGGAAAGGTGATGTCCAATTTTCCTATAGCTAATGTTAATACATATTAATGATCCTATGATAATATAGTGTATTATATGAATTTAGAAGAATTTTTGGAAGAAGTTTGAGGAATTTTAGTGAGAAGGCCGAGAGCTAGGGCTAAGGAATTAGAGTTTTTACATTCTTTTTATTAAGAAAAGTAATATATTATATGATTAGAATATATTTTAGACCTACTAAGAATTTATGGGATTTTAGAAACATAGTATACTATGTTTATGGCGAAACGTTATATTAAATAACGTTAGATGCGAAAATAATATGAAATGTATAAGTTAGGTGTTATTAAAGTAAAATATGGATCATGTTTATTGATTGACGTGAAAAATCGAGAATTAGGGTGAATTGATAAGAAATCGATTGAAAATCGATTTATATGGAAATTAGTTAACAAATATGTGAATAATTCGAAAAATAAGTTAAGAAAAGTCAAAATCGTTGACTTAAGTCTAAACGTATGATATACGTTGAATAAATACACTAATCCGTGTAAAACGTATTAAATTTATAAGAATATCTCATTTGTGAGAAACGATTTCATAATTGAAATCATTTTATCGAAAGACGTTAATATAAGTTCGACGTTTAACCTAAATGGTTAAAATAAGACTGTACATCATATTACGTCTCTATCGAAGTACGAGAAATTATTACTTAAGATATACGAATGAAAAGACGTATTAATTTAGTTAAGGGATGCGAAATATTATATTAAAAGTTATCAAAGTTTATTAAACTTTGACGTTCTCGAAAAACGTAACCGACGTACTAAATTAGTTTTTACGTAAAGGTGGGACGCGGACGTGATCAAGCGATGTAGAAAGAAATCGTATTTTGAGAAATCGACAATCCAAGTGGGCTTTACTATACTCAAAAAGATAAAATGCTTGCCAAATGCTTTATTTACGATGCTTATTCGCAAGAAATGATGATGAAATGATTTATTTAATTACCTGCCAAAAATATTTATGTTTTATGTATGTATCCTATCCATGAACGAATTGTGAATGTTGTTGGGTAGCTCCCAACTCATGAAATGTTTGAATTCGTATCCTTGTTAGAACTCGCAAGGATGATTGAGAATTCGTATCCTGTGTCGGAGTGGCAAGGATTTTGGTGCACAATTGGGTGACTGTGTGCTGAAAGAGTTCTCGGCCGGTCACGGCGTCCGTGGGAGGAGGCCTCCTTCTACGGCGTGAGATGAGTTTATGAGATGAGTTTATGAGATGTTATATGAGAAAGGATATGGATCATACATACAATGAAAATATGTCTGGCCAGACAAATATATTTGAAATGATGAAAATGTTTTGTAAGTACAAGTCCTATTCAAATAAAACCCTTGTATCTTACTGTGATGTGGCAGTGTAATTTAAATTGATAAAATGTTTTGGCATGAGTCCACTGAGTGCATTCTTGTACTCAGCCCTGCATATTTGTTTTAAAATGTGCAGGTTGAGCAGATGATGGATGGAGGTGTGTTGAGCAGTCGGACCCCTTTGATAATGATATGTTAGAAACCTTGAATACACATCGTCATATGTGTATTCACATGCTTTTCCGCTGCGATAGAACCCTAAGTTTATGTTTTGATATTGACAGTTGAATTCCTTCAGATAATTGAATCTTTTGTTAAGGGTCTGTAGGTCTTTTTATACATGTAAATTATGTGTGTCTTGTAGATAATGGTTAAAACTTCTTAGTTTACTTGATGTATGTTCCATATGTCTTTGATTAAATTCTCTTTCATGTTCCTTGATTACTGTTCCAAGTATTAGTCTTCGTTAATCCGTCCTTATGATTAGAGGGCTGTTACAAAGGCTTGCTCGGCCGCATCCGGGGAGTACCGTGGATCAGTATCCGTATCACTCATGTTGTGGGTTTTGCGTGAGTCGTGAGAGAGAGTGAGAGAGAGTGAGTGAGAGACAATGAGTCGAGAGTGCACGGTTAGTCGAGAGAATGCACGGTGAGTTCCTGATTTTTACGGTGAGTTCAGTTTTTTTTTTAACAGTGAGTGAGTCCGTGAGAGAGAGAAAGAGTGAGTGAGTCCGTGAGAGAGAGAGAGTGAGTGAGTGAGAGAGAGAGAGAGAGAGTTGTATCCGTTTGAGAGAGAGGGTAGGACGGCTGAGAGAGAGAGAACCTTTTTTTGATTTTTTTTCAAGGATATTTTGGTCTTTTTAAGCCAAAATGGCTATAAAACTCATGTTTTTATGGACTAGGCCATAAAACTCCTATTCCTATTTTTTTGGCTACTTACATATATTAGCACTAATATCATCTGATGATTCAAGTTTTATTAAATGTGTCAAATATTTGAATCCACGCTCATATTTGATGACGTATTCTCATATTTTGGTCTTGATCCATCATATTATCTTACACAATTTTCCTTCTAAACACTTCCTCTGTCCCGCTCTAAGCGGCTCATTGCTTTTGAACTCGTAGATTAATGAGAATTATGTATTGTGTGTAAAGAAGTGTAGCTCACGAAATTCGAGATACTTTTATGTGTAAAAATGATTTCTTTTGAGGTATAGACCACTTAAAATGAGATGATCGAAAAAGAAATACAAACCACTTAAAGCACTTAAAGCAGACATAGGGAATAGTAGTTTCAGATAGTTAAGAAGAAAGTGTGACCGAATCGTTATTGTTGATAGACTTGATCCGTGATAGGTTATTTCAATACCAAGTAGAAATTATTGAACATATATACTGATTTTTATCATCTAGTTTTAGTTATTAAATTAGCCGATGAGTCTAGCACGTGAAAAAAAGTTGAGGCAACAATTCATTCAGCTCTCATTGTTTATTCTTTATCGTCATTAGTTTGAATCCTATTTACATATGGTTGCAGTTCCATTTCATATAGATATATAGTCTAATTTGTACTACTTTGGTCGTTTGATTATTGGCATATTATTTGAAAATTCTTTGTAATCTATTAAAATTCTTGATATGATACATATCTTGTATAAAAAAAAAAAGTTTTAATGAATTGCCATTAAAAATTTACATAATAAGTAATAATTCACAAAATGTATATCTAGGTTCTTATACACTGCTAATTTTTGTTTCGACTGATCCTTAGATAATTATTTCTTTTTTTATTTTAAGAAGTCTCTAAACTATGAAAAACTCGTATAATTAAATCCTTCCGTCAATTTGTGCGTTCATGCGGTAGAATTAATTAAAGCACAGTCAATTCCATATAATCAATACTATGTGTTGATCCAATTCCATAATATCAAACATTAAGCTAGGCAGAAATTTGCATAAATTGGTCCATCCATTTCAATTAAACTTTAATAATCTCTAGTTGTGACTTATTTTTTTTTTTTGAAAACAAGGAACAAATTTTATTGAGAACACGAACATGGAGAATGTAGAAGACCCACCACAAAGGTTGGGGGTTCGTTCCAAACATGTTGTGTATCATAACTTAAAGCCGCTTTCGCTAAACAATGAGCAATCAAATTAAACTCTCTAGAAATATGCTTAACATGAAAATCCCCCTCTCCATTCATCTCAAGCCTGCAATCTGCCACAAGCGCCCCCATTTCGGAGAGATTCTCGGCCCTCGACTTAATGGCCTCATACGCGATCTTACAGTCGGTCTCGATAATACCCCTACCGACGTTGAGACTTTTGATCCAAGAAAGTGCGTCTCTAATCCCCATAATTTCACCTTCTTCCACTTTAAACAGCCCAACCTTCCTAATAGCTTTTGCCGAAACAAAATTTCCCCTAAAATCTCGGATGCACATGCCAACGCCAATCGAGTTTTTCTCCTCCGAAAAAGCTGCATCCACATTGCATTTGAACCATCCCACCTCCAGGTCGTGCCACCCCTGACATACCCTCTGTTGGTCTTCCCTTCCTCTCGGAGCCTTAGCCTCTTTAG
Source organism: Salvia rosmarinus (assembly GCA_036937905.1). Taxonomy (NCBI): domain Eukaryota; kingdom Viridiplantae; phylum Streptophyta; class Magnoliopsida; order Lamiales; family Lamiaceae; genus Salvia; species Salvia rosmarinus. The sequence continues at coordinate 79,130,971 of CM072814.1, read as the reverse complement.
AAGCCAGCTAGCTGCCTCGAACCTCCTCAGCTAACATACACGATCTGGCTGGGGTCGGAAAAACCTTATTCCAGCACGCGTTGTTTCTATCCTTCCAAATCTGCCACATTATCAACCCTATTCTGGCCGGACAATCCCCCTCCCCTCTACTGAGAATGATGAAGAGGGCTTCCTCAAACGCGTTAGTCTCCTCCATGATCTTCTCCAGAAACTTATCCACACCCACCAGTTTCCAACAGTTGATTGCAAATGGACACGTAAAGAGGGAGTGCCAAACCGTCTCCACATCTCGTCGGCAAATGCTGAATTCCCCCTCAACCACCACGCCCCTCGTCCAAAGGTTAGTTCTCGTGGGTAGGTTATTTCGAGCAGCTCGCCACAAGAAAACCCTCACTTTCTATGGGACGTCTAGTCTCCATATAAGATTCCATCTTCCTCCCAAGGCCCAAGTATTATTTAATGTGTGCTTGCAAGCGAGCTTATATGCCGATTTCACCGAATACACACCATTGTTAGAGAAATGTCATATAAGTTTATCATCCGGGACCACGACGCTAAGGGATGTTGCTAATCTCCTTGGCATCCCTATCATTAAAAAGACCTCGAATGCGTTCACAATCCCACCGTTGCCTCCCGGTAGCATAATATCCCGACCTTCATGTTACCCACGTCATCAGCAAAGTTAGAGGTAGGGAAGAAGTCGCTGTCTCTGAAGCCAAGGATCTCCGAACACCCTGATACTCTCTCCGTTTCCCACCCTCCAACGAGTACCCCTCCTAACAAGATCTTGCGCAGCACATATGCTCATCCACGTAAAGCTTGGACTACCTTCTACCTTAGCAGATAAGAAATCGCTTCCTGGAAAGTATTTTGCTTTTAAAACTCTACTTACAAGAGCCTCCAGATCTTTCATAATCCTCCAGCCAATCTTTCCGAGCATGGCTATATTGAACAACTGGAGACTTCGAAAATTCAGTCCTCCCTTGTCCTTCTCTACGCACAGCCTTTCCCACTTCATCCAGCAAATTCCCCGAGTTGTATCAGACTTTCCCCTCCACCAAAACCTGTTCATCATCCTTTCTAGCTCCTCGACCGTACCCGTAGGAAGAAGGAGCGTAGTCATGCAGAAAGCAGGAATGGCCTGCGCCACTCCTTTGAGAAGAACTTTTTTCCCGATTTTCGAAAGTCTCTTGTCCTACCATCCTTGGATGCGTTTCCACAGCCTCTCGCGAAGGAAACCAAAGATTTCCTTCTTTTTCCTCCCGTTAAGAGAGGGTGAACCCAGGTATCGCCCTGTATTGAGAGGCTGAGACACTCCTAGCACCCTCGATAGACGGCACTTATCTTGCTCTCCGACATTACTGCTGAAAAAAATTCCCGACTTTTGGTAATTAATAGCTTGCCCCGAAGCTTCCTCATAGTTGTCCAGAATATTCCTCAACTTAGAGCATTCCTCCAATGACGCTTTACAGAAAAACAAGCAATCGTCAGCGAACATAAGGTGAGAAATAGGGGGACCAGTTCGGCCCATTCGGATCCCATGCAAACTGCCTCTAGCTACTTCATAGTTCAGACTAGAGGACAACCCTTCAGCACATAATATGAATAGATAGGGTGATAAGGGATCCCCTTGCCAAAGCCCCCTCTTTGGAATGATAGGTCCAATTAGCTCTCCATTCACGAGGATATCGTATTTAACCGAATTGACACACATCTTCATCCAACTTCTCCATTTCGACCCAAACCCCAGCCGAGCCAAAACAAAATCTAGATACTCCCAATTCACTCTGTCGTACGCCTTGCTAATGTCGATTTTCAGCTCGATATCTCCCACTTTTCCCCTCGTCTTCCTTTTCATGGAGTGAATCGCTTCGAAAGCAATGAGAATGTTATCTTGGATCGCTCTACCTTCTACGAAGGCAGACTGAGCAGCACCCACTAATGCCGGAAGAACTCTTTTCAACCTATTACAAAGAACCTTTGACAAGATCTTGTATAAAACATTACAGAGGGATATAGGCCTCAGCTCCTTCATGCTAGAAGGATTCTCCACCTTGGGGATAAGGACAATAGTTGTTTGGTTCAGGTCCTCTGGCAATCTCCCCTCATCAAGCCATTTACAGCAATGCGAGTAAATATCCTTATGAATATGGGTCCAGAATTTCTGATAGAAGATGGGATTAAAACCATCCGGGCCCGGCGACTTGTCCGGGTGCATCTGAAAAATGGCTTTCTTAACTTCCTCAATTTGCAGCTGCTTCACCAGCTCACCATTAGACTCATCCAAAATAAGAGGGTGCAACCTGCTCAAACTCACGTCTTGAGTCTGGCTTGTGTTGGGAGCTTTGAACAGGTTATTGAAATAATCAGCTACTACTTCCTGAATATCTTCAGCCTTACACGCCCAGCTACCATCATCCTTTTGAAGCTTATGAATACCATTAATTTTCTTGCGCGACGACGCCATCGCGTGAAAAAATTTGGTATTCCTATCTCCTTCTTTTAACCAAATTGCTTAGCTTGTTGCCTCCAATACGTCCACTCTTTTAAAAGAAGATCTGCGAGTTCCCTCCTTGCTCCTTCCATAGCCCGTACAGATCTCGTGTCTTGCTTTCCTTGCAAATATTTAATTTTTCCTTCTAGAAAATGTTTCCTAGCATTATCCTCACTTTTCTTATTCCTCGCCCACTTCCCTATAGTAACAGCCGTAGCCGATAACTTGTTCAAGATCTGCATCCCTTCCAGGTTATGCCAACATCTTTTCACTAATGATGGGAGCTCAGGATCCAAGCACCATTTATTTTCAAACCAAAACCTTCTGCTATTAGTGGGTTGTCATTCAGCATCAGTTTTGAGAATAACAGGGCAATGATCAGAGATTGGCGCATGCACCGCCTCCAGACTGCAGCTTTGGAACATGCTTAACCATTCCGCATTGCCCATCCCTCTGTCCAAACGTTCCTCCACCACAAAGGCCGTACCCAGTCTCCTGGCCCAAGTGAAACGGTAGCCTTTCATAGGAAGGTCCACCAATCCACTATCCAAGACAGCTTCTCTAAACCCATTGAACAACCAATTAGGATGGCTGATCCTTCCTCGCTTATCTTCAGCACACAACAGATCATTAAAGTCACCGAAAATGAACCAAGGCAGGTTCTCCACGCCACTCAACTGCCGAAGGAGATTCCAAGACTCACTCCTCTTACTCCTTTCCAGGAAACCGTAGAACCCAGTCAACCTCCAGTCCCCTCGATAATCCAGCACCTTCAAGTCGATGTAGTTTCTAGAGAACCCTAACATCCTGCACTCGGAGGAATTTTTCCACAAAAGACATATTCCACCGCTTCTTCCTACACAGTCCACAGCAAAGCAACCTTCAAACTTTAAGCGAACCCTCACTTCTTCCACTCTTTGTTTTTGGGCAAGAGTCTCACACAAGAAGATAAAACTAGGCTTGTGAACTCGAACGAGCTCACAGAGCGTCGGAATTGCACGAGGCTGCCCCAGCCCCCTACAATTCCAACTGAGAATGATCATTGGGATAGGCCGATCCCGGACTCGGGACCTGCCGTTAAAAAAAGTTTGCCACTTCTGTCGTCATCCGAGGCTTCCAACAGGAGAACGTCCGTAAGGGAGTTCTTGTTAGAAAAGAAAACCTGCTCATTCTCTCTCCTACGCTTTCTTTCTTCACTAGGGGTAGATTCGTAAATAGTTGATTGCATGGCGGTAATATTGTTAGCCCCTTCGAACCGCACGTAGGGCGATTCCTTATCCAAAAAATAACCTTGAAACCCGGCACTAGTATCTCCTATGCTTTTGCTCGGGAGATTGTGCAGATCTCCAGCCTCAATTGCAACCTCCTTTCTTGTCTCATATCCCATAAATCTCGCCTTTTCCTTACCAACTTTAAACGGACTCGGATCCTTCTGCTGAAGATCCGCTCTTTCCGTGTGAGACCCGAACTGAAACGCGTCATTTTCGGATTGATTGGACTGATCAGAGCTCATTGACTTGAAAGACCTCCGATCTCTGACTCCGGTCGACCCTTGTCTGACCTAAGCCACCTCTCGTTGTCCACCAAACCACTTCTCCGATCCGCCGCCTTAAGCCATACACCCCACTCCTTAGAGATAGGCTCACTTTCTGCATTGAAGAGACGGTCGCAGAAACTTTTAGAATGACCGAGACGGCCACATATGAAACAGAAAATATGAAGCTTTTCATATTTAAAATTAACAGTGAACGTGTTGCCATCTCTATTCTTTATCTTCTTGAACTTTTTCAGAGGTTCAGCCACTTTAATCGCCACTTTGATTCGCATGTACTGTCTCCACACACCAATAGAATTGGATGTATCATATTCCACAAAATTTCCGAGGAAGTTACCCAGAAGCTTTCCAATTCCCTCCGTGACAAATCCCGCCGGCAGATCATGAACTTGTACCCAAAACTGTAAGGAGTCCAGGGAAACTTGAAGGGGGAATTCGCCGTTCTTCAGTCTATGAAGGATGAGGGGTACATTGCCATAAGTCCATGGACCCCCTTCAAGTATTCTCGTAACGTCCACCGAATGGAAGAATTGAAAGATGTATCGCCCATGACCTATATCTTTGACGAAAACCCCTTTCCCTGGCCTCCAAATTCCAGCCATTCTAGCCCTCATGAGGTTAAAGTTTATGGGTTGGTCTGTTAGAAATCTCCCAACAAGACAAAGATCCACCTCGATATTTGAAACTTCTTCATGCTCACCTTCTAGGAGGAGTTCAACCTCCTCCTTTGAAATATTTAGATTAGCCATCTGTTCATCCATCGTGAAGGAAAGTAATGACCCGACACCACCGGGAAAACAAAGGTTCTCAACAAAGGAGAAAATCAAAGGCTCCCAACAAAGGAGAATCATTTATGGCAAGTAGCATTTGTTAGAGATGCATGATGCTGCAATATCTAGTTGTGACTTATTAAATATAACTAAAATTTATCTAGGAAGAATGCAGTGTGTATACGAATACATTAGAATGTGACTCACTAAGTATTGACTTGATATATATATATATATATATATATATATATATATATATATATATAGGGAGGTTAACGTGAAAACCATTTTATCATGAGAACGTGAGAACCAAAAATGATGAATTCATAGTGAAAATTGATGAATCCGTTGGGAAAGTTATCAATCAAAAAATAGAATTTTCGCCTCATGGGATTCGAACCCGGTGAAAAATTCAATTTTGAATTCATTAACTTTATCAACGGATTCATCAACTTTCATAATAATTCATTTGGTTCTTAGTTTTAGGATAAGAATGGTTCTTATTCAACCAAACTCTCTCTCTCTATATATATATATATATAAGCTGAAGCATAACAAAAAATAATGAACTTCCGTTGATTTTAAGAATCTTGAAATTGCAAAAAACTTGTTAGTAGTTTAGGGACTTTTTAAGAAGAAGAAAAAACAAATTTGAGAAGGTCTTGTATGCGCTCACCCACATGGTGACCGCATAAGATATATAACTTATTACAATACTAATAAATGTCCTATTAAGTGGATATATGAGACATAACTTATTATGACACTTGTAAGTGTCCTATTAAATGAATAGCATAGGTAGTGCACATATTGAGTCAGAGCGCATGAAAGTTTTTTTCAACAAATTTTAAGAAACTACAAAAAATAATTTGAAGGATGCATTTTGTGTATTTTTTTTTTGTATTCATATAATAATTTTCATATATAAATACCATCCATTAAATTACCATGTTAATGGCATATATTGTGTTCCCAATTCGATGATATTTTTAAAAATATCTCCAATTTCAATTAAGACATTAAATATGAAAGTCTTTGATGAGATTTTAAAAAATATCCACAACTTTAGTTAATAAATTAAAATATCTCCAATTTTGACAAGATGGTGGAAAATGTTCCAATTTAGAGTTTTTGGAGACGAATAATGAGTCAGTTCACTGGATTCTCGTATGGATTATAGCTCAAATGACTCAATATTTTGTCACTAGATTCTCTGAATGAGAATTTTTTTTAAATATCGTCAAAGTTGATGACATTTTAATGTATTTACTAAAATTGGTCACATTTTTCAAAATGTTGAGAATATTTTTCAAAATTTTGTCATCAAAGTTGGGAACACAAACTGTACTTATTTCTATAATTTATCAGGCGACGATTGAGGTACATGTTGAAAGTTTATTAAGAAATCTATTATACTTTTTTCAAACAATTTTTGTATTTGGTATCACTTAAATAACATAAGAAATAATATTGTAAAATTAACAATCATCATTTTTTTCTTCTTCTTCACTTTGGTTTTCACTAGATTAACCCGTAATTGGTTTAAATATACTCGGACACTAAGAGAAGAAGGCGAGTTGAATTAATTGGTGTTCGGAGTGTTTTCTTTAAGACATGGAGAGGATGTTTGATTAATCTTATTTTAGAGAGCTTATAAGATGTAATGTTTCAAGAGCTTATAAGTAGCCAAAGTATTTGGATAATTGAACTTGTAAACTAAATAAACAATTGTGAGTTAGAAAAAGAAAATCATAGTTAGAGAAATAAAACTAACGATAGGTGAAGTTATAGTGTATATGTAGGAAATAACGAACCATAGTAAGGTTATTTTAGTAAATTCATTGTTGCTTATAAGATTATGAAAAAATAAGTTGGGAATTGAGCAACTTATTTTAGGAGAGCTTATAAGTTATTGTAACTTATTTTCATAGTTTATAAACTATTTTAAAGAACTTATAAGCTTAGCCAAGCACCCTTGAAGTGTGCTTTAAATATAAAGTTCGTCAACAATTAACTAATGATTCAAGTTTTTGAGAAATTATACTTTATATCTTCAATTGTGTGTCGTTTAACAAAAAAAAAAATCCCAAATTATTGGTAATTATAATAAATATATACAAACTATGAAAATTGACGAAACATCATGAACTATTAATAATTAGAATAGGATACATGAACTGAATATATGCTAACTAAAATGCCATGTGTTTTTTTTGAACTGACAGAAATCTGATTTGTCCCATTTTCCAACATTGTGCAATTTTAATTATGTTGGGAATTTTAATTATATTTTTTAAAATAATATGGTATATCTATTAAAATATAATAGAGACGTCGAATCTTTAAACAACTTGAAATAATTCGCCATATATTTAAATGCTCAAGGGGTATTTTTATTAGTTTGTGTATATTTATGAGTTTGTGTATTTTACTGTAACTATAAATAATTTAAGGTAATTTTATTAGTTTTCAAGTAATTCATATATTTTATTAGTTCATGATATTTTTGCGTTAAAAAATCAATAAATTTTTGTATATGAATTGTAATTTTCCCTTAGAATTATGATTCATGTGAGATGTGCTTAGAAATTGGTTGGCAGTATTAAGGATTTTCTGGCAATAGTCCATGTTCTCCCAAATTATATTAACCATAATTTAGTAATATTATGGAATTGTAGTTTAGTGATCGATTACTTAATAAAAATATTTTGAAAATGAATAATTGCGTATGGATACTAAAATGAGCTCTATGATCAAATAGGCTACCAATACTTAATTAATAAACATATTAGGCATTTTCTGTACGGAGTATTTTACTTAAATACTTTTTTTTTTCTTTTTTTTCTTTTTCTTTTTTTTGATATCATGGGAACCGCATGACCACTACCTTAGAGCAAGACCTAAACTCCATGTTCCTCGCAATAGCGCCGCAAACCACATACGACATGAAACCACACTTGGAAAATACTTTTCTCGCATACGAAGAATACATGGAAATTTTATATTACCATATATAGGCTCCATGGTACGTTTATGCTTAAATTTTAATCCAAAGCTTACCAAGATTTCAATTATTAGAATTGATTATTCAGTAGTATTATTTTTAAAAATTAAATACGATACGGGCCCATTGCATGAATTTGTCGGTGGTACAATTTCCTGTATCAGTTTTTTTTTTTTTTAATATCACGAGGAACCCGCAATGTTACCTCAGGGTCAAGACCTGGATAAACCACACGATCCTATGCAATAGCGCAGAAACCACACAGATGCAGTGAAACCACACTTGGAAAACCAGGTGATGCGCTCAAACCCATAGAGGTGTTTGGTGGGGTTCGAACCTGACCTCTCGATCACGCGAACCCACCTTAATCATCGTCACCTAGGAGACAAGTATCGGTTTTCTCTCGTAATAGTGAAGAAGCACTCAAAAAATAATGAATTTAAATATTAATTTACACATAGGAGTAAATGACGAATCAAGCGAAACACATCAACTATGTAAAATTCGTTTCAAGTGAAAAGACACTGTTTTAGCGACGTGGAAAAAATCATGATACTATTGTAATTCATATACAAATTTTAAATCTTAAAATAATAATTCGTGTACAAATTTTATTTAATTTTGGTTGCCAATATAAGTATTTTATGTCAGTAAAGTAGATTCGATTTACATCTAAAAAGAAATCAATTTTTGGCACTATTAATATCAAAATTGCATAAATTTATGAAAAATGGCATTTGGCTTCAAAAAGATATGAATCTTAAACACAAAATATTGTATCAAACAGTCTAACAAGATAAAAACCGGTAGATGGTACCCATCTCCATATCTAAACCTTAACAGGTGACATATTTATAATTTTATTAATATTTTTATTATTCGGTCACAATATTAATCAATTTGACATATTAGACGGTTCCCAAATCTAATGTACAAACTTGTGATTGAAAACAATAAAATCACATATGAGTAAATTTTAATATAACAAATAATGTAGCAAAGTATATTCTCAATATATTTATAAAGTAAAAAGTTGAAATTTCTGTACTTTTTGAGCCAAGTAGGAAGGAATTGCTCCTTTTGGTGGAGGATTATGTTTTCCATGCAACAACCAAGTGGTTCCCATCATAGCTATATTTCATGCTTTGTAACAATCAAAACCTGTCATTTTCAAGTTTCACCCCACCCCACCCCACCCGTATTGCACTAAAAGGGATATACATTTTTAAAGGTCAGAAAAATATTATTAAGAAACGAATACAAAAAAATACTAAAAACACTTATATGACGAAAACAAAACGGATTCACCTTAATTAAGAGAAGAAAAAAGGGACATATATTATGATACCCATATATTAGAAGCGTTAGAATTTAGAAATCAAAGGCATGCATTAACTGATGATGGCGTTTAGTATTATACCTTAAGGGCATGTTTGGCAGCATTGTTTCGTCAGGATAACAAAGTTATGCGTCTGTTTGGTAGCCCATATTAATATCTTGTGTCTATTTGGTAGCTCTGTTTCGTATCATTACGGCCCGTGTTTTAATGACGGGCGATGGTTTAATACATTTTAGTAGCTGCTTTTTGACTATTTCTTTAGATTTGTAACCTAACTAAGTGGTGGGTTACAAAACTCATTCGAACAAAGATATTTTAACCAGACGAAACCTAACTAATCTACCAAACGTGTCTAAATGTTACTTCTTTTTTAACTGTTTCGCACAAATATCTTTTTGTACAAAAAGAGCATTAACGAACTTCTTTTCCAACCAATAATGTACGTTGAATTTGGGAAAATTCGATAGAACATATAGGTGTACATCCTCTCTCACATGATAATATTTTATTAATTTAATTATATTAATAAAATATTATCATGTAAGAAATGATGTAGTACACTACATGTTCTATGAAAATTCCTTTGAATTTTTGTGTGTTGTTTGGCTTTCTGAGTACGCATTTAATATATACATTAAATAAAATTAAATTTCTTGGTTTTGAAATAATATCGTAGTTCATGCTAACTTGACTTTGCCTTGGTCTTAGTTAATTAGTAGTAGTTTATTTTCTTGTGACATGATTACTTCACTGATGTTTTTTCTTTTAATATGTAATTATATGACAATTGATAATTATTAAACAATAACAACAACAACAATAATAATAATAGTAATGCACCTGAAATATATAGAAATTCTTGGAAACTATTTATCATCAACCACTCAACCAAAGTCTTCATTTGGTGATGGTTAATTAGTGAACATGGGTAGTTAGGAACACAAGTTTTTAGGTAGTGATGGTAAAGCGAAGCCAATCATGAATGCTGGAACTAACCTCAACCCAAAATTACATATTCATCTCGCAATTAATTTATTTTAATCTCAATATGGATATTTTACGTTGTTCGTGAACAATGTGCCGCAGAGAGCAATAGAGCTTAATTGGTGATTAAAAATAGTTGAAGTGTTTTATTTTGCGATTAATAAGAGGATAAGCTGAAAAATTTGTCCCAAATTCAATATCAATTTAAACTTTATTATTTTGATCCTACAAACAAAACTAGAGGGGGTCCGTTAGGCCCACAAATTTGTAATAAATACTATCCCTTGACTTACAAGCAATGAGGCATGTTCTATATATGTGAGTTTTTCAAAAGTAAAAAATAAAACAAAAAAAATTAAATAAGTCAGAAGCAATATATATATAGGGATGGTTGTGGGGAAGCTTTTTTTTGCCTTTATCTTTATTCAATTTTCACTCAATTAACATCTTTTTACATAATTAAAAGTGAAAGGTAGATTGCGTAGGCCATGTTTGTTTCCGAAAATTTGGCGGTCTAAACCCTTCAACTTTTTTTTTTTTGTTGCTAAAGTGAGAGATTCTGGTCAAGGTCTCTATGGAATTTGGGATTCTTTTTAACCATTCTTGATCGGACCTCAAACTTTGGTAAAGATAGAGTTTCTAACCTTTTTTTTTTTTTTACTTTTTCTTTCAAATTTACCGCTTCAATTCCCCTCCACAGTTCAAACCAAATATTTTATGGGTTTTATGGATTCTTTTCATATTACGTGCACATGAGAGGAGAATGGAAGAGTATGATACACAAGATAAATTTTGGAAGGTATTATAAAAATATTGTCCTAAAGAATAAGACCCAATTGAGTGAGTATGAATGTTAAAGCAGTTTATGTATGGATTTGACGAACTCTTTTTACTTTTAGCAATTTTTGGGGTGAATTAGCCTATGTTAGCTAGACTTCATCTCAATGAATTAACAACATAAATAAACTGATCAAAAAGTCTTCATCTATTTCTCCTTGTCGATCTACGTATTCGAAATTTATACAGTGACTAAAAATATAATTAAAATATTATTTTTTATGATTTTATTTATCTATTCGTAAAACAAAACATCACCACAATTTTAAGACTAAAATTTTCTCATTTTTATTGATAGATAAATAGAACTATAGAAGTAGTATGAACGATCTATAAGTAAAGCACAAGAATCGAGTATCTCCTGATTACGTACAAGGGATTGGTGAACTTATAGTTGCATGTTGCCCAATAAATATTTAATTCGAAGAGATATTAATTAACCTATGCCATTTGTATTAACTCTTAACAAAAGGTTGCAAAGTTTATTGGAGCTCTTTGGTGAGTGCATGAATTATGGTCCATACACACGATGGGTTTATCACGGTGATGAAGAAATCAACGAGGATTAGGGGTGTGTACGAACTGAACCGAATCGAAAAAACCGACCGAACCGATCGGTTTCGGTCGGTTCAGTTCGGTTTTTGAAAAAGTCGGTTTTCGGTTCGGTTCAAATTTTCAATTAAAATCGGTTTTCGGTTTTTATATTTTAGGTTCGATCGGTAACCGAACCGAACCGAAAATATTATTTTTATATATTTATATATTTTATATAATAATCAATTAATATTTTAATTAAATAATTAGGATTAAAATATGTTTATTTAATAATATATATATAATATATGTTTCGGTCGGTTTTTCGGTCCGACCGAAATCGATAGGTTTTCGATTGGTCCGAAACTATAAATCGGTTCGATTCGGTTCAAAAAAATATATTCGGTTCGGTTTTAAAAATTTCGATCGGTCGGTCGGTTCACACCCCTAACGAGGATTGTGGTATATATATATGTATAGGGTTAGGTTATCGTAATATCCGGTCTCCAGATAGTATTTAGTACCCAATCTATACCACACATTTTGAACACATGACCGCACCATAAGCTGACACGTGGCAGCTCTTTTTTTTTTAATTTTTTTTCGCAAGGGGCAAAATGGAAAGAAATCAAATCAGCCTTCTTCTTCTCCTCCTTGACGGCAGCGGACGATGACGGCATCACCGGCAAATAGCAGCAACAACATACACGAACAACAATAAACAATAGATTTTGAAAGAAAGAAAAAGAAGAAGAAAATTTGAGAACAAAATTGATGGATTCTGAGAAAAAATAGAAGATGAATTTAATAGATGATTGACGAATCGAAAGAGATGGTGGCTATGACAATGGTTCACGACGAATGCACCTGTAATCGGGGAAAGAGACAGCGGAATTGACGGAGAATGATGAATGAAAGATTTGCTGTCGAAAACCATAAAACCGCATTAAACAAAACATAAAACTACATGTTGGCATGAAACACAAACATGCATTTAACAAACCACGATCATGCATTTAATAAAACATGTTCATGCATTTAACAAAACGTAAAAATGCATTGTTGGCCAATGGACGTGCGAACGAGCGCAGGAGAGACGCGCGAGCACGAGTGCACGCTCGGCACGAGCTTCCAACCGCATGCATTATTGTGTTCAATTGCATGTATTTTTTATGTTCATTTGAATACACAAGTCAGTTCAACTAAATACATGGTTTGTTTTTAACAATCACATAACAAATAAAATTACTAATCTACTCTTACTGTAGCGAAATCAGTGAAATTAAGCTTAAAAAGTTCAAAAAAATCTCAACCATAGGATCTATGAGATGAGTGGATGAGATTGAGTTCTACATACTATCTCAGGCTAGAGTATTATTTGATTCATCGTATTCCTATATATATATCACGAGAACCCGCAGCTGCTACCTTCAATACACATTAGGTAACCGTTAATCCCACGTTCCTGTGGACGGGTAAACTACACTTGAAAAACCTGATGTGACAGATCAAACTCATATAAGCGTTAGTAGGGTTCGCATCTATGATCTTTTGGCTACATGAAACCACTTTACTAATAGGTCGTCCTAAAGGGAAGTGGTAAGAATTTCTCTAATGAGGTATTGATGGTTTAGAAGCAAAACTAAATGATGCTATCGACAATCACATTTTATACTAGCCCGCTAGTGATTTAAATGAGAATTAACAGCTAATATTGTAAAAAATGCTCGTTATGAAAAGATATATTTTTATGGGGGGTGCGGGGAGTTTGTAATTATCGGTGAAGATAATGCATTAAAATGATTAATTCCTATATAACATACATATGGGAAATTCCCCATTTAGGATATTTAGTCATTCAAATTTGGTTGTCGGTGCATGTTTTTCTATAAGGTTATCAGGTTGAATACGTAAAATAAATGTAATGGTTATTTGCAATTAATTAATATATAATTTTTGGGATAATATGCAATTTAGACTTAATTTTGAATTTTAGCGATAAAGATCAATTATGACATTCTTTGTAATCTAGACCTACCCAATTTTGTTGGAGATTAGACTTAAGTTTTAGACGTCTATTTGGCGTCAAAACTCAAAATTTATTGAGAGCTTTTGAAGATCATTGTTTAAAATATAATATCGTGTTATCAATTTCATCGTTGAACATCCAGAATTATAACTCGTACCATCTTGAAGTCTTAACCCTGTTGTGCCAACTCTCAACTCAATCAATTACTCAACCAACGAAAATTCGACAATTAAAATTTAAATTAGATGACAAGAGATGAGAGAAAGTCTAGACAGTGAACTTAAAAAATTCTCAATCAATTTTGATTTTCAAAGTCATATATGTCAATATTAGTCCATAGGAAAATTTCGGATATGTTTAAATTGCAAAGAATGTTAAAGTTGAATCTTTATTACTAAGTTTCAAAGATTTTGTTTAAATTGTAAATTACCCTAAAACTTGGGTATTAAATTGTAAAGATGTCTAAAATTAAAGAGATTAAGTTCATACTCAAATTAGTAGTATCTAAGGAACCTCAAAAATTCATACTAAAATCTTTGCAGATAAGAGTTGAGTGGATGAAAGTTACGTTTGATTGAGTATGCTAATTTTGTTGGGGCACGTTAGGCAGTGTTGCTTCCTCTCTAAACAAACCCCTTTTTGACAAATTCATAACAGCTTGGAATTTGGGAATGTTACGTTATTCACGGAGCCATTAGCAAAATGACAATTTTATCTAAATATTCTGTATTTTTGTGGCCATGTGGAACCAAATTTCATGTAACTATCCAGCTTAACGGAATGCCAACAAGGACCACGATTTGTTAAAACAAATATAAACTAAGAGAAACGACAAATAAGAAAAGACCAAGAAAAATAATTTGGGCACGTGAATTAGTGCTTATTTTCTTGGGTTAATGGCTAGAAATAATACTATATTAATCTAAAATTTATTGTTGCCACGGGACTTATAAAACGCAGCCATTTTCTCCTTATTGTTCTTACATATCGTAAGCATTTTTTAAGGTGAAAAATGAGCTTAAATTACTGTTCTTTAACTTCGAAGGTCTAACCAAAATAAATGGATATAATGACAGCCGCAAGATCGCGACAGTTTGCACAGGAAATGGGATGGTAAAAGGCAGTAAATGAATTATAAAACCGAACTTTTTTCTAAATAAGAACTTAATCGAACTTTTAAACACCTTTTAACTAACTACTACCTAGTCAACTAATAAGCATAGACAATACGGTGAAACTTGATCTCAGACAACAATCATCTATAAATTATATATAGCAAAACATATTGGAGGCACCACATTCATCATCATTCCTTTGTGGAATTATTACAAATTTTTATACTTGATTTTCTAAATTCTTCATTTTATGCCTTCTAATCACTCTACAATCCACATTGATTTTTTATGAAACATAGCCAAATGATAACCTCTATAAAAGGATATTTCTATTCTTTAAGTCTCAATCAAATTTTCATTTTTATGGTGGAGTGATTGATATTAATATCAATCAAACTACAACACTAATAATTTAATTTGACAAAATTAATAGTTTTTAATTTAATTAGAAGCATATTTATTTTCAAAATTCTTCATTTTATACCTTCTAATCACTCTATAATCCCACATTGATATTTTTTATTAAACATAGCCAAATGAGAACCTCTATAAAAGAATATTTATATTCTGTAAGTCTCAATCAAATTTTTATTTTTAATTGGTGGAGTTATTGATATTAATACCAATCAAACTACAAAACTAATAGTTTATTTAATTTAATTTGATCAAATAAATAGTTTTTAATTTAATTTAGAAACATATTTGTTTTCTAAATTCTTAATTTTATTCCTTCTAATAACTCTTTAATCCCACATTGATTTTTTATGAAACATAGCCAAATGAGAACCTCTATAAAATGATATTTGTATTCTTTAAGTCTCAACCAAATTTTCATTTTTAATTGATGGAGTGATTGATATTAATATTAATCAAACTACAACACTAATTGTTTATTTAATTTAATTTGACCAAATAAATAGTTTTAATTTAATTTAGAATATTTAGTTTTGTCAAATTAACAGCTTATTTATCGCACTATTTAATAAGATAAATATTGAAGATACATTATAATAAAATATGAACATGAATAGATACATATTTACTACTTAAAACTATAATCTTAAAACCAAAATATAAAAAATAAATTTAGGCTTTGAATATGTGAAGTCTTATAAAATTAATGTGAGATTCAATTATTTTATTTATTTATTTATTTTTGTTTTGAATGGATTTAGGTTATAAAATTCTATATAGCAAAACATATTAAAGGCATCACATTGATCCTCAATCCTATATTAATATCAATCAAACTACAACAATAATAGTTTATTTAATTCAATTTGACCAAATAAATAGTTTTTATTTAATTGAGACTATTTAATTTTATCAAATTAATAGTTTATTTATCGCACTATTTAATAAGATAAATATTTTGGATACATTATATAAAATATTCAGATTACATTCATTTATTGTGACATGGATATAATTATAATGGATTATAGTATTTCTTTCCCTTTCCACATAATTTAAGAAAAAAAAAATCTAATATAATTGTATTAGTAAAAGTGTCATGATTTCATTAGCTAGCTCATCCAAAATAAATTCATACATATTTACTATGAAAATCTACAATCTTGAAATAAAATAAAAATAATCCATTGTGGTGGAAATAATAATGAAAAGATAAAAATAAATTTGTAGTCTTAAATATAATTAAATGTGGTATATCAACAAAAACATGAATCAATGCATATTTACTAAGAAAAACTATAATCTTAAAAACCAAAATATAAAAATAGATTTAGATTTAGGTTTTGAATATGTGAAGTCTTATAAAAATTAATATGGGATTCAAGTATTTTATTTTATTTATTTATTTGGGGTTTTTATGGATTTAGGTTTTGAAATTATAGAATCTCATAACAAAATAAATGTGAGATTCAAGTATTATTTATTTATTTATTTATTAATGTTACTTTATAATATTAAGATTTATTAAGATATATAATCAATTATTGTAATAGTTTATATTTAACTATTTAGATATATTAGATTTAGGTAATTTGCAGGTAGTATACTATTTATTAGGTATGTTACTTTATACTATTCGGACTTTATTAAGATAGATAACCAATTATTGTAATAATTTATATTTAATTATTTAGATATATTATAAATATATTTGAGTAATTACTATGTATTACTATACTGAGTTTGAGATAAGAATGGATAAGAAAAATATTTTAGAAAAATTTAATGTGGAATTCAAGTATGTGGAATTTATTATTAATCTTTGTACTACATGTTTAATTAAGATAGATAAAATTAATGTGAAATATATTATAAATATATTTGAGTAATTAATATGCACTACTATACGAGCTTGAGATAAGAATGGATAAGAAAAATATTTTAGAAAAAATTAATGTGAAATTCAAGTATGTGGAATTTATTATTAATCTTTGTACTATATGTTTAATTAAGATAGATAACCAATTATCATATTAATTTATATTGAATTATTTAGATATATTATAAATAGATTTAGGTAATTAGCAGGATTAAGATTAGTAAAAGTGACACGATTTCATTAGCTAGCTCAACTAAAATAAATCCATACACATTTACTCAGAAAATTTACAATCTTTGAAATAAAATAGAAAATAATCCATTGCGGTGAAAATAAATGACAAAAATAAATTTGTAGTCTTAATATAATTAAATATGGAATATCAATAAAAACATTAATCGATACATATTTAGTAAAAAAATCTATAATCTAAAATAAACTAGAAATATTCCGTTGTGATGGAAATAAACACCAAAAATATAAAAATAGATTTAGGATTTGAATATATGAAGTCTTATAAAAATTAGTGGGATTCAAGTATTTTATTTATTACTTATTTTGGTTGTGAATGGATTTAGATTTAGGTTTTGAAATTATGAAATTCTATAAAGTGATTTTCCATCGAATTTATTATTGAAACAACTTATATTTAACTATTTAGATATTTTATAAATTTTATATGAGATTAGATAATTAAGTGGTATTATTACATAAGTTGTAAATCAATTTTTAAAATCAAGTTTGTGACATGTATGAATATATAAATTAAACATGTAGTTTCTCTAACTTTTTTATTCTTTTGTTATTTATTCTAATTTATTATTACTATATTTTGTAATGTTTGAATTATTACTACGATGAATAACCAATTATTACAAGAAGTTATATTTATAATTTTAAACAGATTCTGGTAATTAACAAATATGGTTATAAATTACGATATAAAGTTATTTCCCGTCGAATTTCGACGGGTTATACACTAGTTTTTTACTAATCCATTACGATAAATTAGATTGGAGTCTACTGTTTTTTGTTTTGTAGTACCTTAATATGACATGAGCATGAAAGGTATGAGTGAACAAAATAGTCGAAATTCCATCCGAATCAAACCGAATTTAAAATTTGAATCAAATTTTTGAATTTTGATTCGGATAGGATTAATTTTTTTTAGAATTTTGAATTTCGGATCGATTCGGATTGGTATGTTAAAATCGAAAAAAATCCGAAATTAATTTTATATATATATATATATATATATATATATATATATATATATATATGTGTGTGTGTGTGTGTGTGTGTGTGTGTGTGTGTGAAGGATCAAATAGTACTCGAGCCTAAGGTTGTACATAGTCTCAATCTCATCTACTCATCTCATATATCATATGGTGGAGATTTTTCGGATTTTAAAGCTTATTTTCATTGATTTCATTACAGTAAGATTAGATTAGTAATTTGATTTGTTATGTGATTTCGAAAACAAACCATGCATATAGTTGAACTGAACTATGCATTTAAATGAAAACAAAAATACATTCAGTTGAAAATAAATATGCATATGAGTTTCGATTTTAATGTATGCTGGAAACGCACTACCAGCGCTTGCTCTCGTGCACCCAGAGCGGGTTGGGTGCGATGCAGCGTTATGTTACTTTAAATGCAGTGTTATGTTATTTTATATGCATGATTTATGTTTTCTTGTGGCTCTTCCCAAACCCAGCGTCCCTACCCAGCACCGGCGCACACCCCACCGCCCTTACCCAGCGTCAGTGCTCATCCAACGCCGGTTGGGTACAATGCAGTGTTATGTTATTTTAAATATAGTGTTATGTTATTTTGTATGCATTATCTGTGTTTTGTTGTGGCTCTCCTATAACGACCCGGCTTACGGATTGACGGTGACCCCATGCATCAACACGAGTCTTTTCGATGTGTTTTGTCCTCACTCACACTCCCCGAGAAAACTTCGAGGGGTCACCCATCTCACATTGCTCCAAGCTAAGACGCTTAACTTTAGAGTTCTTATGAGATGGACTCCGAAAAAGAAGATGCATCTTGTTGGTATGAGTAGCACATATCAAATCCTTTAAGCTCTCCTCGAATATGCGGTCCCATACCTACATATTCTCGAAATCCTCTCATTCCAAGTGCGTTTGGTTCATTCATGTACCCTCCGCTTTGAAGCCTTAATCGAGTCGCTCTGTCCATGCCTCGCACCGACGATCACTCCGTCTTACGCCCCCACGTCACTCCCACCGCGGACTCCCCAACACTTGCGGACTCAAATTTTGGTGTGTCCACGTATTCAAAATATGTATTTAGATTGGATAGACATATTATATGAGGATCGGGTATTACAAGAACTCAACCCTATATATATATATATATAGTGATTATCTTGTGGAAACTTTTAAAGTGTAAATGTTACAATTCAAATTCATTTATTTATTTTGATATGCGAGAGCTGTCTACGAAAATTGAAAATTAAACTTAAGCGGATGTGTGGATATCTTGTTACAGGTTTCACTTTTTGCCTTTATTGGTTGAGTTCAACTTCAACCCAATTTTATTTATATTCTATTCTACTCTACTCAAATGTCTACTCTTCGACAAATGATTGGAGTTGATTTTTTATGGTTAAATATCACCTTAAAATATAAATATACTTATTTTATTAAAAATATCTTGAATTTTTAAAAATATTATTTTAAACCTCAAACTATTAATATTTTATTAAAAAGATCCTAAATTTTGAGAAGTATCACTTTAAACCACAAACTATTAATTTTATATTAAAAATATCCTATATATATTTTTCAGCTCTGGAAATTAGACCAGAGATATCTTCTGATGTGGCTCATCAAATATATCCCATATGTATTTTCTGCTTTCAAAATTTTGATGTGGCTCAGAAGAAGATATCCTCGTCGATTTCATGAGCTAAAAAATAGATATAGGATATGTTTTATACAAAAGTAATACTTTACGGCTTAAAGTGATACTTCTCAAAGTTTAAGATATTTTTGATAAAATATTAATAGTTTGGGGTTTAAAATTATTTTTTAAAGTTCAAAATATTTTTGATAAAATAGATATAATTTGAGGTTTAAAGTGATATTTATCATTTTTTATCCATAAATAATACTATCCAGCATGTTATATAATACATGGATTCACCATTCATGTCGTGGAGACAAACTCCCCACACAAACACTCTCCATCAAATTTTAGTGCTGGCTATGTATGTTATTTCTCCGAAAACCTCCAGAGGATAAAACGAAAAAAAAAAAAAAGGAAAATTAGGAGGAATATAAACAAAAATTGGCATGAATTGGAGCAGCAATATCACGATTGAGATCTAAAGTCCGACCTCTTCCTATCGAGTCGTTAGCACGTTCTGTGGTCATCCGTCGTAAAATTGTTAGTTTATGATATTTTTGGGTAGTATCGATAGTCCGATTTCGTCAATAACAAATTAACGGATGTGAGATTATAATAAAAAATTTATAATACATTTGGATTTTTTTTGTGTAGCAACAATAATATAGATCATTTTCGTGTAAATAGGTATATAATTTAGGTTTTGCCCAATTTCAAAACATGTACAATATTCTTGCCTATGAATATAATTGGAATATGTTGTTGCGGCCAAAACGATTTTTGAACTTGTACCACATATTACACTAGAGAAGACTTATTTATATATATTATTATCCGATCTCATTTTTATTTTAAGTATGTCAGTTCTTCATGAATAATTGTACTATGCAGCATACAGTCATAAAATATGATACGAACTTATAGTATAGAAAAATACTAAAAATTGTTACATGAATTATAAGTATTTTGTTGTACTTATATGTTAAAAACTATATTATATATCATAAAATTTATTGAACATAACCCATCACTACTCACTTTTTTTTCTTTTCATTTTCTTGATTATTTTGTAGTAGATTCCAAATTTTATCCTATTTTCATATATGGATATCAATGAACGGATTTTACGAGGATCATAATCAATAAATAAGTATCAATTATGATTCTGGAACCGACCTATTACATACCGGACTCAGACCATCAACTATGAGTCTTAAGCGGTCTAGATCTGAACGGATCTGGAACCAGAATCGGACCAGAACCAAAATTGAAATCGAAACCATTGCTTTAGAATTTAATTGGCTTTTAGTGATTCCGGATCAGTATGGGTAAAACCGATTCATTGAAAAACATATTTAAGCTTAGGCTTGTCAATAGACGGTTTTACTCGGATTAGAACCAATAAATAAGTATTGGTTCTACAACTGGTTTTGGTTCTGGAACCAGATTGGACCGGACCATCAAACTATGGATCAAAACCGTGGGAGTCTAAAGAGGATCTAGAATTAAAATCGAAACCGGAACAACTGCTTTAAAATTT
Organism: Salvia rosmarinus; assembly: GCA_036937905.1. NCBI lineage: Eukaryota > Viridiplantae > Streptophyta > Magnoliopsida > Lamiales > Lamiaceae > Salvia > Salvia rosmarinus. The sequence goes on along the minus strand of CM072814.1, from coordinate 79,109,597 downwards.
AATAAACTATGACCAATTTCAAATAGATACTGAGTAAAACCATACTATTGATATCCCTATTTCTATAGCCCCGGCCATTAGCAGCTCACAGCTAACAAGAAAATCACATGGTTGCGGATGGCCGCCGCTCAATGAATATTTGTTGACTTGAATTTTTCTTGTTCTTTGCTTCTTGCATTTTCAAGTTCTTCAATTGAGACACGATCTAATAATAATTATTATTATTATTATTATCATTGTTGTTGTTGGTTGGATTACACTTTCAGGCTCGCCGCTAAATAAATATTGTATATTTGACTTTGCTTTATTTAGACAAAAGTGGAAAGAATAGTTTTGTTGCGGAGTGATTGACGCTATTTTCCATATGATCACATATCCATTCTGCCAAGCTAACAATTTTGCCTGTCAAACAGGGCAAAGAAGAGTCAATTGTGACTATTAATGATGTTATAAAAGATTTTTTAATTTAATGTGAATTGTAATTCTCGAAAAGAAAAAACAATATGATTGTAGACAATTAAAATTGTTAGCAAATTATATTGTGCCATGTAAATCACAATTAAATAATTAATTATATTTCTATTTTATTAATGGAAGTTATTCCAAAATTAAATAGATATGTGATTAATATTTAATTTTAGTGGTACAAAGCCCATGCCCAAGCCCAAGTTCAAACTCATGGTTTGGTGGCCATAAGCCCAAGCCCAAACTCAAGCCAAGCTCAAGCCTATGGTTTGGTGGCCCATGCCCCAAGCTCAAGCCCATGGTTTAGACCTTGGTGGCCCAAAGGTCCATAAGCCCAAGCATGGCTTGATGGCCCAAAAGGCCCATAGGCCCATAAGCCCACTAAGCCACTAGCCTACACCTATAAATAGAGGTGTTGGGGGCTTCATAAGCGTGGTGAATTGAGTGAAGTGAGTGAAGATCTTGAGCTCAAGACACTCGAAGAATCCTCTGCAAGCATTCACCGACATTCAAGTCTTCTTCAAGTATTCAGGCGTTCTTCGTGCGAATCACCACGTTCTTCGCCAAGTTCATCATCCAAATCATTCCAAAGTTGAAGATCTTCAAGGCGTTCTTCAGCATTTCAAATCAAATCCGACGTTCGATCTGAAAACAAGATCAAGTCCTTCGGATCGATCGTCAAGTTCAACTTTCAAGTTCGAGGAGATCAGGAATCACATCCCTCCAACAACTTGAAGAATACTGAAGAACATCAAGATCGTTCAAGAAATCCACATCGAAGAGAAGAATCAGAGGATAACTAGAAGATCGAATCTATTCAAAGTCACAAATCCAAATTCAATTGATTTTGTATACAATTTTGTATTTATAAAATTTAAATACAAAATTTGTGTTACAAATTTTGGCACGCCCGGTGGGACATCTCTACCTCTCATCTCTACTCTTCACCAAAAAAAAATCTTGAACGATGTTCACCCAAAAACATGCAACCAATGTCACTTCAAAAGCCTCTTCAGAAAGCATTGGCGTTATCACACGAAGCAAAGCCAAACAACTTCAAGAAGCTTCGAAGTCAGCCATTGCCAGAAGAAAGGAGCAACACATCGCCACCCTGAATGAAGAAGGTGTTGGCTCTGAAGGAAGCTTCACTTCCCCTATTGCAAGATCCATCACAAGTTATCCATTTGAGGCGCCTGTGATGATGACGAACACCTCCACCATGGAAGAACAACTTTCAAATCTTACAATTCGGTTGAATCTCTAAACAAACACATCCAGAGCAAGATGCTCGGTTGCAAAACTCGGAGGGAAAAGGTGGAATCAAGCCGTATCCATGGCGAGGAAAATGAACACAACGAAGATGAAGAAGAAGAGCGAAGAGCAAGAAACTCATGATGAGAGAAAATCGTCGGAAAACACATTCAAATCTCTTCCGATGGTTTCATCAAAGTGATCACTCAGGAGTTCATTGAAATAACAATGAAGAATGAATCGACGGAAATTCTAAATCATCCTTGATTTACTCCAAGCCTTATACTCAAAGAATTGACAACTTGAGAATGCCACATGGTTATCAACCACCCAAATTCCAACAATTTGATGGCAAAGGTAATCCAAGACAACATGTAGCTCACTTTGTCGAAACATGCAACAATGCTGGAACATTTGGAGATCGTCTGGTCAAGCAGTTCGTTCGCTCACTCAAAGGAAATGCATTCGACTGGTATACGGACTTAGAATCAAATTCACTTGACATTTGGGAACAGTGAGCACGAATTCCTCAATCGCTTTTACAAAGACCGGAAGAGCATGAGCATGGTAGAACTCACGAGTTCTCGTCAGTTCAAAGAAGAACCAGTGATTGACTATATCAATAGGTGGAGAAATCTATGTCTAAATTGCAAGGATCGATTGTCTGAATCATCCGCTATTGAAATGTGCATTCAAGGGATGCATTGGGGCCTGCAATATATCCTACGAGGAATCCAGCCTAGAACATTCGAAGAATTGGCAACAAGAGCCCATGATATGGAACTAAGTATGGCGGCAAGCGGAATTGATGGACCGCCGATCCAAGAACCTCGCAGGTTCAAAGAAAAACAAGAATTTAGAAGGGGGACAAAACCATTTGAGAAAGCGCCAAAGAAAGAATCGATGGCGGTAAAGGCAACATCGGTCAAATTCATAAAGAAGGACGTTGAGAGAGATAACAATCAAAGCACATCTCGTGAAATGGGCGCGGAAAGGTCGACCCTCAAAGAAATGCAACAAAGCAATACCCTTTTCTGGATTCTGATGTCTCTGGAATCTTCGATGACCTGCTCAGAGAAAGGCTCATCGAATTGCCTGAGATGAAGCGGCCTAACGAGGCGGGACGAACTGACGATCCAAAGTATTGCAAGTACCATAGGTTGGTTGGACACCCCATACATGACTGTTTCATATTCAAGGACAGAATCATGCGCTTGGCTCGAGAAGGAAAAATATCTCTCGAAGAAGATAGTGCCGCCGTAAATGTTCTCACTGCTTATATCAGTGACATAATAGAAGGTATTGCAGCTCTATACGATGTGGATGATCATGCGAGGACGCAAGTCGAGTCGAACGTCATTGAAGATGAAGATGAAGATGTCTGGACAATCACATTTTCCAATGAAGACCTGCAGCTTGGATCTACATGTCATAACAGACCATTGTTTGTAAGTTGCTTCACTCATGAACAGAAAATCAATAGGGTTCTCATCGATGGAGGATCAGCAGTCAACATCTTGTCCTTAAGAACGTTGAAGCAACTAGGAATCCAGGAAGATGAGCTAGCTAGTAGCCGGTTGATGATTCAAGGATTCAACCATGAAGGACAAAGGGCCCTTGGCACTATAAGGCTGAATTTATTGATGGGCGACATGAGATCATCTGTACTGCTTCATGTAATCGATGCCAAGACATCTTACAATATGCTTCTTGGTCGTCCATGGCTACATGAAAATGGCGTCATCCCTTCTACATTGCATCAATGCTTCAAGTATCAGAAAGATGGTGTTGTGAAGACAATAGTTGGTGATCAAAAACCATTCACAGAAGCCGAGTCATACTTTGCTGACGCCAAGTATTACATGGTAAAAACAAGCCCTACAAAAAATGAAGGTGAGAAACGACATGAAGAACACGAATCCGATCAAAAGGAAAGAAAGAAGCATATTCCCGAAGATAGAAGGATTCACCATGCCTTTAACAAAATTGGCGCCAGGAGGCCGCCTCAACCACTTGGAGGATTTGTTCGACCAAAGCAGGCGAGTTCCACGAACATGGAGAATTCTCAAGTAATGAAATTACTAAACACTTTGGGCCCAAGGCATACAAGCTTCTCGTCAGTGCTGGATACAATCCTCATGAAAACACCATGTCAAAGCCTCCTTTGAAAAAGAATGACCACACGGTCCAAAACCCTAAAGCAGGATTGGGATTCACCACTCAAAACCCCATTCGCATCGCCATCAAGAGGGCTACCACAAATTATGCATGTGAAGAGGGAACTGAAGAATCCTCCATCAGAGAGAAGACTCAAAGGGTATCCGTCTTCAAAAGAACAGGTAAGAAGGAAGTCCAGCGAGTATCTGCTTTCAAAAGACTTGGCAAACGTCCGAGATTGAGGCAAGACATAAAGAAAGCGATAATACCCACCGATGACTCAAAAACTAAGTTTGATTCCTTCTCGCATGAAGAGGTGCACCACATTACTTGTGACATGTGGGAAAGAACTAAAGGCCAAGAGAAAAGCGTAGTCTTCACACATGTGTGAAGATGAAGATAGAGAAAGTGTAGGTTCATCTTACTATGTCACTGACGATGAACATAGAAATGAGCAAGTCGTCACATCAAATCACATCACTTCATGCGAGGAAGTGGCCATTGAAGAAGAAGAAGACGCTGAAATAGCTCCTCAACAATTCGAGGAAGGTGTCAAGTCTACTGTTGATGAATTGAAAGAAATTAACTTAGGCTCTGTTGATGATCCAAGACCAACTTATATCAGCGCATTGCTGTCTGTCAGTGAGGAATGCTTATACATTGAACTACTCAAAGAGTTCAAAGATATATTCGCGTGGTCGTACAAGGAAATGCCAGGATTGAGCCCACAAATAGCTGTGCATCGCTTAGCTGTCAAAAGAGAGCGCGACACGTCAGCGTGCTCAACGTCGATTTCGACGAGTTGGTCCCTTTGATTGAAGCTGAAGTGAACAAGCTCATTAACGTTGGATTCATTCGAAGTCACATACCAACATGGATTTCAAGCATTGTCCATGAGAAAGAAAAATGGACAAATTCGTGTATGTGTTGACTTGAGACTTGAATGAAGCATGCCCCAAGGATGACTTCCCACCCCTATCACGAACTAATGATTGGCCTTCAACAGGGCATGAAGCATTATCTTTCATGGATGGATCATCGGCTATAACCAAATCCGCATGTCACCAAGTGATGAAGAACTAACGGCGTTCCGTGCGCCTAAAGGTATATATTGCTACAAGGTGATGCCATTTGGATTGAAAATGCGGTGCTACTTACCAAAGAGCAATGCAAAAGATATTTGATGACATGCTTCATAGAAATATTGAGTGTTATGTGGATGACTGGTGGTGAAAACAAAGGCGAGAAGATCATCTGCAAGATTTGAGGATGATCTTGAGCGGTTGAGAAGCACCAATTAAAATGAATCCACTAAAATGCGCATTCGGAGTCAAGTCTGGAAAATTTCTTGGGTTCATTGTCCGCCATCAAGGAATAGAAATCGAGCAAGCAAAGATCGACGCCATATTGAAGATGCCTGAGCCTCGGAACATCCATGACTTGAAGAGTTTGCAGGAAAGTTAGCTACTGCGAAGGTTCATTTCAAACCTAGGCGGAAGATGTCAACCATTCAAAGCGGATCATGAAGAAAGGTGTACCATTTGAATGGGACGAATCGTGCATCAATGCTTTCGAAAGCATCAAGTCTTATTTGATGAGATCTCCTGTCTTAGCAAAGACACTGTGGCGGGGCGCCTTTGATCTTGTATATTCTTTGCTCAAGAACGTTCCATGGGGGCATTACTTGCGCAGAGAATGAAAATGGGAAGAGAATCGTTATACTATTTGAGCGAGCGATGGCGCTGAATGAGTTAAAGTATTCCCCAATTGAGAAGTTATGCTTGGCTTTAATATTTTCCATCCAAAAGCTTAAGCATTACTTTCAAGCTCATACAGTGCGGCTGATCTCAAAAGCAAACCCTTTGAAATTCGTGATGTCAAGGCCTGTCCTGTCAGATAGACTCGCGCGTTGGTATCTCCAATTACAACAGTTCGAGATTACTTATGTTCCTCAGAAAGCCGTCAAAGGGCAGGCACTGGCTGATTTTCTAGCAGACCATCCGATCCCTGCTGAGTGGGAATTGAGTGATGATCTTCCAGACGAAGACGCACTTCAAATAGAGATATCGTCTCCTTGGGTAATGTTCTTTGATGGGGCATCTCACAGAGAAGGAGCAGGCGCTGGCATTGTGTTCGTATCGCCTGAAAGGGAAGTGTTGCCATACTCTTTTACCTTAACTGAGAATTGCTCAAACAATGTAGCAGAATATCAAGCGCTTATCCTCGGTTTAGAGATGGCGATGGATACAAAAAGGCTACACCTAAAAGTTTACGGAGATTCCAAGCTGGTGGTAAACCAAATACTTGGATCATATGAGGTCAAGAAACCTGAATTGCTTCCATACGTCAAGTATGCCCAAAGGATCATCGGATGGCTGGGGGACGTCGAGCTTGAACATGTCCCAAGAAGTGAAAACAAGCAAGCAGATGCACTGGCGAAACTTGCATCTACAATAGCCATGTCTGAAGGAGAAATACATATACCGATATGCCAAAGTTGGGTAGTCACCGATTTTGAAAATGAAGATGGCAGAGGTAATGAAAGCAATGTCGTCGAAGTCTTCGAAATCGAAGAAGAAGATTGGCGCCAATTGATGGTTGACTATCTGAAACATGATAAGTTGCCAAACGACCCGCGTCGAAGAATCGACATCCGTCGGCGTGCTACTCGCTTCATACTCTTCAAAGATGTACTTTATAGACGATCTTTTGAAGGAGTCTTCTTAAGATGTTTGGGCAATGAAGAAGCTGCTAAGGCCATGGAAGAAGCACACTCTGGTGTGTGTGGCGCCCATCAATCAGGACCGAAGCTACACTTTCGAATCAAAAGGATGGGTTATTACTGGCCAACGATGGTGAAAGATTGTATGGATTATGCGCAGAGATGCCAAGCTTGTCAATTCCATGCAAACGTCATTCATCAACCTCCTGAGCCACTTCACCCCACGATCGCTTCATGGCCATTCGATGCTTGGGGCATGGATGTCGTAGGACCTTTGACGAAATCATCAGGAGGGCATCTATATATCTTGGCCGCAACGGATTACTTCTCTAAATGGGCTGAAGCTCTGCCCTTAAGAGAAGTAAAAAAAGAAACTGTTGCTGATTTCATCAAAGCCCACATCATCTATCGTCATGGGATCCCTCGCTACATCATCACCGACAACGGAACGCCTTTCAGCAATACATTGATAAATAAACTTTCTGAAAAGTTCGGATTCAAACAAAGGAAATCATCAATGTATAATGCACCCGCCAATGGTTTAGCTGAAGCTTTCAACAAAACCTTGTGCAACTTGCTGAAGAAGGTAGTGTCCAAATCAAAACGTGACTGGCACGAGCGGATTGGAGAAGCACTATGGGCATACCAACCACTCACATAACCCCTACACAAGCAACTCCTTACTCTCAGTGTATGGTGTAGAAGTATTATTCCTCTCGAACAACAAATTCCATCGAGAATCGCTATCCAAGAAGGATTAACTGAAGAAGAGAACGCCCGTCTGCGCCTCGAAGAACTAGAAGCTCTAGACGAGAAGAGACTAGAAGCCCAACAAAGACTTGAATGCTACCAAGCTCGTCTCTCAAGGGCTTACAACAAAAAAGTACGCGTTCGTTCTTTTCAAGTTGGAGATCTCGTGCTTGCTGTGAGAAGGCCAATTGTTACCACACATCGTGTTGGTAACAAGTTCATATCAAGATGGGACGGCCCATACGTCATCAAGGAAGTCTACACCAACGGGGCATACAAGCTGATTTCAGAAGACAATGTAAGGATCGGGCCTATCAATGGAAAGTTTTTGAAGCGCTACTATCCCTGAAATGTAGCAAGGAAGACATGTATATATGTACATAGATCAAAAGGAAAACACAAAAAAAAATGAAGAAAACCAAAAGTCAAAAAATTGAGAAAGTAAGAAAACCAACAAAAAGAAGCAACGATGCTCCATGACGCACGAGCATAAACTGCAAGTCAACATGAAGAAAAGCAAACAAATAGCAAGATAGCTCCATGACGCACGAGCCTAAACGCACGTCACTCCAAGAAAATCAACAAAAAAAGCAAGACGACTCCGTGACCTTGCGAGCCTAAATCGCATGTTACTCACGGCCCGCATGAGTATAAGCGTACCGCACTCCCTAAAACACAAGTTGATATTTTGAACTACGTTTTGACTTGATCCATTTCAAAATGGTACGTAGGCAGCTTAGATATCTTCTAAGTTCAGTCATGATATGTTTTTTTTCCTTCAAGTTGCGTGGTCAAAGTTCGTCATTAATTTGTATTTCAAGTTGGGTGATCAAAAAATCAAGCTCAAAATATTAAAGAAAAATGATACGAACTTTGGAAGAGACAGTGAGGTGAAAATTGTAAAGAAGCAAAACAGTCATGGGGCAACTACCGAGATGATATACCGTCTACACTTTGAAGATAACTCATGCTTGTTAACTCGGCTCGGTGTTGTCAATTTTGCTTTGAATATATGCCAACTTCTTAAGTCTAGCTCGATGTTGCTAGTTCTGCTTCGAAGATGGCTTTACCTTGTCGAGTCCAACTCCACGCCACCGCCTTGCTTTGAGGATGGCTTGACGATAATCCCAACAACATATCGCGACTTCGATTCGAGATGGCGTCGACTTGATGAATCCATCCTGCTTTCAGTTGAGAACATTGCTTCTAGCTCTCCGAGTTCGTGATGTCGATCTCCACCAACGCTTAGGCTTCAACTCTCTTCGCGGATGGTACACAGCTTCTAGCTCATCCTTCGCAGCCGCTTCTAGCTCGCCGAGGTCGTGATGTCGATCTCCACCAACACTTAGGCTTCATCTCCGTCGATGGTACACAACTTCAATTCCCTTCGCGTAGCCGTCACCACTCTGGCATCAGTCACCGTTGCCCCTTCTCTCGCCGACCTTCATCTGCAGCCTTATCGTCGAGGATGAACGCAGCCTTATCGTCGAGGATGAACGCAGCCTTATCGTCGAGGATGAACGCAGCCTTATCGTCGAGGATGAACGCAGCCTTATCGTCGAGGTTGAACGCAGCCTTATCGTCGAGGTTGAACGCAGCCTTATCGTCGAGGTTGAACGCAGCCTTATCGTCGAGGTTGAACGCAGCCCGTGCCTTGTCGTCGAGGATGAACGCAGCCTTATCGTCGAGGTTGAACACAGCTTTATCGTCGAGGTTGAGCGCAACCTTATCGCCGAGGATGAACGCAGCCTTATCGTGAGGATGAACGCAGCCTTATCGTCGAGGTTGAACGCAGCCCGTGCCTTGTCGTCGAGGATGAACGCAGCCTTATCGTCGAGGTTGAACACAGCTTTATCGTCGAGGTTGAACGCAGCCTTATCGTCGAGGATGAACGCAGCCTTATCGTCGAGGATGAACACAGCCTTATCGTCGAGGTTGAACGCAGCCCGCGCCTTATCGTCGAGGATGAACGTAGCCCATCGTCGAGGTTGAACATAGCCCATGCCTCCAGCAGCCCAAAGTCCGTTGTGTGATATCATTGTCATCTCTTCCGCTTCGCGCCGTCGCACTATGGTCGCGTCTCCTCCGCCGAGCGCCAAAGATACGCAAGCAATAAGAAAATATATGTAAGCAACAAGACCAAAAAACATACACAACAGCAACAAGGCAAAAATGCAGAAGCAACAAGAAGAAATAATAATACAGAAACAACAAATCCTTAATGCATCAGTATGCGAATTTTATCATGACAAGGATTGTACTGTTCTATCAAAAAAAATGGCAAATGAGAACTAAGGTAGATCTGAATCCCCACCTCCAGATGTCGTCGATAGCAGTACCACCCCTTTAATTTTGATGAGTCTGCCGTCGCGGCTCACTGCCACGGCCCATATGCCACCACCACCTTTGTCCTCCATATCTCTCACAATCACAATCCGAGCTCCACTACTGCAGCGTCGTCGATGAGTGTCTCAATCGAACAGCTTCTTTTGCTGGACTGGACATTGAAGCTGCCATCTCTGTCTTTGCGTGCCCTGCTGTGCCCCAAATCCGAAGTCGAAGCCCGATTCATCATCTTCTTCTTCAGCAACAGCAACAGTATCACCGCCTCCATTTCCAGCCGTTTGATTCCTCCTCATTTCCGGCGCTGTGAGCCATGCATTGTTGTTCATTCGCCACCATCGGTCAGATTCCAACAGTCTGAAGCTACCACCATGACGTCTCCATCCTCGACGCCGTGAGCCCCCGTGCGTTGGTCGAACTTCAACAGGCCGAAGCTATCGCCATTGACGCCTCCATCCTCGACGTCGTGAGCTCCCGTCGTTGGACGAACACCAGCAGCCGGAAGTCGCCATCTCCAGCAGCCTGCTTCTTCTTTTCCAGAAAGAGCCGCAGCCATCGACGCCTCCACCCTTGATACCTCGGCCTCAACGCTGCTCCAGTCGCATGGTGGTCGCACCTCCATCGTGACTCCAGACGTCAGTCACCTGCTCCAGTGCATTCCGATTCAGAAATAAGAAAACAAAGAAACCCGGAAGCATTCGGTCTCAGCCCATTTCTTCTCCAATGAGCGCAAAGCTGCTATGCTTGAAGAAATAGAATGCCCAAGTAGAAAATCAAAGATAGAAATCAAAGATAGAGGCACGAGAGGGGCTGCTAAAAAAAAAACTATTGCAAATTGGAATAGAAAGGCATGCCCGTATTAATAAAGCTTTGTGAAGGATGGGGGGAATGATTTACATCTATAAGGGACTATCTCTATTTATAGGCTCAACCACTTTAACCTAGCTCTAGCTGCAATTGTGTATTTGTGTAGAAAAAATAAAGACAAAAAGAAAAACTACTGAAGTTGCAGAGGACATTTGGCTTGCGCAGCCTCAACAAACTCTCAACAAATTCTGAAGTATCAAACAGATTTCATTAAATGAAATAAAGGACGAGGCTGCAACTTTTGGTATCTTGTCTGCAGCTCTAACAAACTCTGCAAAAAAAAAAAAAGAAAAAAGAAAAGAAGATGTCAGAAATGTTGGGTTGCCAAAAAAAAAAAAGAAGTAAAATGTTGGGGCTGCTAAAAAAAGTTTTGCTGAATGGGCTGCCAAAATAAAAAACAATCATGGCCGCAAATGCTATCAATATATGGGCCCAAATTGAGCTATGAAATATAAAAAAAAAAAGGAAGAAGAAGTAGAAATCCAGTACAAGTGGATAATTGAGGGTTTAGTTTGAAATGCCAAATTAAAAGTAGGTACATAGGCCCAATTTTGGGGTCAAGTGTGAGTCCAAATTCAAGATCAAAATTCAATTCAAGTCCAAGAACTCCTAAATACGAGTATAAACTATTTACAAATTCAAATTAAGGAACTCCTAAATACGAGTATAAACTATTTACAAATTCAAATTAAAGAACTCCTAAATACGAGTATAAACTGTTTATAAATTCAAATTCAAGTTGAAGAACTCCTAAATACGAGTATAAACTGTTTACAAATTCAAATCAAATTAAAGAACTCCTAAATACGAGTATAAACTGTTTACAGATTCAAATCAAGTCCAAGAACTCCTAAGTATGAGTATAAACTATTTACAAATTCAAATTCAAGAACTCTTCGACAAGAGTCTAAACTATCAAAATGAATTTGAGACTCGTCCATTCCCAAGACAACTCGTCCATGAACAAGTCTCGATGGGGCAATTTGTAGACAATTAAAATTGTTAGCAAATTATATTGTGCCATGTGTAAATCACGAATTAAATAATTAATTATATTTCTATTTTATTAATGGAAGTTATTCCAAAATTAAATAGATATGTGATTAATATTTAATTTTAGTGGTACAAAGGCCCATAAGCCCAAGCCCAAGTTCAAACTCATGGTTTGGTGGCCCATAAGCCCAAGCCCAAACTCAAGCCCAAGCTCAAGCCTATGGTTTGGTGGCCCATAAGCCCAAGCTCAAGCCCATGGTTTAGACCTTGGTGGCCCAAAGGTCCATAAGCCCAAGCATGGCTTGATGGCCCAAAAGGCCCATAGGCCCATAAGCCCACTAAGCCACTAGCCTACACCTATAAATAGAGGTGTTGGGGGCTTCATAAGCGTGGTGAATTGAAGTGAAGTGAAGTGAAGACTTGAAGAGCTCAAGACACTCGAAGAATCCTCTGCGAAGCATTCTCCGACATTCGAAGTCTTCTTCAAGTATTCAAGGCGTTCTTCGTGCGAATCACCACGTTCTTCGCCAAGTTCATCATCCAAATCATTCCAAAGTTGAAGATCTTCAAGGCGTTCTTCAGCATTTCAAATCAAATCCGACGTTCGATCCGAAACAAGATCAAGTCCTTCGATCGGCGTCGTCAGTTCAACTTTCAAGTTCGAGGAGATCAAGGAATCACATCCCTCCAACAACTTGAAGAATACTCGAAGAACATCAAGATCGTTCAAGAAATCCACATCGAAGAAGAATCGGAGGATAACTAGAAGATCGAATCTATTCAAAGTCACAAATCCAAATTCAATTGATTTTGTATACAATTTTGTATTTATAAAATTTAAATACAAAATTTGTGTTACAATGATATGTAAAATAATAAACATTAGAGATCCAAGTAGTGGAATACGTGATTGGGGGTGGGAGGGGGTATATTTTAATTTTATTTTTACTTTTTTCAAGACTTACAAATACTAATATTTAATATTTTTTGAGTTGTAATGTTTAAAATTATATATAATCGAATGTTATCAGAATGCAAAAAATAACGAAGTAAAATTGTCTATAATTGATTAGGTACAATGGATGTTCTTATTCAAAGTAGAGGAATGTAATAAAATATGGATGTTCTTAGTCAAAGTAGAGGAATGTAATAAAATAAATGAGATCCAAGTTCCCAACTTATTAACCTATTATTAAAAATTTTGAATTGGAATAATAAATTCGATTCGTTAATAAATTAACTACAAAGAAAAGGTCTTCAGTATAGGGATGTCAATCGGGGAACTTTAGGGGACGAACCAATAAATTAGTATTGGTTACGGTTGCGAACCGCCCATAAACATCGGATCGGACGGATCCGGACCATCAAGATTATGGTTCGGATCGGGTATTACCCATTATTAGCGGTTACCGTTGGGCGCTAAATAATTTTGTAAATAATTTCGTAAATAATTTTGTAAATAATTTAGTAAATAATTTTAGTTCGATCTTTTATTTTACGTACAAACTTTCACTTTTCTCCAAATATATAAACTTTATATTATTATAATATTCCCTAATTTTATAATCCTATCAAATCAAAGGCGATTGTGGGATTAAGTACATAGTCCGAATAATGCCGTAGTATAAAATTAAGTTCTAAACAATGATGTTCTTACCTTTAAAATTTAAAATTATTTGTTATGTTCAATTAAGTATTAAATTATTAATTAATATTTTAAAACTAGTCGTTTAACACTTAATTCTTACAATAATTCGTTTTGGACTGCACACGTGTTTTTCAAATAGTCGTGTAGCTACATTACTTGATTGGCATGATGATTAAAATCATTATAAAATAGCAAAAATGTAAATTATGTATTTGGAGGGAAAAATTAAAAATATTTGTGAGTAAAATCAAAAATAGACAAGAAAAAAAATGTGTTTTCATTTTAATATTGCAGGACACTCAGAACTTCGGGATTGACATAATATTATCACCTTCTAATAATTATGTGAACAATAATTCATTATTCTTACATGCAGTTGTTCGTTATATACTTATACTTGTATTATACATATTTAAATTAAAAGAAATTCGATTTCTTTGTTGAGTTGTTGATTTTGGAGAAGCTATTAGTATATGTAAAAAAAAAAAAAAATTGACCGGTCGGACCGAACCGCACAAAATGGGCCGGTCAGGCGATCAGAATCAGCAGTTCTAGAACGGAGCCGGGCACCGAACCGTTGCTTTAAAATTTAATGGGCTTTGAGCAGTTCCGGATCGGTCCGGGTAAAGACAGCCGTTGACATCCTACTACGTATGTAGTTTTGTTGTTTTTTTTTTTTTTTTTATTATTATTATTATTATTATTATTATTATTATATTTGCGTCATTAACTAGTAGTTCCGGAAATTTTTCTGGACCAAAAATTAGATAGAACACTGACAACGTACATACATATATGTAACGTAATTATCCACAAGAATAAGGTAGATTTAAGATTGTGTTTGAAATTATCTTTTTTTTTAAAATGATATATTGTTTTTGAAATATTGTCGGGGACAGTATAATCTCATGTTTAAATTTGTTTCGTGCTTCTTTCTTAAGTGAAAATAGCTATAGTAGTATAGTACGCACATAAGTTAAACATGGTTAACTGTAATTAATGTGGTTTTCACCACTAATATTAGTTATGCTACATTATTAACCTAGTAATTAATTATCCGGTACTTGTCTGCAACTAGATCCAAGTAAAGAACTTTACCCTTATTTAACAATTGCCCAAGGTGACACTTCATGCTTACGCAACTATGAACATAATTTTTTAAGGATTATATGACGGTGATTTGAGTCTAAGATATTTAGGTGTCGGTTGATATGTAGGAACGGAATGAGAATGAAATTGTGATTCCTGCTTTCATTCTCAATCCTATGGCTAGTAAGCAGCACGTTTCTGACATTTTATAGGCCCTAGGCAAAATAAGGAATATAACCCCCATTTTTTAAAATTCATATAAAATCATTGGTCATTATCCTTTGTACGTACTAGGTAAAACTTATTTTTCTTTACAATAGCTTGCAAACGACACAGGACGACTAAACCACACTTAAAAAATCGGGTGTAACTGGTTTGAACCTATAGAGGCGATAATGAGGTTTGAACTCGTGACCTTTGACCACATGAATTCACTTAACCATTAGACCGTCCAAAAAGATCCTTTATATTATATTTATAAAATAAATCAAATTTATAAATTTACGTAAAATTCAAGTGATCTACAAATAGAAACAGATAATAAAAAATTATCAAAAACATATACAACTTACTTGTCATCCTTATATTTCTATATCTCAACTCTTATCTATAATACGATATCATTAAAAAATAATTTATTCGAGTATTTGCAGATGCAAAACCATTAATAATCACATCAACATTAATATTTTCTAATATGTTTTAGGACCAAATGAAAACATATATCTATAAGTAAAATATATAAAGATTTAATATTTTGGACTTTAAAATAAAATACAATATTCAGTGATATAATATTTTGGATCCAAATAAATAAATATATATATAAATAAAATTAAATTTTTTGAAATAATTTGGCCCCTCGAGATGGTGGGCCAGGCGTCGCCTGGGTGGCTACTGTTCGAGGCGGCCTCTTGAGTAAGATTTTACGGTTGGAATCACTATTCTAGAAAGAATGCTTATTTCTATGAATATGAGATTAGTCATTCCTCTCCTACCTCATGTTATTGACTATTCTCATGAACATGAGATTAGATAAATTTATTTATTTTTTCTAAAAAAAAATTTCTATTAATTTTTTGGCGTCTCTGTCCGTCAGTAAAATGTGGGATTTTACTCCTGTATCAATCCATCAATAAGACGTCGGTAGGTGGTGAGAGTTTCTTGTCCGTCAATAAATCCGTTCGGTGATTTGACTTTTTTTGTAGTGAAATCAAATCCAATATGTTTTGGTTTCTTGATAGTGCTTGTGAAGTTGCTATCCAAAAATAAATAAATAAAAATCTAGAACATGCAGTTGTTGATAATAGCAATACATTAGTTTCACGATAAAAGTATAAATTATATCTATCGACCTACTTTTTGTGTTTGAATATCGTTATTCGCCTTGACGGTCTGAGTCTTAGTTAAAATAAACTACCTACCTATCATGCAATGAGAAAATTAAAGAGATCAGATTTGAGATTGATTATTAAAGTACTTGAATTCATATAGCTCTAATGAGATTATAAATAATCATCACTAAATGTTGCATCATACATTTATTGCACTAATGTTATTAATCATGTACATGAAATACAATAGAACCAACTTTACAATTATTATAACATGGGCATCCACCAGTCATGGCAGGTTCACACTTCAATTTGAAGGTCTAATTAATATGAGTCTTAATTTCATACGATCAAACCACTTTGCAAGACTTTGGAATTGTGTTTGTTTAACAAAATTGGCAATCAAGACAACATAAAAAAAAGGAACCACTACCAAACTTGTGTAAATTTTGTCAAAAACTACACCTTTTCTGGTGTGTTACTTTATATGCATCTTGATTACCTGTTTTTTTCTTTTCCTTTCATTTGTGTGTGTGTGGAATGGAATGTTTCTATTTGCATTGATACAACTAAATACACATGATTGTAGAAAAAAAACAACTTTGATAACAAACTAGTTTGCACTTAGATTTTTGAGACTTGACAAATTTGGAAAAGTTATGTAATCTTTCTTCCTTTTTCCATATTTTCCACTTTCACATACATATGACTATAGCTTTTGTTTTTGTTATACTTTTGTTTGTAAGAATTCTTAAATTGTCTTACCATCTCAATCCTCGTATAGAGTAGAGTATAACATGACGTTTTTCTTTTCCATTTTTTGAGGGGTGGGGTGTGTGTGTGTGTGTGGGGGGTTCTTGAAAAGTAAAACTAAATTATTTCATTGGACAAATTACAGGATGTTTACTCTCTTTCTTTTCTTTTATAAAAAACATCTATGTTTTAGATAGGGGTTTGGTGTTGACCCCTACATGTGACTTAAATCTAATACATTACTCATAACAGGAGACTTTCGAAAAAGATTAGAGATTTAGAAATGATTAGTTGCATGTGGCAATACGCATTTAAGGTGTATAATTGGATTACAACGTAAATCAAGGCGTATAATTGCACTGAGAATTCGCTCACTGAATATTTTTCATCAATTATTTTTTTTGAGTTGGGAGCAAGGGATGTTAGGGATTGAACCCTAGACCTCTCTGTTACACAATGAGTTTAAATTTATGAAGTCTTCAAAAACATGCAAATAACTTATATGTAACCACAAGCATGTCTACTGATGCTGTTCATCATCTCACTCTTTCACACAAACACATACATACATACATACATACATACATACATAATGTGTTCAGGTAGAAACCATTGGTAGTGTAGTTTTTAAATAGACCATAGATAACTAAGAAATAGATGCATATGATTGATTTAAGAAGATTTGATTCGGATTGATGAATGGACATAACATACTATCTTTGATTAGGGCTAAAGGTTAAAAAAGAATTATTCACTATCCCTCGTCAATGGAACACTCTAACGGTAAATAATGGATTCCAAAATCCTCCAAAAAATCCAAGAAAACAATTTAAAATCTAAACCTTCCAAAAAAGAAGGGTTATATTATTTAGTACTGTTACAGGATAATGCTTCAATCGGCTATTGATTAGCATCCATTTTGTTGACGTAATTTTTTTAAAATTAAATAAATTTTTATTATCATAGCTTGCATCGTGAGTTAATTTTTTCCCCTCCTATTTTATCTTATACATTGGTGTAACGTTGTAAATCATTATGGTAACAAACTAATAATGAGACTTTGTTACTTTTTTTTAAATGATTCTTTATTACATCCATTTACTCTTGAGATACAATGCTTCGTATCGCTACACTTTGTGCATATTTATTTATTTTCAAAAATAAAAAATATTTAAAAAGCGGTGTAATATTAACATGTCAATTGATGGGATATGGCCCAACCGATCAGGCCCACTAACAGGCCCAAACGAGCTGGGCCTAACGTTGGTAGCGGCCCACGCAGTTAAGCCCAAAGCGAGCCCTAATCATCCCAAAACCCCAGCCCCGGAACCAAAATCAGCGCCACGTGGCGCACGTAAAATGACGTCCTTTGCCCGGCCAATGGAGGACACGCCAGGGGAAGAGCCCCGGCCAATGGAGGGCACGCCAGAGGAAGAGTCCCGGCCAATGGAGAGATTGGGCACGCCTTCAGGCGCAGGCTCAGAGATGTATAAATAGAAGGAAAATTGACAATAGAAGGGTTGACAACTTATCGAATACTAAGAGCTTGTAACTACACTCACTGTACTCAAATCATAGTGAAAGTATTGAGGAAACACTCCTCCGTGGACGTAGATCTCATTAACGATCGAACCACGTAAAAGCCTTGGTGTTCTTTATTGCCTTACATAAATCTTGCATACTCACGAATCGGATTTATCATTGGCGCCACCGTGGGAACGTCTCAACAAGAAAGCTTCGCTTCCTCTACAACTTAATGGCAAGAACACGCACAACCGCCGTCCTGCTGGCAACAACTCGGAGGGCGACCAGTGGTCACCGTAGTCGCGGGAAGGAGATCGCGACGCGCCTGGCGTTCACACTCCACGAGGGCAACATGGAAAACGTCTCCATACACCTCGGACCGCCTCCCAGCGTGAGGGAGATGCCGACCTCAACGAGGACGAACAAACAATCGTTCGTCCACGAGGTCCTCGGTCGAGCTGTGACCGAGTTCCTCAACGCCAACTCGCTAATTCAAAGCTTCTCAACCGAGGACAAAGGAAAGGCCTCAAGGCCCCGAATCGACTACCACACGGCCGCCCGAGGTCGCCCTCCCCAAAAACCGGACACCACCTCGGCGTGATAGCCGAGAACGTGCATCACGCCCCGACGTGCGGAGTCGCCACCCCCCGAGCCGCCGCCCCGTTCATGGAGTCGCTCATCGCGGACGAGCCGCCACCAGCAGCCTCCGCGCCATTCGCGGGCCGCTCTCCGCCTCGTTATGCCGACCGAGAGCCGAGCAAAATAGGAGAGAAGAAAGGCGGTCGAACTCCTCTCGGAGGCGATAGGCCGCTATCGATCCCCCACCCTCCGAAAGAGATGGCAATGATCTCCGGGTTCGGCCGTGCGGAGAATCATCTCCCTTTCTCGAGAGAATTCTAGACCGCCCGCCTCAACGATACGGGCACCCAATATTGCTTGCCTACGATGGCCTAGGAGACCCTCCAGACTTCCTTTTCGCCTACACTACCAACATGGCGAATCGAGGAATGGAAGATTTTCACATGTGCAAAATCTTCCCGAGTCTGCCGATCTCCAACGCCCGACGTTGGTTCACCTCGCTCATGACAGTATACACTTCCGGTGACCTCATGGATCGATTCAAATGGCGCTTCTATCGAAGATGCCACCTCAACGCCTTCCTCCGACTGCTCACAATCCGCCAAGGCGGGACGAGATGATGTCGAACTTAGTCTCGAGGTTCATCAAAGAGTCGCTCAAAATTGGCGGCGATGCGATCTCTACATCATCAACGCGTTCAAAACGGGATCGACCCGACGCGTTGAACAAAGAAATCACCGTGAGAAACCAAAGACGGCGAGTAAGCTTTGGAACTGGTGGACAACCGTCAAAGGAGGCAGTCGGATCGGAAGAAGAGAGATCCGGGACGAGGTAAGTCCGGAGAAAAAGCCGATGATCAAGTCGAGGCGCGATCGCTAAGCGCCGACAGATCAAGAGAGACCCTTTGAGTCCGGCTCGGACCTCGCCCAACCACAGCGGCAGCGCCTCCTGCCAAATCAAGGCGGAAATATTGAGCTCCACGCCGAGCTCTTCCAAGCCCTCCCATGAAAGGAGGATCGAAGAGGTCCACATAGGAGTATTGTGACTATCACCAAGGGCATGGTCATGATACCGAGGATTGCAGAACACGCTCGCGGATCGACGAGCTCATCAAAGGTGGGGCCCTCAAGAAATACCTCGGCCGAGCTGGGTGGGAAGCGAAGCGCGGGGAGGAATAACGGTGGAAACAATCTGCCGGGCTGACCTTGACGACGACCCGACACGAAGATGGCGAGGACGAAGGTCCCAATGCTATGGAACAGTCTATGCCATTCACGGGGCTCCACAGGAAGACAGCGATGTCGTCGTTGAAGAATGAAGCTCGAGGCCGACCCGAGGAGCCAAGAACAAGCGACTCCATTTGGAAGGACATCGTATTCTCCAGCGACCGGTGCCCAAAATCATGCCCCACCAAGACGCCATCATGATACAAGCCGTGGTAGGCAACAAGAACGCCCACCGAGTCTACATCGACATCGGTGCCTCCGTTAGTATTATCTTCCGAGCTGCCTGGATAAACTCGAGGTCGGGGAATGCAACGCCCGCCTCCTCCCCTTCGCCATGAGCTTCAACCGTGAGGCGGTACAACTTGAGCGTCATTACCCTTCCTTCTACCGTGGGGCGAGCCCCCGTGTCGGTCGCGAGTCCATTCAATTCTTCCCGTACGAGCTCCTCTCATAACATTATCTGGCGGAGAGATCGCTATACGCCACCAGGTCTGCCGCCGGTATACCACCACAATCAAGATACCCACCCGGTGGGGTGCTAAGCATCCGGGGTGACCAAATGGCAGAAAAGAGTGCTACGAGTCTCAACCGGGATGCGCCCACCTCGAGCATAGCGATTCACGAATCCCCGAGGTCGTCACCTCGGGGCGACGTGACCGAGAACCTTCAGCTATCTGACGGCGACCCTCCAAGGTTGTCAAGATCGGCATCCGTGGCCCACCGATATTCGGCAACGTGCGGCCTTTCGATGGAGTATAGGGACATGTTCGCATGGTCCCCACTCGACATGACCGGAGTGTCGCCCGAGCTCATAACCCACCGCCTCAACATTGACCCGGCCACCAAGCCGCCGGTGAAGAAAGAATATTCGCGACAAAGCAGCGGCGGTCATAAGGGACGAGGTGACTCAACTTGAAGGCCAAGATCTTGTTCGAGGTCAAATACCCGACCGGATGGCTAATCCGATTAGTGGTCCAAAGCTGAGGGGGGTGGGCGCATGTGCATCGATTACACCGACCTCAACAAGCCTTGCCCAGATTGCTACCCTCCCGAAATTGACAGAAGGTGGAGGCATTGGTGGGCCACGAGATGTTGAACTTCTAGATCTATACAAAGGATACCACCAAATCGATGAGCCGGAGGGCGCCCAAGACCGCGTTCATCATCGACTTCGGCGTCTTTGCGTCGAAGATGCCTTTCGACCTAAAGAACGCTGACTACTTACGGAGGATGGTGGATGCAACATTCAAAGACCACATCGGGAGATTGTCGAGGTCGTCGGCGACATCGTAGTCAAAAGTCAAAAACGGAGAGTCGCCCGATGACCTCGACCTATCCTCCAACTCCTCGTGGTCGGTAACCTCAAGCTCAACCCCTGTAAATGTACATTTATGGTGAAGCACCGGCAAGTTCCTCGATCTTGGGTTTCTCGAAGGCTGAAGGCCAATCCCACCAAGGTGAAGGCGATGCTCGACATGCGTGTGCGAGGACCATCCGTGAGATCCACAAACTCACCGGGTGCTTAGCCGCCCTCGGTGATTCCTATCTCGAGCCGTGAAGCGACTTCCCTTCTTCAAGATCTGAGGAGAGCTCGGACTTCGCTGGCGGGGAAGAACACCGTCGCCTTCATCGGTTGAAGGAGTATCTGCCGACCCGACCACCGTCCGCCCGAAGCAAGGTGAACTCCTTTCTCTATACTTGGCGCCTCGGACGAGGCCATCGATCTTGATATTGGTGCAAGATGAGGAGGGACGACAACTCCCATATACTTTATTAGTCGAGCTCTCGAGGGACCCGAGGCAGGTACACCACCTCGAAAAGGTAGCACTAGCCTTGGTGAGCATGCCGGCCTCAAACCCGACCTACTTCCACCCATTACGTCCGGTACTAAGCGATCTACCTTTGAGACAAGTCTTATCCAAGGCAGAGTCATCCGGACGATAGCCAGTGGGCACTGAGCTCGGCGAGCACGACATCCGTACTCCCGGACCCGGCCATAAAAGGTCGAGCTCTGCCGACTTCACGGTGGAAGCAAATTCACCGAGGTCGGCTCACCGGGTCGCCGCCAACGCCCGCCCCCATAGCGGAGAATCATCCTGCACCCGATAGCTGTGGCGGATGTACGTGGGCGGAGCTTCATGCAAACAGGCGTGAGCGGCATTCTCCTCGCGGCCGGACAATCAAGTGACCTACGCCTCGGTTTACCTTCCCGACCACCAACAACGAGTGGAATATGAAGCGGTCTCGGGACTCGCCTCCACAAAGGAATTGAATGTGGACAATGTCCAGATCTTGAGATTCTCGGTCGTGATAAACCGGGTCTGGCGGAATCTGAGGCGAGGAGGGACGAATGAGCGATACCTCGAGAAGGCGAGCGAGATGTCGACCTCGTTCGGTACTCCAATATTCATCGATCCCACAGGGCAAAACGGCCGAGATGGCGTTCTCGGCAAGTTAGCTCGTCATCAACAAGTCCACCAAAGAGGAGGTTCATTCCGAAGCATAGCGGAGTCTCACCGGCATCATCACCGATAGAGCCGAATTGGATGTCTCCCGTAAAGGCTACACGGAAGATGGCGCCTACCTCAAGATCGGCTCGAAGCCAAAAGATGATGGCGAAATCCAAGTACCTCATACACGGTAGCTCTCTACCGGAAGTCTTACCTTCAACCCTCCGGAGGTGCCTCGGGCGGAAGGGCCGACTCGTGCTCAATGAGATCGCGGAGGGTCTTGTGAAGTCACATCGGTCATGAGCTCTCTCGAAGAAGACGCCGAGGTCGGGATATTCTTGCCCACCTTGTTCAAGATCGGCCGAGCTCGTCAAAAGTGTCCAAGTGCCGGCTCCACTCGCGGTCAGCTACCCCAAACCGATCTAAGCGACTGCGAGCCCGTGGCCTTTCATGCGATGGGGATCGACATCGTTGGTCCGTTCGACCGAGCACCGGTCGGCCGATGCTTAGTCGTAGCCATAGACAACTTCACAAAATGGGTCGAGGCCGAGCCACTTTCGAGCCTCATGGCGGGAGGATTCGGACCCGTGTGGAAAAATATAGTCCGCGCCGGCATACCGCGCGATTCGGTCTCGGACAACGGCGCCCATTAAGTCGACAAAATTTCAAGGAGTGGTATGAAGAGCTCCGGATCGAGCAGCGCTTCACCGGTCGCACACCGCAAGCGAATGGTCGGACCGAGGTGACGAACTACACGATCGCATAAGGATTGAAGAAAGGCTGAACCGAGCTAAGGGTGATTGGGCTGAAAATCTCCTCAAGTCCTCCAGTCTGCAGGACAACACCTCGGACCTCGCATCGAGAAACCCTTTCGGTCGGTCTCTTCACGGCACGAGGCCATCATACAGCCGAGATCGGGCGCACCAAGCCCGCGCACTCTTCACTTCGACCGGGCCGGGAGCAGGGAAGACATGCGTGCAACCTTGACGCTCTCGAGGAGAAGCGGAGCTCGCTTCATAAACGGGCAGTCTGAGGGCCGGTCGCACGGTACTACAACAAAGGGTCAAAGCCTCCGCGCCCAAGTGGCGACCTCGTCCTGAAATAATGAAGCCGATGAGGGCTGAGCGTCTCAACAAGCTGGATCCGGCATGGAAGGCCCATACCGCGTTCACGGGACCTCGACAAAGAACACAAGCTAGCTCACCTATCCGTGCACTTATCCCCGAACACGGCACATCACTCATTTAAGGAGGTACTTTACATAGCCGATTTAAGATCGGCATCATGTTAGTCCTTCATTGTTTTGCCAAAATCGATGTTGATTACATATTGATAAAACATTTGTTTTCTAATGAATATTTCACTTAGTCTCGTACATATGTGAACATCTGTTTGGATATACCACATTTAAACCTTCCTGAGGGGCGCCTTACGAAGATGAAAATCCCACTAAGTAGGTACGCATATGAGACTACTCATTAATTTGAATGTCTACATGCAAAGCATCTGATTACCCATTAAGTTGGGCGTCTATATGCACGCGACATCTAGACCGATCTCGCCACTTATACCCCTTTATTTGGGAAGATATGCACCTCCGGTACAAAGTCTAAATGCATTAACGACTACAAACCGAGTTCCAAGCCATATACAAGTCAACCGGCTTCCGAGCTCGTTTATACCCCTTTATTTGGGAAGATATACATACAGATCTGATCTAAATACATTTACGATCAAAACGAAGTCTAAGCTATGTTTGTACCTCTCGAGGGAAAATATACACTTGACAGTCTAAATACATTTACGACTACATACATGTAGGAAAACATTTGTTAACCTCGCCCGAGGATCCATCTTGGGTGTTTAATTCACCATACATTGATTATAAACCTAGCATGCGTCTATATAATTAAATCGCAACACGTTGGGGTTTTCACGTGTTTACCTTTGGATCCAAGAGGTCGATGGAGCGAGATGAGCGGATCGAGCGGATCGGACTCGTGCTTTGACCTTACGGATCGTATCCGGTTGCCCAATCTCCAACGTCGGTGAGGACGATCTATGGAGAATGCTTGAAAATCACCCAATGCTCTAAGATGGCTCTAAAATCTCTCCCAAGAACTATAGAATTTCGAAATTTGTGTCTTGATTAATGAGCATTAACCTAGACTTTATCTCATACCTTATATTTATAATGCACTACCTTAATCCTATATGGAATATTACCATAATCCTATATGGAATATTACCATAATCTATATGGAATATTACCATAATCTTAGGATTATTTCCATACTCTCGTGATTATTTCCATACTCTCGTGATTATTACCATAATCTTATATGGAAAGGATCTATGCATATCCCATAAATATAATTATATCCTTGTGGGATAAAGAGAATAAAATCTTGCCTTAGAGAGCATGATAGGGCGCCGATTTTCTTGCTAAGCTTCGGGCTGGATGGGCCGACCCGGGATCAAATCACGAGGAATAAAGATGGGCCTCAAATAAATTAATTATCTTATGTTCAGCCCGAACATAAATTAATTTATAAACATTCGATCATGCCACTAGAGAAAGAATGTTGACTTACCCTTTTATTACCGAAGTTGAGTCGGGCTTGCACTTAGACATTACGAATCCTCGTATTTAAGATATCGAACGTCCATTAATAATTTCTAGCAATCATTGCTTAAACGATTAATAACTTCATTTCTTAAGTAGTACCACTCAACCTTATTATTGTACTTGAGCTAACTCAACCTGCAGGGTTTAGTACAATAAACCTTTTGAGCTCCTTAAGGGGACGTCATCATCCTAAACGGATACGGTGACTCGATACAGATAACTAGCGTGACATACAAGCACTGCCACCACCCAAGATGCGGAGAATCTTGGGTTAGAACATATAACCTCACTCATAACAAGTCAAAGTGATGGTCAAGAACTCATACTCACCTAATACCTTATCGAGGTTTAGATCATCGTAAGTCACCGAGATCTTGGTTCTTCACGACGGTCGGAAGAAGAACTCATCTCACCGTGATCCTTCAATACGTCGAGACGTACCGGCATAGACAAGCAACTAAGTCAAGTTACTTGCATCTATATGCTGCACCAAACCGACAACTCGTCCTTAAGTCGTCTCACCGTGAAACTTTTATATCTCATTAAGCTTGACCAATCATACGGACTTACGTGATCTTCTACACACCGTATGATCTAACTTATATATGAGATAAGGGGACACGGATATATGCAATCAAGTATTCAAGTCGATAGAGATTGTGATAGTGGTAGCGAAACATTGTATACAAGCTCAACCAAACCGCTTTGAAGATACAAATCCAACAATCTCCCACTTATACTAAAGCAAACTTTTAGTATACAATGTGTCTCTACTAGCTATTACAAACAACCATCACTTTGCTTCTCCCACTTATACAAAAGTTTCCTTTCTAAGTGGGTGCCATCAAGCGCAATCCAAGTCCTCTAACGTGTCCATCGTAGACTTTTGCGGCGAGCTCTTCGTGAATGGATCCGCTAGATTTTCCGTCGTATCAATCTTTTCAATCAGTCGTCACCTCGTCTAACGATTTCTCGTATGACATGGTACTTTCTCTCTATGTGTTTGGTCGCCTTGGGTCCGTGGTTCCTTCGAGTTTGCCATCGCACCGAGTTATCACGATGAAACTATGATACTCTTGGGCAAACCGTGTACCACATCTAGATCCATGAGTAGTTCTTGAACCATCTGACCTCCTTAGAAGCCTCCAAGCGGCTACATATTAAACTTCCATGGTAGAGTCCGCAATGCATCATTGCTTTGCACTCCGCCAGATACGGCTCCACCTCCCAAGGTAAACACATAGCCCGAGGTCGACTTTTTCTCATCACGGTCGGCTTGGAACCGAGTCAGATAACCCAAAGGCATTAGACTATCTCGCATGGTAACCAGCCTATAATCTCGAGTCCTTTTCGTGTGCTTGAGTATATGCTTTATCGCATCCAATGAGCTTGTCCAGGTTAGATCGATATCTAGCTACTATACTCATGCATAGCGTATATCGGTCTCGTGCATAGCATTGCGTACATGAGACTTCCTACGGCGGCGTAAGAACTTGTCTCATTTCCTCTATCTCCTTTGCGGTCATAGGTGATCAAGGTCTTAGATAAAGGAACGCCATGTCCGAAGGTGGCAATCCTTTCTTGGCGGTCCGCATACTAAACGAGTAATCACAGATCGATGTAAGGCGCTGAGATAAGCTCGATATTTTCTTCTTGCGATCTCGGTAAACCTTGATCCCAAGAATATGCACTGCATCTCCTAAGTCTTTCATTTGAAACGATCGGATAGCCAACTCTTTACGCCTCGATAGCAACTTCACGTTGTTGCCAACTAGAAGGATGCCATCTACATAAAGTGCAAGAAATACCACATCACCGTTGACATCTAACCGATACACACAACTCTCGCTAGGCAACTGGTAAATCCATAGGACTTTACCACCTCGTCAAAGCGTAAGTTCCATGATCGGAGGCTCGCTAAGTCCATAAATGGACTTCTTAAGCTTCCATACTAGATGTTCTTCACCCTTTACCACATAACCTTGTGTTCTTTGCATATAGATGTCTCTACCTTCCTCAAGGTAACCGCTTAGAAAAGCGGTTTTAACGTCCATTTGCCAAACCTCTAGGTTCAGTGGGCTGCTATGGCCGAAGAATTACGATGGACTTGAGCATTGCTACGGCGAAAAGGTCTCATCGAAATCGATGCCCTCAACTGAGTGTACCCTTCGCCACAAGCCCGGCTTTGGCGAAACCTCTCCATCGAATCTCTCTTCCTCTTGTATATCCACTTACTACCTATGGCTTCCTTGCCATCCGGTAGAGTTGTCTTTTCATATACATCCATAGCCGTTATGGACTCCATTTCTAAGTCCATAGCGGTGTGCCATAATCTTGCATCAATATCTTGTATCGCTTCCTTGTATGTCCATGGGTCGATTATTGCATGTTAAATGCTGCTGGGACTAAATCCAAGATTCACCCACGAACATAAATCGCTCGGGTTGACGAACAACCTCCCACTCTGACGAGGTTCTCTGACAGCACTACGGCAGCGGTGGGTGCGAGATACTTGTGGTTCTCTAACTTGCACAACTTGTCGTAGTAGGTACCACTTATGCAGTCGGTATCTCCAGGTGGAACTCGACCCACTTCAATTTCTTGAAGTATCCGGTGTCCGATCCTCCCACTAGACTCGACATCTCGCACTTTTGCCTAATCGGTGGTGGAATACGATCATCTTCTAATTCTTGAAGAATGATTTCAACTTTGGACTTATGATTTTCATATAATCCTCTTCTAAGAATCGGGCATTAGTCTAATAATGACCTTCGATCCTTAGGACTATAGAATAAACCACCTTTAGTTATCTAGGATAGCCATAAATGCGCCTTGCGCCGATCTAGCCTCCAACTTGTCGCCTTTTGTTCGGCACATGTCTTTGATCGCCCCATATCCTTATGTGGCTTAAACCGGGCTTGCGCCCAAACCACAACTCGAAGGGGTCTTTTCGAATGACTTGGACGGTACTAGATTTAGCAAGTATGCGCCGTCTCAAGGCATACCCCGTAACGAAATAGGCAATGTAGCATAACTCATCATAGATCTAACC
Source organism: Salvia rosmarinus (assembly GCA_036937905.1). Classification (NCBI taxonomy): domain Eukaryota; kingdom Viridiplantae; phylum Streptophyta; class Magnoliopsida; order Lamiales; family Lamiaceae; genus Salvia; species Salvia rosmarinus. The sequence continues at coordinate 79,081,765 of CM072814.1, read as the reverse complement.
ATTTCCAAAGAGTCCTATTTCTTCGCTCCGACACACCATTTTGTTTGTGGTGTGCCGGTGAAGCTTGTTGGGATGTAATCCCACACTTCACTAGATAGTCCATAAACTCGTTATCGAGGTATTCGCCACCGATCGGACATGATGACTTGATACTCTTACCTGGCCTTCGCCCACTCCGCCTTAAACTCTTTGAATTTCTCAAAGCATTCGGACTTGCGGTGAAGCGGTATCGTATCCGCACTTGAGTAATCGTCGATGAAAGTGACAAAATACTGCATTCTCCACGAGCTTGTGGACATCGGTCCACACGCAGTCGAATGGACTAACTCCAACATTTCTTTGGCTCTATAACCGCCGCTTTGAAGGTGCGGTCGACATCTTACCTTCATACAGATTCGCAGATCGGGGAGCGAGTAACCGTGAGATTACCCAACGCCCATTCTTAGCCGGTCTTTGGATCCTATTTAGATTGATGTGACCTAATCTAAGATGCCAGAGAAAACTAGAGTCATCTTCGAAGAAAACTTTCTCTTTTTGGGTTTGATGAAGATGCAACATAGTTATAGGTATTATGTTTTGCGTAAATAGTATAAAGCGAATTATATAAGGTGCCAACACGTATAACTTCGTCATTTCTTATGATAGAAACACCACTATCAAAAATAATGTAATATCCATGAGTAAATAATTTGAAACAAACAAGGTTCACGAAAATCCGGCACATATAAAACGTCTTTCAAAACTAAAGCTGTTGTCCCAAAACATAAAGAACATCTCCAACGCGCAACTTGACTTTCGCGCGTTGCCCATGGAGATCGTTATCTCGCCATCAAACAGCTCCTTGTCCGCAGAACCCTCGCAAGGTGTAACAAACATGATCGATTGGCCAGTATCTACTACCCAAGAATGGGTAGAACAAGTCGCTAAACATGTTTCCGTTACTAAAGCAAACGGCGTACCTTGAGCCTTGAGCATAGGGCACTTGGCCTTCAATGCCCGATCTTACCGCACTTGAAGCACTTGCCCTTCTCCTTCGGCTTCTTCAAGCCTCCGTGGCAACCATGTTCTTGTTCCCATTACTCCCACTATTTCCTCGCCTCTACCACCTTTGGCACCCCTTTTCTATTTCCATTTTGCGATGAAAATTTTGGGCCCTTAGATGTGCTAGCAAGAGCATGTGCTCTTTTCCCATAACTCCTTCCGCAAAGAACGAGATCATTAAGCAACCGACTAAGTGTAAACTCGGTCTTGCTCATGATCGCATTCACGCCGAAAGTTCTCAAAAGACTTGGGCGGTGTATTGAGGATGATATCGACCTGGCTTGGTCAATACCTCCTCCCAACCGATCAAGACTATCCATGAGATGAGTCATGTGGAGACATGTTCATGGACCGAACTTCCTTCTTCCATCTTACACGCCAAGATTTCTCTCATTGTGTGGAAGCGATCGTCTCGATCCGATCGCCCAAACTTACTCGAGACTTGACCAAATATCGATCAAGCGCTCTACCATCGATCGATGTCGCACTGCAAGCCTTTGGACATCGTAGTCATCATATAGCATTTAACCATATTGTTTGACTTATTCCAAAGTCCGCTTGACTCTCGTTGCTCATTAGTCGATCGTCGATGGGGCATCGGGTTTAGGAGTAGTGAGAACAAACATGTTCTTCAATGATAAGAACATATTCCATGTTTCGTTTCACTCGATAAAATTTGGACGGATAACGGTTTTGTGCGAGCATATTGATAATCGGCGAAGAGACATATCTGAAGCGATAATGTAAAACACATAAGCATACGATCGCAAATAATTCGTAACAATAATATTGTAACCTTTGATAAAACAATATTAATTGAAACTCCAATCGCCCAAGGAATTCCACATACAAGCCACGCAGCGTGTGGGCGTTTACATGAACCCCCGACCGGACTAAAATATACCTTTTAGTCGTTTAATTTCAATCCATGTCAACTTATCCTTATGACAAATGAAATTAATGATTGGACCTTACTGACCACATCACTATCGCAAGAAGGACTTGGCGGGAAGTTGTACTGAGGTGATGTCTAAGTAATGACCACAATTTTAACAATGAAGATGAATTCTTAGAATTGGTATACTCACCGGACCATACCGCCCAATTCAAATTCTTTTGTTATCTCATTTTATATCTATCTCTAGAGAACTTATGAAAATCGCACATGCAGAAGCAGCGTGTGATGGCGTTTACATGAAACTCCCACTTCTCAATAGATTTAAAATGTTTTATTTAGAAATCTCATCTAACAAACTTATGATAAGCGGTGCGAAGCAAGCCAGCGTGTGGGCGTTTACTCACGGTCGTCTCACTTTGTTTAGAGATCAAAAGTGGAGGTCTTGACATTTTAATTTGAAAAATTAATTTGTCGGGTTCTTTGCTTAGTCTTTTTATTCAAAAGGTTTGTCCATGCAGGATCACGTAATCTAGCATGCTTTTCTATAGAACTCAACATGTAAAACATGCTCATGAATTCTAAAATATGCTTGATAAACGCGATAAACCTAGCATGCTTACTATGCGCATCCAATTCGTAAAACACTTAAAGGTTTGTCAACGTAATATAAACATACATAACATGCTCATGCGTAATTTAAACATCCACGACATGCATATGAGCGATAAAAATAAAATAAAACGTTCATCGCGCTGATCGTGAAACACGCATTTAAATCTAATCTATTACATAGATTTACAAAGTGCAATTAAACTTGACACGGCCTCGCGTGCTCGAGCGCGGACGGATTCAACAAATGGGCCTCGCGTGCAGGCGCGGGCGGGAAAATCTGGAAAGCGGTGCGGGCGGATCGGCCCCAATCTGTTGGGCGCCGCGCTGAGGCGAGGCCCGCCGCAGCGCCAGCCCCTTGTCGCCGCCGCCGCGTGTCCTCGCGGGTACCTCGCGGTCGCTAAGGCGATCGCGACCGACAAGCGAACATGCGTGGCCACCGCCCGAGCGCCGAACGTCTCACCGAGAGGCGTCGTCGCCCGTCGAAACTTCGCGATCATGAGTGCGCTCATGGCCGCGGTAGCTTCAACGCCTAGCAGCGCGCGCCCGTCGCCGCTAGCTCGGCTCGCTCGCTTTACCCAGCGGCGTATCTCGCGATCGCTCGATTGCTCGATCGCTCGCGTGGCGCCGAGGATCTCGTCTTGTGAACGCGCCTGCCGCCGCGCCCCGCGATCGCCCTCGCGATCAGCGAGGCTCGCCGCGAGATACCGTCCGAATATTTGCCGAGCTACATTTTCCGTCGTTTCGTTCTTCGTTCTTTCGTCTTCGTTCTTCTTTACTGAATAAGATATACGTAATAAAATCTAATCTAACCACGGATTTTCTCGTGGTGTAAAACAAAATCCGACAAAATAACAAACGAGCCACGATGAGCATGGATCCACAATTAAAAAGCGCACGTAATAATCAAACGTGAATTAATCCAGCAGAGCCAAGATTCGATCCCTTGCTCGATACCAATTGTAGGAAAACATTTGTTAACCTCGCCCGAGGATCCATCTTGGGTGTTTAATTCACCATACATTGATTATAAACCTAGCATGCGTCTATATAATTAAATCGCAACACGTTGGGGTTTTCACGTGTTTACCTTTGGATCCGAAGGGTCGATGGAGCGAGATGAGCGGATCGAGCGGATCGGACTCGTGCTTTGACCTTCTGGACTGTATCCCGGTTGCCCAATCTCCAACGTCGAGTGAGGACGATCTATGGAGAATGCTTCGGAAAATCACCCAATGCTCTAAGATGGCTCTCGAAAATCTCTCCCAAGAACTATGGGAATTTCAAATTTGTGTCTTGATTAATGAGCATTAACCTGACTTTATCTCATACCTTATATTTATAATGCACTACCTTAATCCTATATGGAATATTACCATAATCCTATATGGAATATTACCATAATCCTATATGGAATATTACCATAATCTTAGGATTATTTCCATACTCTCGTGATTATTTCCATACTCTCGTGATTATTACCATAATCTTATATGGAAAGGATCTATGCATATCCCATAAATATAATTATATCCTTGTGGGATAAAGAGAATAAAATCTTGCCTTAGAGAGCATGATAGGGCCCGATTTTCTTGCTAAGCTTGAACTGGATGGGCCAGCCTGTGGATCAAATGCAAGGAATAAAGATGGGCCTCAAATAAATTAATTATCTTATGTTCAGCCAACATAAATTAATTTATAAACATTCGATCATGCCACTAGAGAAAGAATGCCGACTTACCCTTTATTACCGGGTTGAGTCGGCTTGCACTTAGACATTACGAATCCCGTATTTAAGATATCGAACGTCCATTAATCATTTCTAGCAATCATCGCTAAAACGATTAATAACTTCATTTCTTAAGTAGTACCACTCAACCTTATTATTGTACTTGAGCTAACTCAACTGCGCAGGGTTTAGTACAATAAACCTTTGAGCTCCTTAAGGGACGCCATCATCCTAAACGGATACGGTGACTCGACATGATAACTAGCGTGACATACAAGATCGCCACCACCCAAGATGCGGAGAATCTTGGGTTAGAACATATAACCCTCACTCATAACAAGTCAAAGTGATGGTCAAGAACTCATACTCACCTAATACCTTATCGAGGTTTAGATCATCGTAAGTCACCGAGATCTTGGTTCTTCACGACGGTCGAAAAGAAGAACTCATCTCATCGTGATCCTTCAATACGTCGAGACGCATCAAAGATAGACAAGCAACTAAGTCAAGTTACTTTATCTATATCTGCTGACTTAAACCGACAACTCGTCCTTAAGTCGCCTCAATTTGTGAAACTTTTTATATCTCATTAAGCTTGACCAATCATACAGACTTCGTGATCTTCACACACCGTATGATCTAACTTATATATGAGATAAGGGACACGATATATGCAATCAAGTATTCAAGTCGAGATAGAGATTGTGATAGTGGTAATGAGGAAACATTGTATACAAGCTCAACCAAACTGCTTTCAGTATACAAATCCAACAATACAAAGTCCTAAGCTATATACAAACTCATTCGGGCTTCCGAGCCCCACCGCTGTGTCTCGTCAAGTTGCACCACCTTCGCGACAAAATCTCCGTGCCGACGGTGTATGCCTCGAACGAACTCGTGCCTTCAACCTAGTCGATAAGGCCGGAATCACCATGGCCTACTCCCGAAGCGCTCGATACGGGCTCTGGGTAGCCTTGACCGAAGTTGCGACTCGGGTCACCGCGACCCACCTGTGGGATTCAAGAGGCGCAGGCGCCAATACGGGCACTTCGGGGAACGGGGATACACCCGAGGTCACACCCCGGCCCCCTTGACCGGGCACCGGCCGGAGTACGACCGCCCACACCCGCCGCTCTTCCCCGCCGACCGAGGTCCTCGGTCGCCCGCCTCGGAGGATCGCCCTCAATAATTCGCCTCACCGGACCCATCAACCGAGCACTTCGCATGATCGGCGAGCCGCCTCCGCCATGAGTTCTTCTATAATCGGACCAGTGGAGCCCGCCAGTGCCTCGCCGCGGGGCGGGCATGCGCTGCTTACGGACGATCTTATACATCTCCATGTATTCACGATGGAGTTGACGAGCTTTGAACCTCTTGTTTGTTGGGCCTCCTCATCCTCAAGACCATACCCTCTGCCAAAGAAGCTCGAACTCGATCGCCGCCTTCGGATATGGTAGTTCAACCACCGGTGGATTGTCTTCTCGTACCAGATGCTCTCCCGACACCCGAACTAGCCTCTCCGCCAGCCGCCGAGTCGCTCCTCACATCAGATCAGCGCCTTGATGGCATCGGCAGATAAGTCCACCGGACTTCGTCCCCGTGCGATCCTTAACTTTAGAGCCTCGCTCGCCTGTGAGGTGGGCACTTCCGATCAGCCTCGTGCAACTTCTTCTTCGTGTCGGACGACGACGCCGAGCCGACATCCATGGTGACCAAAACTTGGGTCACCTCGCACGAGCCTCCAAAAGCACCTCTTTCGTCCTTCTCACCAAGGCGCCTCGGACCTCTTTTAACTTGGTCAACAATTCATGATCGAGTCCAAGGCATTCGGTGTGGAGTCAGAATAAACAAGACAATACACATTTCAAAATGTTGTGTTTATTACTCAAAAGTGGAAATTATTACAAGGGCCTGTGATCCTATCGACCCCGGCGGTTCGACTATTACATCGATCCACCGACCTCAGCCTGCTGACGGACTCGCCGACCTCCCGATGCCCTGCGGTTGGCCCTCCACCGGGAGCTCCAAGACCGCCTCCGCCCACCTCCTCCTCCTCGCCCGCCCGCACTCGGCAAGTAGCTCCCGGAGCTCGGGATCTTCGCCCTCCAGACCGGGCGACGACCTCACCGTCGGGAGGGTCGGACCGACGCCAGAGCCTCCAAGACCGGAAGGAGCCAACCCCGAGATCACCCGGCGTAGTTTTGTTCGCCTCGGAGGTCGACCTCGCAGCCGTGCTTGACCTTATCGAAGTCGGGCATGGCGGCCGCCGCCCCCTGTGTGATCGGACACCACCTTCGGCTTGAGCACGCGGCAAGATCGGCAATAAAAGCCGAGAACCCTCCGACTCGATGAGCCTCACCGCAAAGGCCCTCAAAGGGTCCCCGATCGGCCACCCCAGCCCTCCTGTCATGAAGCCCTTCCCGCCTCACCACCGCCTCGAACCTCTTCGAGCTCCCCAAGCGGCCTCCGCCCAAGCCCTCTTCACAGAGGCCTCAAGCAGAGCCCTCCCGGCCTCCCGGCCTCGGCCTCAGCCGCCACGGCAGACAAGATCCGCCATCCAGCGCAAGAAGCTCCCGCCCCAGCCATACCGGGCCGAGCTCTCGACCAGCCCGGTGGCAATTGCAGCCCTCAAAGAACACGCCGCAGGCCCCCATCACCGAGCTCCCACCCAAAAAGAGCTGCACTAGTTAATACAGATCGCAGAGCGGACAAATCCAAATGTGGAAGAACTTTTGTACCTCGGGGAGGGGTGCGGCCAAGCTTGAGGGCGGTACCCCGAACTCGAGGCGGGCCTGAGGCCGCGACTCCGAGACCGGGCTGGACCCCGCCTGAGGCCCAGTAATCAGTTGGTTCAAATTGTCGACCTTCTTCGGACCCTTGGTAGGTCCAGCCCGCTTCGCCTTCTTCCTCGCAGGCTCCTTCCTCGGCGATCGTGAGCCCTCCTCTGGCCCCGTCAGCTTCACTGCATGACAGAAGAGAGTCGTGTTAGCACAGCAAAATCAGACATATAAGGACTAAGGAGATGGGGATGCCCTCACCCCGTCCAGACCCCGATCCCGACGCTTCCAACCCATAAACACTCAGCCCGGCCTTCTTCAGGTCATCCTCGGTGAAACTTATGGATAAAATCTCACCAATGCTGCTCAGCACCTCCTCCATGTGGCCCAAGGGCTTGATTTTCAGGTCCGTCATCGTACCGAGGCCCCACTCATACCTCGGATGCCCCTCAGCCCGCAGAAAGAAATACCTATTCTGCCAATGGGACACTTTAGAGGGGACTGCTACCTTAAATTTCAGCCGAGGAGACAGATAGTACACTCCTCCTATGGTCTTGACACTCAAAACAAGATCAAGACTCGAAGGAGAACTCTCCGGCAATGCCATAGCAAGAGAGCCCTAGCCCCACCACCGACCTAATGGAATCGAGGTCAATCGACAAATGGGGATCTGAAATACTCTTGAAAGCTAAGATAAATGGGGGCGAGGATACCCAAGACCCGCCTCAAACTATCTACATACACGGTAATAAACCTCCTGGAGGGCCATCGCCTATCATCCGATTGCGGCGGGCACCACCACGCCTCTCCGGATCCCAGTATTCCTTTACTACTTCAAAAGCTCCTCCAAAGGTCAAGCTCGACCGCCACGCCCACCCTAAGTCCATCCCATACCGATGATATCAAGGAACCCTAGAACTAAGTCCTATGGACTTACCCAGTCAAGTTATAGCACATGTAGTCCTTTACGTCGGAACGCACGCCGTAACCCGAGGCGAAATAGAACTTTCGAGCGAGAAGACGGAGAAGAAGATGAAGAAAACATACTTACTTTTCACAGAATATATGGCTCCTCACGAGATCGTGAAGAAGTCGGAAAATTTCTCGCAATTTTTATCTCTCAAACAAGGCGCCGGCGTAAAGTGAACAGCTGCCTCGTTTGCTTCATTTATAGGACAAAGGCGCCTAAAACCGCCGTTTCAACTTCGACACGCGCCTACCCGTGATTGGATGTGGAGTCCACGCAGCACACGGTTCGAGTGCCCAACCACCGGCGCGTGATGACGACGCTGGCGTAAGATGACCGCCATCGACCTGCAATCATCACACGGACCCGCTGGCCTCCGGATGGCTGCCTCAGTCGCACTGCCTTCCCCAAATAACGAGGGACCCAGATGGACCTCGGCGTCCCTATCAACTGACCGCCTCACGAGAATGTCTCCATCCAGATCGAAACTCGCGAACCAAATTTCAGATTCCGGTGCCGCGCCAGTGCAGCCTCGGCATCCCTAGAAGGCGGTCACCAGACGAACCTCGACACCATCCAAAGATGACTTCTCCATCTAGATCCACCTCTCGGATCGGACCTCGGATCCTCCGAAAGCGATGCCGCTCGGGATCGGACCTCGGTGTAACCTTCGCAGAGGTCGATATCCGTGTCGGACTTCGACTTCCTTCAGTAGCACGCCTTTGTCCAAGCGATGGACAATGCACCACCCAACCCGCCTCGGAACCGATCGCGAAATAAACCCTCACGTCAAAAGACAACACCTTCGACATCTTCGGCCGAGCAACACCTCACCCCAAAGCGCTTTCACTCCACCGCATCACTGCTCGACTATTCGTGGGCTATGATGGATATGGCCCAACCGATCGAGCCCACTAACAAAGCCCAAACGAGCCGGGCCTAACGCTGGTAGCGGGCCCACGCTTAAGCCCAAGGCGAGCCCTAATCGCCCCCAAACCCCAGCCCCGAACCAAAATCGGGCGCCACGTGGCGACGAAGCGTAAAGCGGCGCCCCGCCCGCCAACGGAGGACACGCCGTGAAGAGCCCTACCAATGGAGGCACGCCAGAGAAGAGTCCCGCTAATGGAGAGATTGACACGCCTTCGCGAGCTCGTAGATGTATAAATAGAAGGAAAATTGACAATAGGGTTGGCAACTTATCGAATACTAAGAGCTTGTAACTACACTCACCGCACTCAAATCATAGTGAAAGTATTGAGGAAACACTCTCCGGACGAGATCTCATTAACGATCGAACCACGTAAAAGCCTTGGTGTTTTTTATTGCTTTACATAAATCTTGCATACTCACGTGAATCGGATTTATCATCAATATAAGGCAAAAATGAGCTACAAACCAAAAGTAGGTACACTATCAACCATCAGTCTTATATCCAAGCATATACTAATCAGAAAAAATTGAAATGATCCTAACTGTTTATAATTTATTAATCCCCAAATGCCCCTCCCAAACTAAATTAAAATTTTTAAAGTTTAGATGCATGTATGTATAAGATTGCTAGTTCATTAGCGTTGTAATTATATACATTTTTCGATTTTAGAATCAACGCGAGAATCTTTAGTCAATCCAAAAAATGATAGTCCCGGCCCAATTATTTATACGTAAAAATTTTCAATCTTTCAATTGCACAACATGAAGCCCAATAGCTGATAGATAAACCAGAATTGAAGCGGTGAAAACTACGAATGCTTCAAAATATTAGCCCAACGGAGTGAGAATGACTACTGCATACTGGTGATGCTTTCAAGTTTCAATACATATTTAGGTTTCTTCAATGGATAAATGTATGCTTAATTCTTGCTTGTATGAATCATAGTTTGTGTAGCCTTTTGTTGACTAGATATTTATAAATGTCACTTTTTTTCTCCAAGTGTTAGAGAATTGATTATGATTGGTGGTTCTAAGGTTTTTCAAACAACAAGTATGGCCATTCAGTAGAAGTGGTGTTGGCCCCACGAGTTTAGCTCAGTTTGTTAAAAGCTAGCATATTAGGAACAAGGATTAAAGATCGAGTTCTAACAGTCGCGGTGTGGGAGTTTCACTATTTTTAGGATGACTCTTTGTGGGCATTAGGCAAATTTTCTCAACTTCTTGTCATTGAATCATTTGATGATCTCTCATATTCTCACGGAGTTGGGTGTGGGACTCCCGGAGGAAGAGCTTCCCCTTTATTGGAACAAGTAGAGGCGGTGTTGGGCATGCACGGGGTGAGCGATCGCACAGCCCCCCGAAAAACGAGAGCTCCAAAAAATATTGTGACTATCCGTCTTTATATACATCTATATCTTTTAGTCATACCTTTAAGAAGCAAATGTGTTTTTTTGTAGTGTAGTTGGCAGGCGTGACCTTCAGTTGGTGATTGTGGATTCGATTCATATTACCAGTATTCAATATATTAACTAAAAGTTTGCATTGCTTTTGATGATATGAATTTTAATAAATTATTACAGATGTAAAGTACGTAGAGAAGAGATATCACATTGTAAGTATTAAGTGGTGGCTTTTTTTGTAAATAAGATGGTAGATTGAGGGTAAAAAATATGGGACTTATGTGGGGGTCATGCCAAAAAAGGAAAATGAAAGCTTTTGCTAGACAGATCGAAAATGAATTAAATACAAATTTTTGATAGACGAGAAAGTATTTTATAATTTTTTTAATATTTTAGCAGATCGTGCAGTATTTAAGCAGATTTAAGGGTCTTTCACGATATTTAAGAAAAACATAAAATATCAGAAAATTTTCATGAGTTTTCTAAAATCCTTATGTTTTTTTAAACTAGTCTAATTTTAAGAATTTGCACAGGACCCATATTGTCTTAGCCCTACCCATGCCAGTCACTTTATTTCTCTAGATAGACATATGTTGTCGTGCTTTGGGTATACATCAATATAGGTACATAGGTGCAAATCCTCACTCCCACTTTTATAGCAAAAATAAAGTAAATATTAACTTTGCCTTATAGCCCAGGATAAGGACTATTATTTTGGGCCCAAATGAACTACTATTCTTCCTCCTATTATTTTTCAATGGATCTAAAACAATTCTTGAAACAAATATTTTACAGTTGTGGCCATGGATATTGAAGCACCAATTGAGGCCCAAACGCCAAGAACAATCCCCTTTCATCAACGGTCCACAAACATGCCTTGTCCGTACACCTCCTCAAATCTCTGTCTGAATCGAATAAATCAAATCGTCCATGCAATTTTCCCAATCTCAAATCGCACGTTACCAAGCTCCTCTTCTTAACGAGCACCGGGCATAGAAATGCTTGCCGTAGGGAAGGCGGGATGCGCTTCGACCCGACGCCTTTCCCGTCAGCCAGACATTGACTAACCAACGATGTGTTTCTTGAGTCATTTGTGATTTGGATCGTCCAATCAAATAATGTGAGTGAGTAACTCGAATGGATGAGTGTGTTCGAGACTAAGAAAACTAGTAGTAAATCATAACGAGAGAAGATGTTTTTCTATTAGGGTTTTCTTTGTGATTACTATTTATTTGACCCTACTTATTTAGATCATAGCCAAATGTGCGTTTCTCATGTTTGAAATGAAATTTAATATATGCATTGAATAGCATTAGGCCGTTAGGGATACACGATCATACTAATAACCTAAATATCAAAATGCAATTACAAGTAGATATGTGATCGTGCATTATCCAAAACGTTAAGGATTATATATATTTTAGATTGTTTCTATTTAAGAAAAAGAGACTAAGCCTTATTACTATATATGCTAACTAATTGGTGATAAGTGGAAATACAAAGTGAAAATAAATAATTAATCAAAATATTTTAACTATGGTGACACTACAAGAATTTAGCGTATAGACAACATGTAATAGACCACGTACATTAATATTAAAGTTGTCTATGTTGTGATAGACCATGTGTGAGTGTGAACGCGTGGTCTATAACCATTTTTTCAATCGGTTATGTACGACGGGGTTCATTCTGCGTGGTCTATTAGTGTGGTTTTCATATTATAGACCACGGGTTCATTCCGCGTGTCTATTAGCTTAAATTTCATAGACAACGGGCTTTAGCCCACGTTGTCTTCCTCTCGTTGTTTAAATACCACGGGTCATTAACCGCTGGTCTATCGCCTCAAATTGTGATACACTTTGAGATTTTACAACACTTCCCATACGAAATTTTTGCAACTCCTCCTCTCACCGCGACCTCACCCCATACGAAAACCTCCTCCTCCAGCCCACGGCGCGACCTCACCCCTCCTCACCACCAGCGCGACCTCACCCGTCACGAGAACCTCCTTCTCTCAGCCACCGTGACCTCACCCCATACGAAAACCTCCTCCTCTCGGTTTTACGAGAGGTTCAAATAGATCTGAAATAAATGTACCTCATCCCATACGAAAACCTCCTCCTCTCTCACCACGCGCGACTCCCCCTCCCGCCGCCGCCATACGCACACCCGTGCCCATCGCCACTCTGCCAGCCTAATCGGGCAGACGCAATGCTACACCCATATTGTGAGATTTTTGTTTTACATCGTATAGCTATTTATGAAAATAATAGTCATTATCGTCAATTCGAGATTAGGATCTGCCGTATTTTTGATCCGTCGATTTTGTTCATCTGTTGCTTGAAATTAGGATCTCGCAGTATTTTTGTTGATTCTCCTTGTTGTAGCAAATAATTGTTGATTCCCACCGATGATGCTCACCCCAATTTCAGTGATGTAGCTCTAAGATTTTATCTTTCTCCTTCTCGACTTTGTATCCGATCTAGAACAGATGCTCACCCCAAAGTTTTCCTATGGAATCATTATATATCGTCTTTATTCTCCATTTTGTGAATAATTTTTGTTATGACAAAGAGCTAAATCCAAAGGGTTTGCAAGTTTAGGAAAGCCCCATCATGCACACTAAACAAGCCCATTGTATCCTTTATGCTAGCGATTTCAAAACGATTATTTTGACAATTTAAGAGTAAACCGAGGGTGAATTCGGTGAATCTTATATCTAGTAAAGCGGGGGTTTGTGCTAGCGAACTATAATGACTGGTGGAATCAGTAGACTTTCCATCTCTTCATGTATGCACTATTTAGCGTTTAGTTTTGTGAGTTCAATTTATTTTGGTGCTTAGTTGTTATGAAGTTCAAGGTCTCCATACGTAAGCTTGCTAAGAGTATTTTAATATATCGACTTTTCATTCCTGCTTATTTTTATATAAAACCTCGATATCGTTATGTTGTAGAAAAATTAATTTCAAAAGTCAACAAAATGCTTGATTGTCTTAAGATAAAAATCATCATTTCAAGACTTCTTTTATATATATTATATTCGGTGGTAATTAATGCGAAAGTCTCAACACCTGCTTCATTGTTTGAGAAAGCTAAGCACATACCAACTTTGGTTTTCCGATATGATGCCAAATTATTTACCAACGGAAGCGGATCTTTACTTATAATTTCTTGCGTATCGCACTATGCTTTCATGTAACTTGACCTCTCATTTGTCCGATCCCATATTCTCGACATTTGACTTCATTCGGATCCGATAAAGGCCTACTTTGTATAGGGTAGCATATCATGATATGGAGAAATCATTCGGAGAATATTGTCAGCGTGTGGGAATTGGCTTAAGCAGATTATATTTTTTCAAGTGAATATGGAAAGTGATAGGAAAGCCCCATCATGCACACTAACCAAGTTCTTTTATATATAAGTTGCGTTCACTTTGGAGAATTAGTCTAGTAGATAATAGTATAGCTTAATTTATTATTTACTTTGATTGATAATTATATAGTAACCTTGGAATGTTCCAAGGTCTTTAATAATTTCTATAACTCTCAGCTTAATGTGAGAGTTTGTATCCTTATTTATGTTTATAAAATGTAATATGAGGCTTCAAACCTTGTCCTCTCCTATATGCATGTGACAGTATGGAGTTTATCAGTAGGAAAGAATAGGCGTCCTAGTTATTCAACCTTTTGTTTATACTTTATATAAAAGAAATTACGCATGGGATGAGAATAAAGTAGCTTCCATTTTCTAACATGTTCTAACCTACATCCATGTTAATAGATTGTAACAAGAATGAATAAAGAGTGGATGTTCAAGAATAGATTATCAAAGGAATATGAAAATGGAGTTGATTCTTTCTTGAATTTTGCCATTGGAAATGGGAAAGATCCCAATGCTATGTCTTGTCCTTGTATAAAGTGTGGCAATCTACATGATATGGATGTCAAAACCATCAGAGCACATCTAACATACAATGGAATAGATTTAACATACCGTAGTTGGATATTGCATGGGGAGAGATGTGATATTGAAAAAAATGATAAAGTTGAGGGGAGCAATGGAAATTTTGATTTTCGCTCAGATGAGCCAATAGATATGGTTCATGATGCACATGTTGAGAACCCAACTCATTATCATAACTTTTTCGAGGAAATTTGAAATGCCATTATATCTTGGATGTGCCAAATTCACTAAGTTATCACTGAATGTTAAGTTGTATAATTTAAAAGGCAAAATACGGTTGGAGTGATACTTCTTTTACCGACCTACTTGTGATGATAAGAGAGATGCTTCCAGAAGATAATGTATTACCACCGTCTTTGTACGAGGCAAGAAAAAGTTTATCTACATTGGGGATGAAGTATAAAAAGATTCATGCTTGCCCAAATGATTGCATTTTGTATCGAAATGAGTATGCGAATCTGGTGAGTTGCCCTACATGTGGAAATTCAAGGTGGAAGGTTACTCGGAATGAAAAGATTAATGAAGGTGTCCCGACAAAAGTTCTATGGTACTTTCCCCAATTCCCGATTTCAACGAATGTTTAGCACTAAAGATATGTCTAACAATTTGACATGGCATGCTCATAAAAGAGTTCGTGATGGCCATCTTCGTCATCCTGTGATTCACCAACTTGGGAACATGTAGATCAACAATGATCGAATTTTGGCAAAGAACCAGAAATCTTAGATTGGCACTTTCAACAGATGGGATCAATCCACATAGCGTTATGTCGTCTAAGTATAGTTGTTGGCCAGTTATTCTTATAACATACAACCTTCCTCCATGGTTATGTATGAAAAGAAGACATATGATGCTTACTTTGTTGATTTCTGGACCAAGCCAACCTGGAAATGATATCGACATTTACTTGGCACCTTTGATTGATGACTTGAAACTATTGTGGGAAGTTGGTGTTGAGACATTTGATGCATACCGCGAAGAAAAATTCATGCTCAGAGCTGTCCTCCTTTGGACAATCAATGATTTTCCTGCATATGGTAATTTATCGGGTAACAAAGTGAAGGGTTATGTTGGCTGTCCTGTTTGTACTGACCAAACTACCTCATGCCGTTTAAAGCACAGCAGAAAAATGTCATATGCAGGACATCGGAGGTTCTTACCAAATAATCATCCTTTTCGAAGACAAAAAAAATCATTCAATGGAAAAAATGAGTTAAGACCGGCACCCAAAATATTGAGTGACACAGAAGTCTTGAAAGAGTGGAAGGTCACAACTACGTATGGGGAAAAAAGTAAGAATGCTCAATCGAAGAGAGAATAAAAGAAATCCTTGGAAGAAGAAATCAATTTTCTTTGAGTTGGAGTATTGGAAGCATTTGCATATTCGACATGCACTCGATGTGATGCACATCGAAAAAATGTTCTGAAAGTTTGTTTGGCACATTGCTTAACATCCCGGAAAAAGCGAAGGATGGAGTGAAAGCAAGACTAGATCTTGTAAGTATGCGTTTGAGAGATGAGTTGGCACCAATGATAGGAGAAAAAAACATATTTGCCACCAAAGATGTTATTCTCTAAGCAAAGAAGAAAAAGCGACAAGTTTGTGCTTTTTTGCAAGAGTGAAAGTGCCGATAGGTTATTCATCAAATGTGTCGAAGTCTTTTGGCGGCAAATGATATGAGACTTGTGGGCCTTAAATCACATGATTGTCACACGTTGATGCAACAAGCGCCCGGGTGGCAATCAGCGGTGTGTTGCCAAAACAAGTTAGGTATGATATTACTAGATTATGCTTCTTCTTCAATGTCTTATGTAACAAAGTGATTGATGTTTCAAAGTTAGATGACATCCAAAGAGACATCACAGTTACATTGTGCTTACTTGAGAAGCATTTTCCTCCATCATTTTTTGATGTAATGGTCCATTTAACTGTCCATCTGGTACGTGAGGTCAAATTATGTGGACCAGTGTGGTATAGGTGGATGTATCCATTTGAAAGATTCATGCGGGTGTTGAAAGGTTATGTTAGAAATCGCAATTGTCTTGAAGGATGTATCGCCGAATGCTACATTGCTGAAGAAGCTTTGGAGTTCTGCTCAAAATACTTTTCTAATGTGTACACCATAGGACTACCCTCCAAGCATCGCCAAGTGAATCTAACTAAGCCTCTATCAGCTCCTCGAATGTTGTCAATTGGTCAGAAAGAATGGGAACAAGCACATCAGTATGTGCTTACAAATGATGATGTTGTGAGTCCATATATCGAGTAAGTATTGTCAAATTATCTTACTTAACATTCATTTCATAAACTATGGACCCTAACACTTACATTTATCACAGGGAACACCTTACACACTTGAAAGAAAAGTTTCCTAGAAAATCCAAAAAATGGTTACAAGATGAGCATATACGAACATTTATTCCATGCTTGCGAATAAGAGTAAGTATACATATGTATGATTTTCCTATTGGAATTTGCTTGTAGAAATTTCAATAACATTAACAATTTTGTAATTGAAAATAGGTTGCAAATGTCATCACTCACTCTACAAATCAAATATCAGAAAGATTGAAGTGGTTGGCGCGGGACCTAACATTAGAGTTCTTAAGTATGATGCTTATGTGATAAATGGTGTGACATTTCACACGAAGGCGCGTGACAACATACGAGTTGTTCAAAACTTCGGGAGTAAGTTTAGTTGCAAGAACAATGCAAGTGGCAGTCTGAAGATAATAATCTATTGTGTCGGACATGACTTTTATGGAGTTATAGATGAAATATGGGAGCTTGATTATAATAGTTTTAGAAGTAATGTTCAAATGTATATGGGTGGAGAACAATAGTGGCATTAGAGTTGATGACCTTGGGTTTACATTAGTAAATCTTAACAGAATTGGCTTCAAATCTGATTCTTTTATCTTGGGAAGTCAAGCAAAGCAAGTTTTTTATGTAGAAGACCCTCAAGACTCTTCATGGTCCGTTGTGCTTGTTGTTCTTACTGTAGCATACACTGAAGAAATTGAGGATGATGATATTAGTGATTTAGCCATTCACCATCAATATTTTAGTAATGGAATACCACCATTGGATGTTAGCAATGAAGTTGATCTATCATACACTCATGTAGATTGTGATGGAACTTGGATAGATAATGAATCATAAATTGGTAATAGCATCTCAATTACTATTGTCTTGTTTTAGTTACTTTTAATTTATATTTAACTTACATTTATATTTTATATTTTGTAGGTTACCTAAATGATGACATCATCCAAGTTGATGGTTCTAGTTCACTGAACCAGAATTCTGGATCATATAAATCATCACGAGCCCCCAAAGGAAAAGTGTATCTTGATAGATTAGCGGTACAAAGGGCCAAAGGAATTATAAAAGATGTTGAATTCAATGAGTTTAGTCGGTAGATTGGGCTGCGGGTTACGAGTTCTGAGACCTATATAGGTGTGCTTGCGAGGCGGCATGTTAAAGTTAGCTATCGGGAATGGAAAGATGTGCCTGAAGAAGTGCTAAACACGATTTGGGACTCGGTTAAGGTAAATATTCTTGATAATATAATGAATTATTTTTTTCACTATTACATATGATAAGTAACTCGGGAGTTTATGGTTGTTTTTGTAGTTGGTGTATAATGTGGACGAAAGTTGGAAAAAGAAGTGCTTGACTTCGGCAAATTCAAAGTGGCGCCAATGGAAGTCAAAGCTCAATACCACGTACATTGTTCCACATGAGGACATGCTAATATGCTTTGTGATCCTCCCCACTTTCGGTATTCTCAAAGAAGATTGGAAGTCTTTTGTCATTCATTGTATGTCTCAAAGACTTCAAGGTAAGATAGTTAGTCTTAACTATTTATGCAATAATAATAAATATGTATCTAAATATTATTTGCTTTCATATATTTCTTAGTCCAAAAGTAAAGGCTGAAGGAGTGAGAGGAAATAATATATACCCCATCATGTTTCTCAAAGGATATCTTTGGTTTACGTGAGGAAATGGTGGGATGTTAGCATGTTATTATATATTTCGATTTCAACATCATATTATATGATAAATGAAATTTTAATATGTTATATATAATTTATCATTTGTAGAAGGATGAATTAACGGAGATGCGAGAAATGGATAGAGCACTTTTGTGGAAGAAAGCACGGAAAACAAAAAGGGGAGTTTGATGGTGAACAATTGTCACAAACAGCCAACAAAATTGTAAGATTATATGATTATGATGATTATCAACATATTATTTTTCTCATACTTGATTATTATGCATTATAAAATATATAATGATTATATTTTTTTGACGTACTTGTAGGATGAGTTTGTACAGCAAAGGAAAGAATGCGTGTTTTGCAAAAGTGGTCCAAATGACGATATCCTCACTCAAGCACTTGAGAAGCCCGACCATTCTGGTCGTGCGAGAGGGGTTGGTTCTCTTGTTACTCCAACAACTTACTTCAATAAAGGTAAAGATAAGAGAATGATAATCGATGTGCAAGAAATGAAATTGGAGTTTGAGAAACAATTGGTTGAGATGAATGCAAAGATCGTGGCTGAGATGAATGCAAAGATGATAGCAGATATGGATGCAAAAATGTCAGAGTTTAAGGATCTGATATTGAAGAAAGGTAACGGAGAAAATGAGCATATGATGAAGAATGATGTTGAAGGGAAGGACAGTTGCTCAATCAAGAAACCAAATGTCAAGTACTCTTATGATTTAGATAATGTGGAAGAAGTTCATTGTCATAATGCCTTACATGTTGTGAAACAAAAACAAAAAAATGTATATATGATAGCTAGTTATTACAAATATAAACTTCTAATTTTAACTATTAACTAACACATTCTTTCGATCAAAAAGGGTACATTGCGAAAATGAAGTGCAACACAATGAATTGCCTGACCATCGAGAATGTTGTATATGAGTACTAGACACGATCTTGAAGATGGAGTCAGTATTCAAATACAAACGGATGATAATGTCTTTGGTGATGAACACATCAACTACATTTTCCTCGACGACATCCAAAACATGTGTGAGTTGAAGCTATCTCGAAAGATCTTGTTTGTGTACCTACATATGGTAAGTATTTTAAAGATTATCCTAATTATAATCTTTTGAGGAGTTGATATTAATTTTTATTATTGTGTTGTGAAAATTTGTAGGCACTTATATAAGGAATGTAAGAATGCAGACATTCTTGATAGATTTCGATTTGTTAATCCATATGAAATATCACACAATCCAAAGGTTGATCAGATAATGAAGTCAAATATCATAGGTAAAAGGTTGATTGGTACACGGAATAAGCAACTTGTTTTGATGCCATGCAATGTCGGGTATGTGAAAAAGATTGATATGTAGTTAATATGCTAATATGCATTGTACTTTGTGATAATTGATTACATATGTATTCTTTTTAGTTGGCATTGGATTCTTATAGTTATCGATCCTCATATTGAAACTGTATATGTGATGGATCCATTGAGTGATGAGAATCATGTTCAGGAGTGGAAGTGCATCATGGAAATGTAAGTTTTTTTATATTAAAGTTTTACTTATTGTATGTGTTATGTATCTTAATCCACAATATGTATTTGCAGGGCCTTAAAAATGTTCAATATGAGCATAGGAAAAAGGGGGAGATATAATCTCTTGTGGGAAATGATCAAGGTATGAATTCTTGCCATAATTATTAAAATTATTGTCCTTTAAAATGTTGATAACTCAAATTATGCATTTAATGTAGTGTCAACAACAACTGATGGAAGTCGATGTGGATTCTATGTCAATGCGGTACATGAAAGATATTATTGATAATTATGGTTCGGATAACACCATTGCACTTCCTTTTTTGGTAATTATAACGTGACAATTTAATCCAAAATTTTCTAAATACTTATTCTTTAATATTTTTTAGTAATGAAATATGTCTATTTTGTTTATTTAATAGTTTTCCGAAGGCTTTTACTCGAAAAAAGAAATCGATGAAGTCCGTATTGAATGGGCCGAGTTAGTCGCTGATTATATGGTTGTTGATGATAGTAAATTTGATACCTTTATTGAATTGAATATTTTTTAGGTATTAAATTTTATTTCTCACATATTGCATCTTATTTTGATCATATAGATGGAGAGGCGAATTAGATGATTGATGTTGGAGTATAGATGGTGAAATGAAAGGTTCAAGATGGTGAAATTGATGTTTTTTGTGGACGAATTTAATTAGCTTGGTAGACAATATTTGTTGTGCTATAATTGTTGATTGGGAATTTTCCCAGATATAACGTTTATGTATTGTACCTTGATTTATCTATTTATGAGACAATATATAATTTATATCTATTTTGTATTATTGTTTTTAATGACATAAACAGTATTTTGAATTATATAATAAATAAATAAATAAATTTTTTTTCGTTGGTGATCAATAGACAACGGCTTTTCCCGTTGTCTATTAATATATAGACAACGGGGATGTCATGTGGTCTAAAACACAATAGACAACGGGTTTAACCATTGTATAAAGTAGAACACCGTTGTACTATAACAACATAGACAACGGGTAAATCCACGTTGTCTATGATGCTATAGACAACGGGGAATATCCATTGTTTATTACAAGGCCCCCGTTGTCTATGTTGTTATAGACAATGGAGATTTCCCCGTTGTCTATAGCCGGCCCTAATAGACTATACCTTGATAGACAACGGGAATTTCTGTAATAGACAATGGGGATTCCCCGTGGTCTATAACAAAAATTCTTGTAGTGTGATGTTCCTTTTCTTTATGTAGGGTGAGCGATGGTAATTCGATCTGCAATAGCATCTACCTCAATTAAATAAATAACTACTTAAAATAATAGGAAAGAAATATGCAGTGACATGTTTCACACTATAAAAGATATATATACAATAAGACAAAAAAATTATCTTTATTCAGATGCAAGGTGCATCCATCATAATTAGAATTCAACTATTCTTAATAAGAATTTATTAATTACAGATAATATTTAATCAGATGGATGCATTTTATAAAATAATGTCGACTTGCTAATTGAAACTGAGACGATGGTACATAGTCCACACGCTTTCCATAGATAATTTGTTTTATATTTTCTCTGTGCAACATACTTATAAGTTGAAACTATAGATGTTTTCTTGATCATGTAAAATGTAATGGATGATACGATACATGACTACCTAAACTTTACAAAGTCTATTAATTTATTATTTTCAAGAAGCTTCCGTCTCTAAAGTAGCTATCAATGCATCAAGAGATTTGATTCGGTCGATTCATGAAATGGTAGCAAAGACACA
Source organism: Salvia rosmarinus (assembly GCA_036937905.1). NCBI lineage: Eukaryota > Viridiplantae > Streptophyta > Magnoliopsida > Lamiales > Lamiaceae > Salvia > Salvia rosmarinus. The sequence continues at coordinate 79,060,109 of CM072814.1, read as the reverse complement.
TAAATGACCCTGTCTTCTGGCATGGCAACCGAGCAATAAAGCATGGAATAAAGCGATCGAAGAATCTCTTGAAGAGAGATTTGGTCTGACTCGTTATAACTACAAAACATTGGCCCTGCAACTTGGAGTCATGTCCGAACTCATTATTCAGGGTCAGCATAGCTCTTTCCTCTTGAGTGTCGTGGCTAAGGTTAGAAACCCATAGCTTAGCTCGAAATCCTTCATTAGCTAAACAATTATTTGGTTATGTCATTTTGGGCTTTGCATTATTATGGTGAACCGGGTTCAATAGGTATGTAAGATGTTGCAAGGACTCGTTTGTTTCGGTAGTAAAGAGTAGATGTTTCTTGCGGCTAATAGTTTTTTCCATTAAATTTCTGTATGTAAAATAATTAGGGAGTTGGATTGCACTTGAGATATAACATACAAATACATAAATATGTTTAATATTTCCACATAATGTATACAAGCAAACACACAATAAATGCAATAATAATACTCCTCTTCTCTCATCTTTGTAGCTTGACAACAAAAAGGGCTATCTTATATATAAACATTATATTAATACACAAATATGGCACTAACACAAATACAAAAAAATTATATTAATACACAAAGATGGCCCTAACACTTAGGTGATGTTTACTTTGCATGATTAACATTTTGAAGGATTGATTATTTGATGGATTAAATGTGTGATAAGATAATTTTTATCTATCAATCCTTTGTTTACTACAAAATATTAGTGAAGGATTAAGATTGAGATAAATAATTCCCCCTTTATTTGGAGGATTATTTCAATCCTACCTATATTGGTTGGATTAATATTAATGAAGAATAATTCAAATGATTAAAATAATCCCGGGCTTTGGGATATCCTCAAATATTAATCCTTAAAAGTAAACACATGATTAAGTTGGATTAATTTTATCTATCCAACCTAATCATGCAAAGTAAACACCTCCTTAATAGATTGGACCGGAATTGGGGTAACTTATATATAAACATTATGTGTACTGAACTTAACAATTTTGGTTTAAGCCATATCTAATAAATATAAAAAATGCATTACATTTATGATAATGTACTTTTATATATACAATAATGCATTTTTGATGACAACCAAAAATCACAAAATGATCTTATCCCTCTAGATATTGTGATTAAATCCATCAAGAAAAGTTCTGACATATCGTAGTGAGGGTTGATTAATTCATTTTTATAATTTATAATTTTTTAATTAGTTCCAGATCATTCTAACAAATATCAATTGAGGCTGATTATTTCATATTTAACTTTGAACAATAACTATTACTATTAGTAATACATTTTTTTAGCGTGACACGCATATAATGTAAGGCACAAGAATATGAGATAGATGATTGTCCTCAGATCGATTTTTCTTAATAAATAGATATTGATAATACGAACAAATCCTCAGTCTCATTTTTATTTGCAAAAAGAAATGAAATGTTAACTTTGCTCCACCAATTGTTTTTCGATAGATCTGAAAATATTATTGAAAACCATACATGTTTTACATATTTGTAGGCCAGATTTGTAGAAGCATCAATTCCTTCTCATACTCAAAGAACAATCCTTTTTCATTAACGGTCCACAAACATGCATTGTGCAAACACCTCCTTTCTTCACCATTATGCAATCGAACAAACCGAAACGTCCATGATATTTTCCCAAACTCATATCACACGTTGCCAAGCTACTTTTATTGTCGAACATGGGCATAGAAATGCTTGCCGGCCGGAAGGCGGGATACTCGTTGACGCGACACGTTCACCGTTTGCCATGCATTGGGTGGTCAACGATGTGTTTCTCGAATCATTAGTGATTTGGATCGTAAAAGTGGATGAGGAACCGGAAGTGATGAGTAACTTCGAGAGAAAAAAGACTAGTAGTAAGTATTTGAAAGAAAAGAGAGTCATGTTTTTTTGTTAGGATTTTTTTTTTTGTGACTATTACATTGAGACATTCCCTATTTATATAACAACCAAATGTACCTTTCTAAGTAACTCAAATAGAATTTAAGGTAATGCATTGATAGCATTAGGTCGTTAATAAATTTGGGATACACGATTATACTAATTACCTAAAAGTCAAAATGTATATATGGCAAGTAGATATGTGATGAGAAATCAGAAATGTTAAGGGTTAACGTAATTGTAGATTGTTAAGTTGACTGCCTTTTCTTCTTTTTATTAAAAAAAAGAAACAATGTTGGCCTATGGCCTATTACTATGCTAAATAATGTATGTTGATAAGCTTTTTTAATATCATACAACTAACTAATTATGTGATAAGTGAAAAATCGATGAAAATAAATAAACCAATCACAAGTAATGTTAATTTGTATTTGTGATATTCCTCTCCTTTATGTAGAGTGAGTCACGGTGTATGATTCGATCTCTCCCAAATAAATAAATAAATAACTTAGGGGGTGTTTGGCTAAGCTTATTTTAGAGAGCTTATAAACTCAAGAGCTTATAAGATGTTTCAAGAGCTTATAAGAGGTAATGTCTCGAGTGCTTATAAGTTGTTAAAGTGTCTCGAATAATTGATCTTATAAGCTAGAGAAAGAATCGTGAGTTAGAGATAAAATTATAGTTAGAGGATAAAATTGACGAGATGTGAAGTTGATAGTATATGTGTAGGAAATAACGAACTATAATAAGGTCATTTTGGTAAATTCATGATTGCTTATAAGTTTATTAAAAAATAAGTTAGGGTTGACCAACTTATTTTTAGGGAAGCTTATAAGTTGTTGGAACTTATTTCACAGCTTATAAGTTGTTTATGAACTTATTTTGTCAAACACTTTGCAACAGTTTATAAGCTCCTAAAGAGCTTATAAAAGCATTTAAAGACTTATAAGCTCGTACCAAACACCCCTTAATATAGTTAGAAAAATAGTGAAGGGGCGTGTTTCGTGCCAGAAAGAATATATAGAAAATAATGACCACTTGCTAATTGAAATTGAGACTACAATGTTGTTTTCATTCTAGTTTTTGGAAGGTAAGAACCATATTGGAATTGGAGTGAGAGAGAAGGATCGCAGTTGCAGCGGAGATTCACGACAAGGGGATTGGGTTCATTGGGATATTAGCTAGTGAATCATTATTCAATTGATTTGTGTGAAGATAAAATATTTTGTTTAACTGGTTTAAAAACTATTAGTTAAAATACAAATATCTTGTTTTTCTCCCATCTCCATTCCTCTCCTCTTTTGCTAATTTGTTCTTCAAAGTTTAAATACATATATTTGAATCATATAGAACCGATAAATCGTACTTAAAAATCAGATATAACAAATAAAATTATTAATAATATTCGAGCTAGTGATCTTTTTGTATCACTGACGTATTCAAATACATATCTTATTTAATAGTATGAACTACGTATTTATTGAAAAAAATACTTTGACATTTCTAGATGGTATTATAATAAAGGCCATTTAATCTTTGGAGAAATTCCATTGCGTGATGTTTTGGCTATATTTATGAACATTTCTTTTCTACTAATGCATTCGTTATTTCAAAAACAATAAAAAAATTGGCTTAATTTTATCCTTATTTATTTGAGAAAGGACGATAAATCATCTTCAATGATTTGCAGTCCTACTCAATTTTATATGGTAATTATTCAATCGATTCATCGTGACGAGGTCAATGTTATTTAGGGTGTTTGGCTAAGTTTATTTTAGAGAGCTTATAAGTTCCAAGAGCTTATAAGATGTTTCAAAAGCTTATAAGAGATAATGTCTCAAGTGTTTATAAGTTGTTAAAGTGTTTGGATAAATGATCTTATAAGCTAGATAAAGAATCGTGAGTTAAAAAGAGATGTTATGGTGAACTGGGCTCAATAGGTATGTTGCAAGGACTCTTTTGTATCGGTAGTAAAGAGTAGATGTTTCTTGCGGCTAATAGTTTTTTTCATTAAATTTCTGTATAATTACAGTAAAATAATTAGGGAGTTGGATTGCACTTGAGATACAACATACAAATACATAAAAAATACAAAAAAAATTTATATTAATACACAAAGATGGCCCTAACACTTAATGGATTGGACCGGAATTGGGGTACCTTATATATAAACATTATGTGTACTGAACTTAACAATTTTGGTTTAAGCCATATCTAATAAATATAAAAAATGCATTACATTTATGATAATGTATTTTTATATATACAATAATGCATTTTTAATGACAACCAAAAATCACAAAATGATCTTATCCCTCTAGATATTGTGATTAAATCCACTGAAGAAAAAGTTACAGCATATCTTAGTGAGGGTTGATTAATTCATTTTTATAATTTATAATTTTTTAATTAGTTCCAGATCATACTACCAAATATCAATTGAGGGTGATTATTTCATATTTAACTTTGAACAATATAACTATTACTATTAGTAATACATTTTTTTAGCGTGACACGCATATAATGTAAGGCACAAGAATATGAGATAGATGATTGTCCTCAGATCGATTTTTCTTAATAAATAGATATTGATAATACGAACAAATCCTCAGTCTCATTTTTATAAAAAGAAATGAAATGTTAACTTTGCTCCACCAATTGTTTTTCGATAGATCTGAAAATATTATTGAAAACCATACATGTTTTACATATTTGTAGGCCAGATTTGTAGAAGCATCAATTCCTTCTCATACTCAAAGAACAATCCTTTTTCATTAACGGTCCACAAACATGCATTGTTCAAACACCTCCTTTCTTCACCATTGTCTGAATCGAACAAACTGAAACGTCCATGATATTTTCCCAAACTCATATCACACGTTGCCAAGCTACTTTTATTGTCGAACATGGGGCATAGAAATGCTTGCCGGCCGGAAGGCGGGATACTCGTTGACGCGACACGTTCACCGTTTGCCATGCATTGGGTGGTCAACGATGTGTTTCTCGAATCATTAGTGATTTGGATCGTAAAAGTGGATGAGGAACCGGAAGTGATGAGTAAGTTCGAGAGAAAAAAGACTAGTAGTAAGTATTTGAAAGAAAAGAGAGTCATGTTTTTTTGTTAGGATTTTTTTTTTGTGACTATTACTTTGAGACACTCCCTATTTATATAACAACCAAATGTACCTTTCTAAGTAACTCATATAGAATTTAAGGTAATGCATTGATAGCATTAGGTCGTTAATAAATTTGGGATACACGATTATACTAATTACCTAAAAGTCAAAATGTATATATGGCAAGTAGATATGTGATGAGAAATCAGAAATGTTAAGGGTTAACATAATTGTAGATTGTTAAGTTGACGGCCTTTTCTTCTTTTTATTAAAAAAAAGAAACAATTTGGGCCTATGGCCTATTACTATGCTAAATAATGTATGTTGATAAGCTTTTTTAATATCATACAACTAACTAACTATGTTATAAGTGAAAAATCGATGAAAATAAATAAACCAATCACAAGTAATGTTAATTTGTATTTGTGATATTCCTCTCCTTTATGTAGAGTGAGTCACGGTGCATGATTCGATCTCTCCCAAATAAATAAATAAATAACTTAGGGGGTGTTTGGCTAAGCTTATTTTAGAGAGCTTATAAGCTCCAAGAGCTTATAAGATGTTTCAAGAGCTTATAAGAGGTAATGTCTCGAGTGCTTATAAGTTGTTAAAGTGTCTGAATAATTGATCTTATAAGCTAGAGAAAGAATCGTGAGTTAGAGAGAGAAAATTATAGTTAGAGGGATAAAATTGACGAGATGTGAAGTTGATAGTATATGTGTAGGAAATAACGAACTATAATAAGGTCATTTTGGTAAATTCATGATTGCTTATAAGTTTATTAAAAAATAAGTTAGGGTTGACCAACTTATTTTTAGGGAAGCTTATAAGTTGTTGGAACTTATTTCACAGCTTATAAGTTGTTTATGAACTTATTTTGTCAAACACTTTGCAACAGTTTATAAGCTCCTAAAGAGCTTATAAGCTGTTTTAAAGAGCTTATAAGCTCAGCCAAACACCCCCTTAATATAGTTAGAAAAATAGTGAAGGGGCGTGTTTCGTGCCAGAAAGAATATATAGAAAATAATGACCACTTGCTAATTGAAATTGAGACTACAATGTTGTTTTCATTCTAGTTTTGGAAGGTAAGAACCATATTGGAATTGGAGTGAGAGAAGGATCGCGCTTGCGGAGATTCACGACAAGGGATTGGGTTCATTGGGATATTAGCTAGTGAATCATTATTCAATTGATTTGTGTGAAGATAAAATATTTTGTTTAACTCGGTTTAAAACTATAAGTTAAAATACAAATATCTTGTTTTTCTCCCATCTCCATTCCTCTCTTTTTGCTAATTTGTTTTCCATTTTTGTTCTTCAAAGTTTAAATACATATATTTGAATCATAAAGAACCGATAAATCGTACTTGAAAATCAGATATAACAAATAAAATTATTAATAATATTCGAGCTAGTGATCTTTTTGTATCACCGATATTCAAATACATATCTTATTTAATAGTATGAACTACGTATTTATTGAAAAAAATACTTTGACATTTCTAGATGGTATTATAATAAAGGCCATTTAATCTTTGGAGAAATTCCATTGCGTGATGTTTTGGCTATATTTATGAACATTTCTTTTCTACTAATGCATTCGTTATTTCAAAAACAATAAAAAAATTGGCTTAATTTTATCCTTATTTATTTGAGAAAGGGACGTATAAATCATCTTCAATGACTGCGAGTCCTACTCAATTTTATATGGTAATTATTCAATCGATTCATCGTGACGAGGTCAATGTTATTTAGGGTGTTTGGCTAAGTTTATTTTAGAGAGCTTATAAGTTCCAAGAGCTTATAAGATGTTTCAAAAGCTTATAAGAGATAATGTCTCAAGTGTTTATAAGTTGTTAAAGTGTTTGGATAAATGATCTTATAAACTAGATAAAGAATCGTGAGTTAAAAAGAGATGTTATGGTGAACTGGGCTCAATAGGTATGTTGCAAGGACTCTTTTGTATCGGTAGTAAAGAGTAGATGTTTCTTGCGGCTAATAGTTTTTCCATTAAATTTCGTATAATTACAGTAAAATAATTAGGAGTTGGATTGCACTTGAGATACAACATACAAATACATAAAAAATACAAAAAAATTTATATTAATACACAAAGATGGCCCTAACACTTAATGGATTGGACCGGAATTGGGGTACCTTATATATAAACATTATGTGTACTGAACTTAACAATTTTGGTTTAAGCCATATCTAATAAATATAAAAAATGCATTACATTTATGATAATGTATTTTTATCTATACAATAATGCATTTTGATGACAACCAAAATCACAAAATGATCTTATCCCTCTAGATATTGTGATTAAATCCACTGAAGAAAAAGTTACAACATATCTTAGTGAGGGTTGATTAATTCATTTTTATAATTTATAATTTTTTAATTAGTTCCGGATCATACTACCAAATATCAATTGAGGGTGATTATTTCATATTTAACTTTGAACAATATAACTATTACTATTAGTAATACATTTTTTTAGCGTGACACGCATATAATGTAAGGCACAAGAATATGAGATAGATGATTGTCCTCAGATCGATTTTTCTTAATAAATGGATATTGATAATACGAACAAATCCTCAGTCTCATTTTTATAAAAAGAAATGAAATGTTAACTTTGCTACACCAATTGTTTTTCGATAGATCTGAAAATATTATTGAAAACCATACATGTTTTACATATTTGTAGGCCAGATTTGTAGAAGCATCAATTCCTTCTCATACTCAAAGAACAATCCTTTTTCATTAACGGTCCACAAACATGCATTGTTCAAACACCTCCTTTCTTCACCATTATCGAATCGAACAAACTGAAACGTCCATGATATTTTCCCAAACTCATATCACACGTTGCCGAGCTACTTTTATTGTCGAACATGGGCATAGAAATGCTTGCCACGGAAGGCGGATACTCGTTGACGCGACACGCTCACCGCTTGCCATGCATTGGGTGGTCGTGATGTGTTTCTCGAATCATTAGTTATTTGGATCGTAAAAGTGGATGAGGAACCCAAGTGATGAGTAAGTTCGAGAGAAAAAGACTAGTAGTAAGTATTTGAAAGAAAAGAGAGTCATGTTTTTTTTTATTAGGATTTTTTTTTGTGACTATTACTTTGAGACACTCCCTACTTATATAACAGCCAAATGTACCTTTCTAAGTAACTCAAATAGAATTTAAGGTAATGCATTGATAGTATTAGGTCGTTAATAAATTTGGGATACACGATTATACTAATTACCTAAAAGTCAAAATATATATATGGCAAGTAGATATGTGATGAGAAATCAGAAATGTTAAGGGTTAACATAATTGTAGATTGTTAAGTTGACTGCCTTTTCTTCTTTTTATTAAAAAAAGAAACATTCTGGGCCTATGGCCTATTACTATGCTAAATAATGTATGTTGATAAGCTTTTTTAATATCATACAACTAACTAATTTTTTGATAAGTGAAAAATCGATGAAAATAAATAAACCAATCACAAGTAATGTTAATTTTTAATTTGTGATATTCCTCTCCTTTATGTAGAGTGAGTCATGGTGCATGATTCGATCTCTCCCAAATAAATAAATAAATAAGTTAGAAAAATAGTGAAGGGGCATGTTTCGTGCCAGAAAGAATATATAGAAAATAATGACCACTTGCTAATTGAAATTGAGACTACAATGTTGTTTTCATTCTAGTTTTTGGAAGGTAAGAACCAAATTGGAATTGGAGTGAGAGAGAAGGATCGCAGTTGCAGCGGAGATTCACGACAAGGGGATTGGGTTCATTGGGATATTAGCTAGTGAATCATTATTCAATTGATTTGTGTGAAGATAAAATATTTTGTTTAACTGGTTTAAAAACTATTAGTTAAAATACAAATATCTTGTTTTTCTCCCATCTCCATTCCTCTCCTCTTTTGCTAATTTGTTTTCCATTTTTGTTCTTCAAATTTTAAATACATATATTTGAATCATATCGAACCGATAAATCGTACTTGAAAAATCAGATATATATATAACAAATAAAATTATTAATAAGATTCGAGCTAGTGATCTTTTGGTAACATGAATCCATTTTATCACTGACATTTTCAAATACATATCTTATTTAATAGTATGAACTACATATTTATTGAAAAAATGCTTTGACTTTTCTAGATGGTATTGTAATAAAGGCCATTTAATCTTTGGAGAAATTCCAATGCGTGATATTTTGGCTATATTTATGAACATTTCTTTTCTACTAATGAATTCGTTATTTCAAAAACAATAAAAAAAATTGGCTTAATTTTATCCTTCTTTATTTGAGAAAGGGACGTATAAATTATCTTCAATGACTGCGAGTCCTACTCAATTAGTCAATTTTATATGGTAATGATTCAATCGATTCATCGTGACGCGGTCAATGTTATTAAATCGCTCAAAAGCTGCTATTTGTAATCTTTGGAGATGAAATTTTTTTAGTTATATCCCTTCTATAAATGTCACATTCACCGGTTAATGGATCTTATATTTATTCAACCTTAAAAATCAACGGCATTATATTTTCAATAAAAAAACATTCGACCCAAAATTATCATCTTTTCCTAAGTTTAGATTAACCAAATCAAAATCAGTGTTTAGATCATGATTTATAAGAGAAATAATCCATAAAAGAATACAATATGAAATCTGTAACCAAGGTTCTATTATAATTTTAAATAAAAATAAAATAATGATAAAAGAAGGTTTCAACACGATTTCTCATATCAAACTTTTTCTAAGCTAAAAGTTATACCGAATATTCGCTTCAAAAAAAACAATGAAATTATAGCGAATAAAAAAGAAGGCTGAAGCCTGCAGAGAACATTTACTCGTTTGGTAGATATGTTTATATACGCCAAGATAGATAAGAATATGATATGTATCGTAGATAATGTTAGATTTGTATCGATCTTATTGTTTGATAGATAAGATATAAAATATAGATAGACAACCTCATTGTTTGATGCATTAATTCTAAATATAGATTACGAACAAAACGACAAAAGTAACTCAGTAAAAATAAAAATGAGGCTAGCGACCGCTACCTACCACATCAGAATGGCCGCTAGCCCGACTGATCTTGATTGGATACAAAACATGCCTCAACCGTGAGATACATTTACCAAAGAACTACAGTATTCATAGCACGGGCCTCAATTTAAACGCGGACTCCCAAGATACAAAACCAGTCTACCAAACAAGCTGATAAGCCAAAATACCTTTTCAATCTTGGGCTTATCTTATCTACCAAACACACCCTTAAATCAGTTCATTGTCATTTTCTTCACATGTGGTCCTAGTAAAATAGTCCACTGATTCAAGCAAACCAAAAAAGCATCTCTGCTCACACCCACCCGGCCACCAAGTGTTCGATGAAAATCCTAGACCAAACAATGCAATACAAGAACCTGGGGCGATCGGGGCTGAAGGTGTCGCAGCTCTCGTACGGCGCCTGGGTGACCTTCGGCAACCAGCTCGACGTGAAGGAGGCTAAATCCATCCTCCAGTGCTGCCGCGACCACGGCGTCAACTTCTTCGACAACGCCGAGGTCTACGCCAATGGCCGCGCCGAGGAGATCATGGGGCAGGCCATCAAGGAGCTCGGCTGGAAGCGCTCCGACATCGTCATCTCCACCAAGATCTTCTGGGGCGGCCCTGGCCCCAATGACAAGGGCCTTTCGCGCAAGCACATCATCGAGGGCACCAGGAACTGTTTGAAGAGACTGGACATGGATTACGTGGATCTCATCTACTGCCACCGCCCCGACATCTCGACACCGATCGAGGAGACGGTGAGGGCCATGAACCACGTGATTGATAAGGGCTGGGCGTATTATTGGGGGACCAGCGAGTGGTCGGCGCAGCAGATCACGGAGGCGTGGGGCGTCGCCGAGAGGCTCGATCTTGTGGGGCCAATTGTCGAGCAGCCGGAATATAATCTCTTCTCCAGGCATAAGGTGACGATTTTTGGGGATTTTGAGTTTGGATTTGGGATTTTAATAATGAATTGAAAGATCTGTTTGTCTCCCCACACCTTAATATGTAAATTCCAGTTGGTTAAATAGGTGAAAGATCTTAAATTCAATTTCGCCCCCTGTTTTGTGGACGATCTGTTCTGATTTTTCAGGTAGATTTAGTTTCTTGCTAGTCTGTTTTTGGGGATTTTGGGGGTGGGGACTGTATCAGAGCTAGAGTTTTACTGTTGAGGCGCAATCCGTTGCATTGGTCCTAATTGAATTATAATTGTGATTAATAAACTCCAAAAACAGATTAATAAACACTAATTGGGGATTGATGAACCCTAATTGGGGTGGATGCACATTGCGTCCGAAGGCACACAAGTTTTTGCCTTTATTTGCTTGTGATGCAGTTGATTGATATGTTTTTGATCCTATGTTGTGGTTGTGTGGATTTAATCTTCTGAGATTGGTCTCTGCATTGAATTCGAAGGTTGAGACTGAGTTTCTTCCTCTGTATACTAACTATGGCATCGGCCTCACAACGTGGAGTCCGCTTGCTTCTGGAGTCCTGACCGGCAAGTATAAATCGGGAAATATCCCTCCAGATAGTAGGTTTGCCTTGGAAAACTATAAGGTAAGGAAAAAATTGCAGCTTCAACTTCTAATCGAAATTTTGTATCAACATTTACTCTCTACGTTGAAGTTACTGTTGTGAGATTTGTTGTTTCGATCTACGTGAATGGCTTTGTTATGCTCTTGCTGTGTTAATCGCAATTGCTTGCTAGTGTGTGGAAGTCAGATGAGATTTGGACTTTGATAGTGCTTAGAAATTCTTAAAATTGTGGTAATGAGGGCTTAATAGAACTGTAATAGAGAAAAATGTAGTGAGATCCGTTTTATTATTATGGCTTACAATGAATTCTGTGTTGTTCTTGTACATGAAGTTCCATTATGATTTATGCTAGTGTTATACTTGATTTAAATCATTTATCTTCTTCTTTGCACATGCTTCACTATATCCCGTGTTGTAGTTCTTCCTCGTCTTCTTCTTCTTGTTGTTAACCATGTTTGTGGCAAATTATGCAGAATCTTGCTAGTAGATCCTTGGTAGATGATGTGCTGAAGAAAGTAGATGGCCTAAGACCGATAGCAGATGAGCTCGGTGTGCCTTTATCTCAGCTTGCAATTGCTTGGTGCGCTTCGAATCCTAATGTCTCATCGGTTATCACAGGTGCCACCAAGGAGTCCCAGGTACAGCATAATGCCCTATTTCATTTACATGTCTTTGCTCTATGCTGTTGAGTCGTTGGCTTGATTCCGTAATCTGTGTACTTAGCATTGCTAGTACGTTTTCCACATTGAGTTCAATAAAAAAGTGAATATTAGAATTTCCTACATTATTTAACTGCACGGCTATGGAAATCATAGTGATATAGATACTGCAGTATGTTGAGATTGTATTCCAGATTTATTAGTAATGTCCAATTGATTTAGCTAGCCAAGTATAGAACTGTTTGAAAATGAAACAACCAGAACTTTTCTTTCTCCCTTTTACTTTCTTATTAATGGTCCCCACCTATCACTATTCTGTCTCTCCACATCCACTTAAATTCTCACACCCAATGGCTCTGTTTTACTTCATCAAAACCGATGAAACTAAATTCAAGCTTCGCCTTGTTTCTTGAAATTGTGTATTATCTCTTTGACATGGTGAAATTGGTCTGAGATTTAGTTTTGAAAAAATAGTTTTAGGGTAGCTTTTGAGTGACTACTAGAATCGAACAAATGATATCTTTAATAAATTGATGTAATTACTAATAACATTTTCTGTTGATTTCACATCATAATCTGGCAGTCTAGTAGTTATGTAGTCGTTAAAACTAGAACATAATTTGAGTTAGTAATTGTTTGGCAATTTATTGACACTATCAATTTTGTTCTGTTTTGAAATTGCAAAAGAATTGCCACTACTTTTACATAGTTTTTGATTCAATTTCTGCTGCTTTTTTTCCCACATGTATGCCGAAAACTGAAAAGTTGCCTCTTTATTATTGTTGCAGATACAAGAGAACATGAAGGCTATCAATGTTATTCCTTTGCTTACGCCTGCAGTGATGGAGAAAATCGAGGCTGTCGTTCAAAGCAAACCTAAGCGCCCCGACTCATACCGGTAGATTTGATGCTCTTCCCAACTGTCTTGTGTGTGTTTCTCCATTGCAGCACCTCATGTGCTCATCGTTCTATTTGCCTGTCGTCCCATATATAGACACTTGTTCAATATTTTTGAGTTTTTTGTTTTGTATATGTACCAGGCTTTTACTATGATTATTGTGATGAGTTTTTAACATGATCTCGTGACTGATATTCTGAATGACATTTTCATCACATTCTCTCTTACTTGAAGATGCCTACTTTGTTACTATAGAATCATTTCACTTGTTTTTTGTATTCGATTTTGTTGGTTTAGCATTCGAATTTCGAAAATTGTGATGGTTATTGATCTTGGGTATATTGTAGCTAGAGCTGTCAAAGTGCTCGGGCCGATCTGGCTCGGCCTTAGCCCTCGTGTCGAAAGGGCCAGGTCGGGGTCGCCCGCTTTTTGGGTCAAATTGGCTTCTTTGGTCGGGTCAGGCAGGCCCAAAACCCGACCATTTTTTACTACTGTAATTGTAGCTTTTGGATTCATAAATCATAATTTTTTCTTTTTTGGGGGGGGGGGGAGTCACTCGCACACTATAATCTCTCCAGTTGACTCTTAACTCCAGACTAATTGGTTGGAGTGGAAATATCTCACTAATTGAGTTGCTCTTTCTATATAATAATGTAGCATAATCGCTATATAATAATACAATTATAGTTTAATCAGATAACAGTGAAATATGTATGTTATACTATATTTCAATCAATTGAAATCGATGTGGTAAAATATCTAATATATATATATACCTCTGTGTGGACATCACAAATGAAAATATTAAACATGGACATGTGATCTTTTCATTTCAATTGATCGAAAACGTAAAATCTGTTATAGTTGAATAAAAAAATGCAAGTTTATGTATTTTGTGAAATAGAAAAGAGTCAAAGTTGATGTAATTTACGGAATCATCTCAACTTACTTTCTTCGTTTTTTTTAAATGTTTTATTAGCATTTTTATTTTTTATTTTTTATTTTTTACTAAGTATCATAGTTCGTAATTTAAAAATAAAATAATGATAGACTTTTTATTTACCCTTATTTAATACTATTGAGATTTGATAATTAATTGTATAAATATATTTATCATAGAAATTAATAAGGTTATAGAGGTAAGCTTTTTAATTTTCTTGCTCATCGACTTGCTCTTAATCAATTGAGCTAAACTCGGGAAAGTAATTTTTTAATTTTTTAATTTTCTTAATTTATATAATTTGACAGTTGATGACATTTATTAAAAAAAATGGAGAGAGTATTAGTTATGTACTTCAGTTTGTAGTTTCCTCGAGCATGACATACCAGTTTTCTTGGTTCAATTGATTAATTTATTGTTGAGTTGCGTTCATTTATTCTGCTTTTTATGTTATTAGTAAGAAAATATATAGAATAAGCAATTAAACGTTACATCGAGTACACTTTAAAAGTTAACACAGTTAATATGTAACTGTACTTATTTTTTGTAATAAAGACAAAGTTGGATTTATAGTTTGTTGTAATTCACGCACCCTAATTACTTTAGAAATAGTATCGGTGTTACTCAAAGATGAAGAGCTGAAAAGGATATAGCAGTATTGTACGTTGTTTACAAGACAACGGATTTAAGAACATATTCGTGACATTTTTAACGTTTGAATTAGGGACGGCAGCAGGTCAGATTTTTGTAGGAATCCGTCTTTATTAAATCTAAATAGAAGAAATCCTAATATATTTCAATTGATAATATTTTGAAGGATCTGATGATGGTATTCAAATTTAAAACATTTAGCTTGAAAAACACCTATTATACCATTAACTCATTAAGTCGTCCCTAAGGAAACAATACTATGTTAACTTAATTATACAATTAGTGTGCTAAATAAAACCTAACGAAGAAATTTGCAATATGTACGTATCATGTTTTTTTCTCCTCAATAATAATAATAATAATAAAGGAAAAAAATAATTTTCATGCAATAAAAGATTGGGAATTGGAGTTATGGTGCTGATTAGTCAAACAAAAGCTCTAGAGCTGTTCACTGCTTGTCATTATCCCTAATATATATGTTTCATTTCCAAATTTCAATAGCTGTATTCTACACGCGAACGAATTTGTCGCAGCTCGCCATTTAAATATATATAATGACAAAATAAATGAAATCAAGACCAACGAGTATTAAAGTTTATTAGTATTCATTCTTTTACAAAGATGAAAGGTTTGGATACAAATTCCAATCTCTTCACTTTAAATAAAAAAATGAAATCAATAACTAATATAATTCTCAAAATCAAATAGATGCCGTGAGAGGAAATTAAGAAGTGTTGTTATTAGATAAAATTACTATTTGAAAATTCTTTGAGTCTTCAGGAAAAAATATTTACAGAAAGTTGTATGTAACTTGAAGTATACGCACATTCAACAAGAGGGTAATTCTTATCATATTTCCTTTTCACTCTTTATACCTCCTATTGAATAAAATAATAAAATTATGTCAAGACCCCAACCCTAAAACGGACTGGAGGGGAACAATTGAAGGAATAGTACATAGGGTTCATGAAAGACTAATACGAGAATGTATACTATATGCAAAATAACATAGTATACCAGGTGAGCTGAACCAACAGAACCAAAGGAAATATAATGACCTGAAGGACTTTAACAGTTAATATCATCTATTCATAGAAACATTGTTCAAACTGCAGCGGAAATCATGTGAATACACGTATGACGACGTGTACCCAAGGTTTCTAACTTAACATACATAAACTTATCAAAAAGTAGTCCTGACTTCTCAACACCCTCCATCAGCATTTTCAATAGCTCAACCTGCACATTTAAAAACAAACATGCAGGGCTGAGTACAAGAATGTACTCATGCCAAAACATTTTATTGTATTTAAATTACTCGCCACATCATAGTAAGACATAAGGGTTTTATTTGAAATACCTTATGCTTACCAAAATATTTCATCGGTTCTTAAACATTTGTCACGAGCATTTTACTTGTATGTATGATCCATATCCTTATCCTTTCTTCATATCATTATCATTAACGCCGTAGAGAGGCCCCTCCTCGCCGCCGTGACCGCCGTGAATTGTCCTTACACCACAATCACCATTAGGTGTACACGTTAATCTTAGCTGTATAAGCCTTCCAAAGATAAGATCCGATATCGATTTCATTCATAAGTTGGGAGCCACCCAACACATTCACATTATTTCAATCAAGGATAGGATACATACATAAAACATAAACATTTTTGGCAGGTAATTGTTTAAACATTTTAACATCATTTCTTGATATCAGTAACATAAAAATTATTCACTCAGCATTTTATCACTTAAAAGTATAGTAAAGCCCACCTGGACTATTCGATCGCCTTTATCTTGATTATTCTTCAACGTCCGGCCGTCGCGTCAGCGTCCACACCTTTACGCAAAAACGATGTTTAGTACGCCGTTCACGTTTTTCGAGACTTTTAAAGTCTAGCATAAACTTCGATATTCTATATCGATCTAAATTGAATTCCTTAACGAATTCAATACGCCGTTCAATCGCGTAATTAACATTTCTCGTATTTCGACAGAAACGAGATATGTTTGACAATTATCATTTTAACCTTTTAGGTAAAGGTTCAACGTATTTCTACGTTTTTCGATCTAACGATTTCAGTTACGAAATCTTTTCTTACCAACGAGACTTTATTACTCAATTAATACGTTTTACGCGTATTAGCGTATTTATCGAACGTATTTCATACGTTGATTTCAAAAGTCAATAATTTTGACTTTTATTAGTAAATTCTTTACTAATTTATATTTTAATCTTTAATTTCATATAAATCAATTTCTAATTGATTTATTTTGCTAAATTCTTATTATTATTATATATATATATATATATATATATTTATGTTTTGAAGATAACTTCTAAACATATAATACATCATTATTTTTAACATTTAAGGATTTAAAAATCCTTAATACCTTTAATATAGCTTTCGGCTATTTCATATAATGATATTCAATTATCTTTCAAATTTTCTTCTAATTTTACATAGTGTACTATATTATCATAGTATCACTAATATGTATTAATTATTAACTATAGAAAATTTTTGTATATTACTTAATTAATTTCAAATTCACGGTTTCTTCAAACTTGTCCAAATAATTCTTGAAAAATTTAATTATTTAGTATATAGTCTCAACATTAATCCATAACATATTTATAACATATGGTTTATCATATTTAATTTCTACATCACTAAATCAAGGTTCATGGTTTTGGTTCTTAACACACATGCACCAAACATTTTTATAAAATTCTAACAAAATTACACCATGCTTATACATTATAGTATCACAATATTACATCATAGTTTTCATCAAAAACAACTTAATCATCACCAAATTTAACCTTGAAGCTTTCGGTCTTTTTGAAAAATTTGAACAATTAACTTTCCAAAAATTCTTGTAAAATCATAGAGTACATAGTTTAGGTCCTAGATCAACTATATGCCATTGCATGCCTTAAACAAAAATTATACATCAACATAGAAATTTTTTTATAATTTTCGGTAATTTTCCAAAAATATAGCATAGGATTTTTTTAAAATTCCTAATAAATTGCTATGAACTCTTATAACACCATATATCAATAATTCATGCTCAAATAAATTCTAAGAATTTTTCGATCATCATATAAATTTCAAAACAATTTATTATGAACTCCTACAAGATTATAGATCATGAATCCATCTTTAAACAATTTTTAGAAAAACTTTCGAGCATCTCAAGAATTCATAATATGTTCAAAATAAACTTTTAACATGATTTAGGCTTGTATTTCTCATGCTACACCTTCTTAATGCATAACTTACCATAGATTAGCAAATTTTGAAACTAAACACACATGCATAACAATTGAAATCAAGAACACTTACCTATTCATAAGTCAAACTTAACATGCATTAACTAAATATTACTATCAACAACCACTAAGGACATAAGCATTAGAAATTTTTCACAACCAAGAACACTAAGAACACTTGTATTCTCTTTAGCTTAGCTTTCGAATTTTTCATAGCAAACTCATGTAAAATTGAAACCTTGTCCAATTCCTCACCTTTCTATGGTATGAATATATGGTAGAAGGTTTATAGGCTAGACTTTAGTGAAGATAGAAGAGAATTTTCAAGGCTTTTTAAAGGGAGAGGCTCTCGATTTTTTTCAAAATTTTGGAGAAGAAAATGGTTTTGAAAGAGAAAGAAGAGTGTTGGTGTTTTGTGTTCAAGACTTGAGTGAGTGTGGAATGAGAGAAAGAAAATAACTCCTACCCCTTTGTGTCTCTATCACTCTCGGCCTTCTCTTGCTTTTGGAGAAGAAAATGCTTGTGTATTTTTTTCAAGACTTGAGTGGTGTGATTGTGAGAGAAAAAACTGAAATTCAACTCCCTTATACCCCCTCAACCCATCGGTTCTCACATGCAAATGGAAGGAAATAGAAGCTTTGTGTAGTTAATGGATTATGACTCACAATTGAATCATGAGGTGAATTTAGTACCTCTTACACTATGTTGGCCATTAACCACTTCAAGCCATGCATTTTTGGAGCAAGAGCCGGCGGCTCTTTGATGTACAAATGAATAGGTTTTATTTTTGTATTTAAATGTTGTTATACTAGATACTATATATTAGTTAAAATACATTCTTCCATGTATATTATATCTTCCTTGATTATACTATGTTAATATATAACATAGATACAATTTGTATAATTAAGATGTAACTTAACAAAGTGTATACCAAAATGATGTGCAATATGTTATTTATAACATAAGGTCTCGATTTTATTAGTCTTAATTGATACATATTTTATTTTCATGTTATTTATAGATATATATATCATAACATATGGTTTAAATAATAAATTATATCATAGGAAAATTTATTGGTATCACTTTGTGTGAGAAAACCCTAATTTTCGAATTAGGGTTTTCGAAAATTAGCAACTTAATCACTATTGAATCCTTAATGCTCTAGCATTGTTTTAATGTTAAATAATACTTTAATTACATATAATAATCATAGGAATTTAAATACTATAATTCCTTGATCATTAATATCATTTTTCTATTCATCTCTAAGCGTTAACGTTTGAAACGTCTCAAAACGTTAATTATCGATTCATCTCAAAATGATCGTAGTAATATCGTAATTACCTCGTTAAATTATTCCATTAATATTGGAATTTTTATCCTAAGCTCCGTTGCTTAAAGAATTTTACGAATTAAACTTATCGTAAGTAGGCATTAATTTCTTCGGGATATTACAAATTAATAATAAATTTATTATATTATCCCTTATCCCTATAGCCCCCATTGAAATTCTAATAAATCTTAAAAAGATTTAATCCGTATAACCTTCTTCATCGCTCCTTCGACATCCATAATACACATTCTTGAGTTCTTTCCCAATATATTGATAGTATTAGAACTTACTATTCATGTTTTGGTAAATTCATCTCACTTGGGAAACATCGACTCGACTGCTGTGCAAAACGCAATGTTTAAGTTCTCAATTATCCTTGTGCTAAATGTTCCAAATTTTGAAGAATTCTACTCTAATATAGAAAAAAATTAGAAAATAAAAGAAAAATGGCAGCATCCTATATTTACATATTTAAGCTATAAACAAAAAAAAGGGGATGTTGCATGAGAATTAACAACAGTTTTAAACATTTTTTTAAGTAACAGTTTAAAATAATTTAACCGTTTAAACTTCAACACTTTAAACAACTTGTAAGAAGAAAGGAGGACGGAAGAAAACGATCAGTAGGAAATGAAATAAGAGGAGAAATGGCAGCAAAATATCCGAGAAATAGATTTACTAGAATTTCAAAGAGGGGTATAAGACTACAATAATAAATTTATTATTTATTAAATGGAGGACTATAAAAAATAAAATGAGGGCTATGATCATCCTCAGTAATATTGCTTTTACTCGTAGAGCATTAGTTTTCAAGAAAATTGGTATTAGCTCTTTTTTGATGGACTCAAAACAAGTTCTTCAATAATAACTTTTCTAAGTTAGTATATTTGCTAGAAGAAAACAGAAAAAGAAGAGGAATAACATTTTGGGGTTAAAATTCAAAAAATTGGGATGGAAAAATATTGGACTGTTTATTCTACTTATATTATTTATTTAGGAATCAATGATCAAAAGCGTAGTTTTCCCTCAAACTTTATCCCATCGGTTGAATGTTTCGACAAAATTCTTTTTTTTTGTATCATGAACCTCGCCAGCCTACCTTAGGTGCGTCTTGGAGTAAACCACACTGGCCTGTAATAATAATAGCGCGAACCACACAGATGAGATGTGAAACCACACTTGAAACCCAGTGGTGTGAGCTCAAACCCATAGAGACGTTTGGTGGGGTTCAACCTCATGACCTTCCATTATACGAACCCACCTTAACCATCGTACCGTTTCAGGACAAAAATTTTTATTTTATTTTTTGTCCCTAGGGACAAAAATTCTTCATATATGTCGATGCATTTAATAGGTTGATTGGCTGAAAGCCGTCCATAATTTTCAAATCGATTTCAATTTAGAACATTATAAATTAAAATTCAATATACCAATTTTCAAATTTCGAATTATGGTTTGATTTTCAGCCAACCGACCGAAACGTCGAATATTCAAATTAGTAGAAATCTGAAAACCTACGTACTATACTAATAATGCTGTAACAACACGGCAATGCGTATGTGTCGGATAAATCATAAAATGGATATATCACATTATCAATTTCACGCTTCCCTAAAAACCTTTATCCATATATAAATACACACAAACACCGAAACACGCATACTTGTATAAGTATTATTCATTTCCCCATTTTCAGCTCTGATTATATTTGGAGAGACAGAGAGATGGAGAAAGCAACTGAGAGGCAGAGGATTTTGCTTCAGCATCTACGACCATCTTTCACTAGTTCTTCCCTCGAAGATGTCGATTCCTCAATTTCCGTGAGTTATTGGTGTAAATTATCGCGGTTTTATTTGATGTGCGTAATTTTGTAGGGTGAATTGAATTTTGACAGTCTCCTCCTTATGATGTATTCGAAGTGTGTGGAAACTATTGGGGCAATGGATTACACAATGATTGGATATTTGTAACTGAAATCTGAATAATCATATACTGAAACTTGATTTGTTAGTCCTACTTCGGTATAATGAATTTCTAATTAAGTATGCTATTCGTTCCTAAGAATATTTGGTATTGAATTAGTTTACAAGAAATTTTTAAGATTGAGGTATAAAGCACAGGATTCATTTACAAATTGGAATAGATATAAGTTGGTTGTTTTCTGCTCATTCTATTCTTAATCAGCGCGGGATAATGATTTAAGGACAATTACAATCACAGATGTGGTTGGACTTGTTCTGATACTTATAACTCTCTAATAATTGTGTGTGTTATACACAGAGATTGATTTCGTAAGACTAAATGGAGTTTACTTATAGATGTCAGACAAGGTTGTGGAGACTTGGATTAGTAGATTGAGCGACCCCAATAGATTAAGTTCTTGAAGAATAACTACAAGCAAAAATGACAATGTAATCTTGTAACATTCTTGTAAACATTGATCACTGATTAGATAAATATATATTAAAAAAAGAAAAAATTGTCTCTTTTGACTAAATGTAGAACAAGAAACTACATGATTTAAGACAAATCAAGAGATTTGTCGTCTGGAGTATGTGCAATCTGGATATGAAGTTGTACTTGGTTGGTGAGTCTTACTCGCTTATTATAGTTAAATGCAGCTTATTTTGAGTTGGAGAAGGTATAGTAAGAGACTATTGCAAAAGCAACTATGCGAAACCTTGTTTTGTCAGTGCTCAATTATCAACAACGGAGTTCTATATTCTATGCTTAGATTTACTCACTCTGCAGAACTTGTTGGAGATTTCATTTTCTGATTATGCATTAAATTTCTGATCTTTGTGGTATGTGTGCATGCCATTTTCTCATTCTCACCAAAACAAATATGACGCATCAATGAGTAGAGTACATATGTTCTTGCAGATCTCACTCTTCTTCTTTTTTTCTTTTTCGTCTTCTATTATTTAAGTTTTGCTGTATAAACCAGGCATCTATATGTGCGGCTGGGGACAGTGCAGCATATCAGAGGTCTTCCATCTTTGATGATGATGTGGTTGTAGTGGCGTAAGCAATCCAATCTAAAACATTCATTTACCCTTATATTAGGGGTTATGTGGGTTAATATTTTGTTCGAATTGTGTAGTGCCCACCGGACTGCTCAATGCAAGTCAAAAAGGGGTGGCTTCAAAGATACCTATCCTGATGATTTACTTGCTCCTGTTCTGAGGGTTTATTTCTGCCTCCCTGTATTATTTCTCTTTCTATTAAACCATAAAGTCAAGAATTTTCATTGTCTTATTTTGAATGTCACAGGCAGTGATCGAAAAAACTAATGTAAATCCAAGTGAAGTTGGGGATATTGTTGTAGGCACGGTATTGGCTCCGGGCTCCCAAAGAGCTAGTGAGTGCAGGATGGCTGCGTTTTATGCTGGCTTCCCTGGTATAAAGTTTGTAATTTGTGTTTGTTTATATATCTTTGGTTTAACCTATATCCTATTGAGTCTGTTTGTGGTTACAACGTTACAGTAGTTTGTGATAACAATGAGAATTCCCATTTCATGTGCAGAAACTGTACCTGTTAGAACTGTGAATAGGCAGTGTTCTTCTGGCCTTCAAGCTGTAGCTGATGTAGCTGCAGCTATCAAAGCTGGGTTTTACGATATCGGTATGTAGTGTAATATTGTTTGCCTATTGACTTAAATTTATGAGGCATATTCTGGTGCATCCGCCCAGATTAAATCCTAAAAATTATGATTAATAAACTCTAACTAGGATTAATCAACCCTAATTGGGGTCGATGCACCGTGTAAATGTACACAAGTTTTTGCCTAAATTTATTCTCTGCTCTTTGTCAATGAGCTGAAGTCTGCTGATTGTTAATCAGGGATTGGTGCCGGTATAGAATCAATGACTACTAATCCAATGGCTTGGGAAGGATCAGTCAATCCACGGGTAAAGCTTGCTCTTTTAGTGAATTTGTTATTCCTATTATGAGATGTTCGAACAGGCAATGGTTAAACACTGTACTCATTCTAGGTAAAAACAATGGTGCAAGCACAAGATTGTCTTCTTCCAATGGGTATTACTTCAGAAAATGTTACATCGCTTTGGAGTGACAAGGCAAGAGCAAGATCAGGCTGCAGTAAGTTGAATATGTGCACATACTCGACAGTTTATAGTGAATTCATTCTGGCCACGTTACTGATTTGTTGGAATGTTTTCCTCAGGTAGACTCACATAGAAAGGCAGCTGCTGCCACTGCATCAAGAAAGTTTAAAGATGAGATCATTCCTGTAAAAACTAAGGTATTAAGCATTGATTCTAGTTTACCGCCTCTCTCTCTTTCTCCTTTTGTGTTTTATTTGTTGGGGGTTCCGAACTTCATTTGTAGTTTGTAAGTATAAATTTTTCTTCCCTTAAAAAAGGTTGTGGACCCAAAATCTGGAGATGAGAGAGAAGTCACAATATCTGTTGATGACGGTATACGACCAAACACCTCAGTGGCAGACTTGGGCATGCTGAAACCTGTTTTTAAGAAAGATGGCACAACAACTGCAGGTAAATATTATTGTTTCCAGGTGCTGCATTTCTCCTAGTCTTAAAGCATATATTCTGTACTGGTCTCATTTTGATCTTGATGCATCAGGGAACTCGAGCCAAGTGAGTGATGGTGCTGGAGCCGTGCTTCTTATGAAGAGAAGTGTCGCCTTGCAGAAGGGACTTCCCGTCCTTGGAGTGTTTAGGACTTTTGTTGCTGTTGGTGTAGACCCTGCTGTCATGGGTGTTGGTCCAGCAGTCGCAATTCCTGCTGCAGTCAAATCTGCTGGTCTTGAACTCGAGGACATCGATCTTTTTGAGATAAATGAGGTAAAGTTTTTGAAAAAGTCTAAAAGTGTAGAAGGATTAATGTTTATATTGCTGCAAAGTTTTTCATTGGGGATAATATTGCTTTGTAGGCATTCGCTTCTCAGTTTCTATACTGCCGTAATAAGCTTGGACTTGACCCCGAGAAGGTTAATGTGAACGGAGGCGCGATGGCCATTGGACATCCCCTGGGTGCAACAGGTATCTATTGGGTTAATGTATCAAAATAGCCACTTCCACAGATAATATAGAGTCAAAACGATAAGAGAATGGCTTAAAAGTAATGTTTTGCCCTTTTTCCCCACATGAATTAGCTTAAAAGTGGTCAATTCACGATTAAGAAGAGTTTTAGTGGTAATTAGTGTCCACCATTCATTGTTGATGCATGTTTGGCTTTGAGCGCAGGAGCTCGTTGTGTTGCTACCTTGTTGCATGAGATGAAGCGTCGAGGCAAAGATTGTCGCTATGGTGTGGTGTCGATGTGCATAGGTCTCTCTCTCTCTCTCTCTCTCTCTCTCTTTCTCAATATGTGTAGTTTTTCAGTTTCTCAATTATTGGTGCCTGAATATCAATTGCAGGCACGGGAATGGGGGCCGCTGCTGTTTTCGAAAGAGGCGACTCGTGTGACGAGCTCTGCAATACCCGGAAAGTCAAAGCTCATAACTTTCTCTCGAAGGATGCTCGATGAACAGCTACAGTTTCTGCGATTGTGCTTATGATGCTAAAAAAAAGCAACTGTTGGGATGTAATAATGTAGAACTGAACATCAAGGGCGTTGGTCCCTTTTCCCCCCATTTTATCTTTAATTCCGTGTTTATTTTTCATGATTAAGTACTTTGATAGATTAAATACATGATAAGATAATTTTATTATATGAACGTAAATAAAGATTAAAATTAGGATTAAATTGAATTTGACCAAATTATCCTTCTAGTTTTAAAGGCTTGAAGATCAAATTTGACCCTAGGGATGGCCGCATAGCCAGCAGAAGACGAAACTAAAGGGCCTGCCACACTTATCCAATTGCAGCCTTGTTTCTTCTTGATGGGGCGTGGCATTTGGGGCAGGGTTTGGTGTGGGTGAGAATCCATTTTGTGCTCTCCGTATCTGAAATCTTCTTCTTCCAATTCGTCACTGTCTTGCAGCTCACGGGGCGGTGGTGCTTCGCAGCACAGTTCCAGCAGAATTTGTGAGAACAACCGCAAGTAACATCGTAGTTGACGCTTCTACCGTCGAATTCGATGACGGAACCGCATCCTGGGGGAGGGAACCATTTTTCTGCCGACTGCAATCACATAGCGTCGGCGGAGATATCTATGGTACTTATCTTTTGTGATCGGCGACTGGACCATATCTACACCTGCGGTAGCGACCTGGCGACGGGCACGTTAGTGTCAGGAAACCGGAGCCTCCGTCGGGACATTTATTTTCCCAGCAATCGGCGCAGATGGGATGCCGCAACCGGCGTCGATAAATTCCTTCTGCCCCTGCGGCGAGGAGTGGTTCTTTAACTTTGGCAACAGACTTCTTAGTGAATTGATCGAAGTACAAGAGAATGATCATGATCTTGCAATTTCACGGTTGCTGCGCTGGCGGTGGCGTGGTGGTGATCATGCAAGAGACCGCGAGCTAGAGGAGCGGCAGTTTTTGGAGAGGCTGACGGCTTAGCCTCTGCGTAGCCATAGATTCATCCGCACACGCAAAATCAGAGAGAGAGAGAGGAGAGGTAAAGGGCAAGATTGATGGGCTTATTTAATTACTAATTTTTGTTTGTTTGGAGGATTTCTCCAATTCCACCATATGTATTGGTTAGATTAAAATTAATGACAGAGAATCCAAAAGTTTGATCTCGATTTTTAAATATCCTCAAACATTAATCTTTAAAAGTAAAAATTGGATTAATTTTACCTATCTAACCTAATTATGTAAAGTAAATAGCCTCTTACATGTTATAGTCTATCCTATTTGATAGACTTATTTTCTTGTCTTGTTAAAGCTAGGGTTAGTCCGATTTGTAGGGGTGAGCAGAATCGAATCGATGTCAACACCGAACCGGGCCAATAGTTTTTGGTCAGTTCGATTCGATTATTGAAGAGTTTGGTTGTCGGCTTGGTCGTAAAAATAAAAATCAAATCCATATTCGGTCGGTTTCGATTTTTATCAATATGAGTTCGGTTGGTTTCGGTTCGGTTATGGCTTAGATCGGTTTCAACTTTATTTTTCTAGTTTATCAATGTAGGTTCGGACGGTTTCGATTTTTATCAATATCAGTTCAGTCAGTTTCGGTTCGGTTAATATTCTCTACTCGATTCGGTCGAAGTTCTAATTTTTTTCGATCGATGGTTTTAATCGGTACGGTTCGATTTTGAATCGAAACCGATCGATGTTCTGCCTTACCGGTTTGGGCTTGCTATATAAAAATTTGGTCTTGCTATATAAAAAAATGCAATCATACAATTTTTAATCAATTTAGAATTTCTAAAAAAAGAAAAGTAAAAGAGAAATTAGAAGTTATTGTCATGGTTATTATAATATTTTTTATCAATTAATCAATTAGTAAAGTTTGAGCGTAGTAAAAGAGTTACAAATGTTTATATCCATAGCATGAAAACTTTTTACGTTAGAGAGTTCAATTTGGAAAAGTATTGGTCATAAAATCAACAAAATATTAGAGAACGAGGGAATTATTAGTAACCAATTTCAAATATCCATTCGCGGTGCACAAATAATTAAATCGTTCGTTGCAAAGAAACTTATCCACGAAAATCAAATCCATCGTAAGCAATAGAACTCGTTGCCAATATGGCGTAGACCAATTTCGTTGTTAAATTTGAACAACGGAATTAGTAACATAATTTTTTTTTCTTTTTTTTTCTTTTGCAATAGAAAATTATGCTAATATGTCAGCTGATAGGATATGGCCCAACTACTGTGCCCAAGCATCGTGCCCAATACAGTAAAGTCGACGTCAAGCTCGGCCGGACAAGTTCGCCCAAGAAGACCCCTAAAACCAAAGGAACGCAGAAGGCTCGGCCATATCTAAATGAATCCTAGTTCGAGAAGGGATAGATTAAGATCTTATCCTAGATCTCGAATCCTATTTAGAGAAGATCTCGGAGTTAAGATCTAGGTCTAAATAATTGTGTATAAATAGAGGCTAGATTAGACGAAATAGATCATTCACACCCTTGTAATCGCTTCACACATTCAATACACGAATACTCTCTCTACCCGTGGACGAGATCTTATTCATAGATCGAACCACGTAAATCCTCGTGTTCTTGCGATTTATTTCCTTACGAAATTAAGATCGATCATCGGCGCCGCCTGGGGAACCGAAATTTTGTGTTTTCGATCAACCACCGCTTATGTGGAAATAATCATGACCGTGTACACCGTAGCCATGCATCCAGACCGTCGCCGGCAACAACAACGCCGACGGCGAAGGAACGCCGAGCTCACTGGGAAGAGCCCAATCGAGAGAAGAAACCCCAAGGATATGTCCAAAGTCTCGACGAGCACGGACACCCCGCCCGCAGGAGGCGGTTACCATAGCGGCGAAATCGCAGCAATAATCCGGGGAACATCCGGCTCATAGTAAACCTCGACGACGCCGCTGGCGGGTTTCTCGAGAAAAATAAGGAGAGCTTTCTCAGACTCTCCGGTTACTGTGGTCGGCCACGCCCGAAGACAGGACGCCAAGCCTCATCTAGGTACGAGGCATCACAACGAGGTCGGAGCCCAAACCGACCGCGCAAGGAACGAGCGACGCGGAGAGGACGTCGTGACCGCCGCTGCCGCCCCGATCGCCGTAATGAATCCATTCAGCGAACTCCGCCCGCCTCCAAGGGACGAGCAGCGAAAAGGCATCATGGCCGCCGTGAGGTCGGTCCGAGTCACCTAAACGAGTTCGATCGTCGAACTCCGTCCCAATCTCCGGAGGACGGCCGATGGTTACAGGAAAATAGTCACCCGCTCTCAAATAGGATACTCAACACTTCTCCCGGATAAATACCGGTACCAAGCATCGCCCCATGACGGTCGAGGATCCACGTAACTTCCTCTCAGCTCCAATACAACATGATCAACCAACGCCTCACCGGTTCATATGTGTAAACTCTTCCGGAGTTACTCGTCGATAACGCCGCAGTGGTTCGACGATCCTACCCACGGAAGCATCGGCCCTATCGCGACTCGATGGCAGCCTTCCATCGGGTTCTTCCGTAAGCGAGTCAAAACGCCGTCCGCACACCTCCTCACCATAAGGCAAAGCCGTAACGAGTCCATCGGTGACTTCATGACGAGGTTTAACAAGGAGTGTTTGAAGGTCAAGACGTGAACGACCTATTAGTCATTTCGCCTTCCAAACGGCATCTTGCCGGGGCCTTATACCGAGAGATCGCTGGCACGAACCCCGCATCTGCGACAGTAGTCAGGCGCATAGCCAACCGGTTCGCCAAAGCGGACGAGGCCGACAAGAGAAAGCGCAAGCGCATAAGGCAGGCCCTCGGAAAAGGAAGAAGAGATGAAGGAAGGAAGATCGAACCAAGGCGTGGCGCGCTGAAAGATTACATCGCCTATAAGGTCCGTGCTCGGTCCGCGTGACGCCGGAGCGACCTCAATACACCCCGCTGACGGCCGAGGGCGTAAATCACGCACTCCATATGAACCTGCTCGAGAAGCCTCGACCGATGACAAGAGGAAAGAGGCGCCAACTGTGGATAAATCTCGCTCATTCCATGAAGACTATGGGCACGACATCAAGAGTGCAAAGAACTCATGGAGAGATAGAGATGTTGGTTCAAGATGGACCTCAAGAAGTACCAAACACGGTGGTCGCCAAGCCGACCGTGCAGAGAAGAGAAGAGAAAGAAAGGAAGAGGGGGAATTGCGCCCCCCACAAAAAAGCGAAGCGCGACATCGATGAGGAAGGAGATGACGAGTCCCAATATGACGGGGTGATCTCCACTATTACGGGGCTCCCTCGTGGAGTCACGAAGTCTTCCCTGAAGGCCGAAGCCCGAAGTCCTAGAACCGGCGAGCCTAACAACAAGAGGTTCAGAAAGGACGAGGCGATCACCTTCTCCGAGGATGACCCGTACCCTAATAGTACCCCACCAGGATGCACTGGTGATCCATGCAGTGGTCGCAAATAAGTTGGTGAAACGCGTGTACATTGACAGCGGCGCGTCGGTAAGCATCCTTTTCAAGGAATGTTTTGACAAGCTAGGGATAGAAGAAGCGCGCCTCGCACAAGCGCCGCTGCCACTCCGAAGCTTCGTCCAAGAAGAGACGCCCCGAAGGGATAATAGAGCTACCCGTCACGGTGGGAAGTCACCAACAAGCTCCACCAAGGTGGTGCAATTCTTAGTAGTGAAGGCCCACTCGCCATATAACATCATACTAGGGCGAGATTGGTGAATCAGTAAGGGCGGTATGCTCAACGCACCACCGACAATGAAGATACCCACCGCGGGGGAATGCGTGATCCGAGGTGATCAAAAGCAAGCCAATGAATGTATGCAGGTTGCTTTACGAGGTGCAGGGACCTCGGTCCAAGACCCACGTGCATAGCAACTAAAGGAACCCGAGGAGTTGGAGTCAAGAAGTACACTCCCGATAACCAAAGTGGAAGAGGTCGATTGTACGAGGATGAGCCCTTAAAGGTCGCCAAAGTTGGTCTCACCAAGGCACCAAATAAAGAACCGGATCATCCAACTCCTACGGAATTTCGAGATGTGTTTGCTTGGTCTCCCCGACATGACCGGAGTCTCACCAAGTATCATCACCACCGCTCAACATCGACCCGAACATGAAACCCGTTCGATGTAAGTAAAGAATTTTGCAGCCGAACGGAACCAAGTCATTCACGACGAGGTGAACCACCGTTAAAAGCTCGACATCTCGCTCGAGGTCAAATATCCGACCGGATAGCCAACCCGGTGATGGTGAAGAAAGGAGGAGGGATGGCGAATGTGTATCGACTACACCGACCTCAACAAACATCGCCCAAAGGATTGCTATCCCTTCCCAACATTGACAAGAAGGTCGACGACCGGTCGGATACGAAGTCTTCAGCTTGACTTATACAAAGGTATCACCAAGTCCCGATGAACAGCGAAGACGCGGCCAAGACAAATTTTCATTACCGACTTCGAGTATTTATGATAAAAGATGTCATTCGGCCTCAAGAATGCAGGAGCCACCTATCAAAGGATGGTGGACAAAATATTTAAGCCCTACATAGGTCAGAATGTGGAGGTATACGTAGACGACATCGTCGTCAAAAGCAAGGAGGAAGCCGCATGTGTAGCCGACCTCGGATCGCCCCGCCTTCTCCGAAAATCAACTCAAATCAACCCCGTATGCACGCTTGCGCTCGTCGGAAAGTTCTTAGGGTGCTGGGTTTCACAGGAAGGGCTAAAAGCCAACCCGTCCAAGGTCCAAACCATTTTGGAAATGAACATGCCAAAGACCATCCATGACGTACATAAGTCGACAGTCGATAGTCAAGATCGAGCCGCTTTCTTTCAAAAGTCATGGATAAACAACTACCCTTCTTCAAGATACTCAAAAGGCCCCAAATTCTCATGGGATGATGTACACAAGTCCGCCTTTGAAGATCTCAAGAGCTATCTCGCCAAACTCCCCACTCTATCCGTCCCGAAAGAGGGAGAGGTCCTTTTCCTCTACCTCGCCGCCTCGGACGAATCCATAAGTGCGGTCTTGGTACGAGAGGAAGGACGTCGGCTCCGGTGTATTTCATCACCGAGCACTAAAAGGCCTTAAACGAGGTATCGCCCTGGAGAAGCTTGCTTTAGCATTGGTAACGCCGCAAGGAGACTACGTCCATACTTCCATGCACATCCCATACAAGTCCTCACCGACTACCCACTTCGCAAGTATTGACGAAGCCCAAACCTCGTGGAGAATCGCGAAATGGGCAATCGAACTAGGCGAGTACGATATATCCTTCGCCTCGCCAGCCATCAAAGGTCAAGCCCTAGCGGATTTCTGGCCGAGGCTAACTTCGCCGAAAACCAAGCCCACCGAGTCCAGACGACGATGCCCAAGCCGAACCAATGGATGAAATACCAAAGGAGGCCGGCAACTCACGCTGACGGGGCTTGGGAAAACAGTATGGAGCGTAAATCTTACTCCTAGGCCCGGACGGCCAAGAGATCACCTACTCATTCCGGTTCACATTCAAAAATACGAACAACGAGTAGAGTATGAAGCCTTGATCGCAGGACTTCGCCTAGCTCAAAATCTCCAACACGAGCCGCAAGTTCACAATGATTCTCGTGTCGTAGTAAGCCAAATGTTGAAATCTGAAGCAAAAGCAACAGGATGAAGAAATACCTTGAAAAAGCAAAAGCCTTCAACGGATTTTCTCATACTTTCGAGATAGTTCGATCCCAGGGAGTAAACAAATTGAGCCGACATCTTAAGTAAATTGGCCTCGCTGCTCACGAGCCCGCCAAGAGAAGAAGTCCAAAGCGTAAGCATAGACAATACCGATGACGGAGCCGAGGTTAACGTAGTCTCGGATGAAGAACCTAATGGATGACTCCCATTCGAGAGTACCTGGAGAATGGCGAACTACCCCAAGACAAGCCGGAAGCTAGAAGGATCCTTAACAAATCTATGCGATATACAATTGAGCGGGGGTCCTATACGAAAGTCATATCTCCACCTCTTAAGGTGCTTGGGTCCGAATCGAGCTGATTACGCTCATGAGAAGTGCACGAAGGATCATGCGGAAGTCACATCGACCCCGAGCCTTGTCAAAAAAGTCGTGAGATGGGGATACTATCGGCAATGATGTTCCAGACTCAATTGACCTTGTGAAAAGGTGTCCGGTGTCAACTCCACGGAACGCATCGAGGCTACCGCAGACCGACCTCACCTCAATACAGAGCCCTCGCCGCTTATGCAATGGGGATCGACATCGTAGGCCCCTTTGCAAAGCACCGTGACAGCTCCAATTCCTAATTGTTGCGATTGACTACTTCACGAAGTGGGTGGAAACCGAGCCTTTGGCAAAATCACAAGCAAGAACGCCTCAACTTCGTGCGGAAGAACATAGTGTGTCGCCGGCATCCCTCATATCCTCCTTTTCGGACAACGGAACACACCACCGATAAGACATTCGAGAGAGTGGTGTCAAGAGCTTGGATCCAACAAAATTCACCTCGGTGGCCCATCCTCAAGCAAATGGTCGGACCAAGTCACCAACAGACCATCGTGAAGGGATCAAGACTCGTCTCGACCGAGCTAAGGGCCTTTGGGTGGAAAATTTACCACAGTCTTATGGTCATACCGAACAACACCTAGACCTCGAACGGAGAAACGCCTACAGCTTTGGTGTATAGAACCAAGCGGTGATCC
Organism: Salvia rosmarinus; assembly: GCA_036937905.1. Taxonomy (NCBI): domain Eukaryota; kingdom Viridiplantae; phylum Streptophyta; class Magnoliopsida; order Lamiales; family Lamiaceae; genus Salvia; species Salvia rosmarinus. Next base: position 79,027,457 of record CM072814.1, on the reverse strand, counting down.
CGGCAGAATTGGAGTACCGAGTCCTCGTACCATCGACTTCTCTCGCCAAGCAATGAGGAAAATCTACGAGCTGATCCGGACCTACTCGAAGAAAAGAGACCTCGCCACATCAGGAAGCTCGAGACAAAGCAATGTAGCTCGGTATTACAACCAACCGTGTTAAAACCCGACAATTCCAAGTGGGTGACCTCAGACTGAAATAATGAAGTCAAGAAAGCCGTGCAGCTCGGCAAGTGGAAGCCACATGTGAAGGACCTTACCAGTCGACGAAGTCCTCGGCAAGGGCCTATAAGCTCACCCAATTGTCCGGTGAGCAATTACCCAACGATGGCACATCATTCATCCAAGAGATATTATGCATAAGTGTCAAAGGTCGAGTCTTGTTCGGTCGTGTTTTCGTAGTCTTGTTTAATCGAGTCGAGTCTTACTTTGTTATGACGCCTTTTATCAATAAAATTCTATTTTTGTGCATGTTTTATTTGTCACTAATGCATAATTAATCTTCAATATTATTCTATACCCTCTACGGAGGACAAATTCCCTCGAGGTCGATTACCTTCGTTTCATACGAGGATGAATTTAAACGCTGAAGGGACCACCCTCCCGATAACCTCGGCAAAAACAGAACCATTCCTACATACGAGATCGATTACCTTCGCTTATTTCAAGACGGTTCTCTCTATGTAGACAGTAAGGGACCACCCTCCCGATAACCTCGGCAAAAACAGAACCATTCCTACATACGAGATCGACACCTTCGCTTATTTCAAGACGGTTCTTCTATGTAGACGGCAAGGGACCACCCTCCCGATAACCTCGGCAAAAACAGAACCATTCCTACATACGAGATCGACACCTTCGCTTATTTCAAGACGGTTCTCTATGTAGACGGTAAGGGACCACCCTCCCAATAACCTCGCAAAAACAGAACCATTCCTACATACGAGATCGATTACCTTCGCTTATTTCAAGACGGTTCTCTATGTAGACGAAATAAGGGACCACCCTCCCGACGACCTCGGCAAAAATCATTAATTCAAGACGGAACTCTACAAGGACTAACTACCCTTCTACGAGAACGGATTCTTCAAGACTTCATATATTACTTTAGTTCAATATAAAGTCAATAATGAAGCAAGTACATCTTTCTTATTTTAAAAATAAGTTATGCAGATTACATATTACGAGGCGGAGGAGACCGGAAAACCGAGCCAATCCCTAGAAAATCGCGATTCAACAGCTCATCTATACTAATCCTACCTCTACCTCGCCCTCGATCTACACTATGGGCTCGCTAGATCGACCGCCACTCGATGACGCCCGGCTTCGCCCCTTGAGGATCCACGCGCTCAAGGGCATAGCACGCCTCTCGAGCTATCCACGGATCGCAAAATTCGGTTCATTTATTCTAGATCGAGAAGCTCCGGCAGGAAGAGGCCTCGCATCCCGTCAAGCATTTCATCGAGCTGTGGTTGTCGAGCGACGACGGTCTTAGATATACCTCCGAGCCTTTTAATTCACCGCATCGCTCCGTGAATTGCTGGAGGTCCGACCATATTCACGCCGATACCGCACAACGGCAGCGCCTCGACAACCTCGCTTCAACTTCCGAGATAGTCATCCCACCATTTCGATGGACGGCCTCGCACTCGGCATGCTCCTCGCCTATTAATTTAGCCTTCTCCTCATGCGACCTCGAACGACTCCTCCAATGCAAAAGACGAGCCCGGAGCTCGCCAGCCTCTCTGGCAGCTCTATGTTTGATAACAGACTACCGCACATGGCCCAATTGTCCCTTTATATGGAGGAGTTCGACCTCTTTAATTCCGAGCCCGCGACAAGTCTTCAATTCGATTCAACCAAGGAGAAGCATCAAGCATTTCAAAGCGACAACCGAATAAAAGATAAGTGTTTTCATGTAAACTGTGATTCTATTAATATGCCCTTAGCGTAAACCATGTACATTTACATTCAAAAAAAAAAAAAAAAGGGATCAATCGACCCTCCGTAAGCTTCGGCCTGCCCACCTCACCGCCTCCCGAGCATGGAAAGCCTCGCCTCTTACGCCCTAACTCGCTAAGTCCGCCGCCTCCTCGAACCGCCGGAGCCTCGCCGCCTTGAAACCCCACCGCAGATCCCCCACCCTTTGTAAGATCGGCCATTAGAGCGCCGGTCGGGATCTCGGTCCACGGGCAAAGCGCGAATGACTCCGCGGTCGCCAGAATCAAGATGAAGTCGGGGTCCGCAGACGGAAGCTCCTTCAGCCGCGGACAAGGACATCGAAATAGCCCGCCTCAGACATCATCCTCATCTCTTCATACCCATACTGATTTATCCACCGGTAGTCCTCGCGACTTCTTCGATTGATCCGAGACGGCACGCTTATTGAGGACCTCGGCATCACCAACCATCCCGAGAAGCCCCAGAGAGAATAGCCTCCGCAAATGCCCAAGCATCTCCCTCGCGAGCTCGCTACCGGCCTCCCGACGCCGAGCCTCCTCCAACTCGCCTTCATTAGGCGACTCGCCTCCGCCGTGGCTTCACCGCCTAGCCCTTGCCGACTCCATCGCCTCGCCGCCGCCACCGACCGCCGCCCAACAACAGCCGCAGATCCGCCGCTTCGCTTGACGAGGTCTCGATCTTTGCCTCGCCGCTAATCTCTTGACGAGGAGAGTCTTCTCTCCTCCATTCCTCGAGCATACCGGGCCACCTCACAAACCGCTAACGCCCTTTCAAGAAGTACGTTATGAAATCGGACATCTGGGCCATCCCGCGACATCTTGGCCACCTCGGCCGACACGATCTCGAATTTCTATACGTAATCCCAACAAGTCAAGAATACATTATTTATATTACTTCACAAGGAAGAAGGATAAGTCGCCACCTGAAAGGTAGGGGGCTCACCGAGAGCCAACGACGACGATTCGGTCGGCAAGAACCGCGGCCTCGGGATAGCACGCTTAACCTCTTAAAGCGCCTAAGAGGTCATGCTCAGAGACTTCAAGCCTCCTCGCCACTTCAGGATAACCTCGACATCCTTCAAAATCGAGGAGAGAGCTCGACCTCCTTCAAAGAGAGGAGGAGCTCGACACCGCGCGACTCTTCCTCTTCTTCCTCTTATCCCCGATCAAGTTCACCGTAATAAATACAAGAAGTCGTGCATGTACACACAAATAATCATGCAACAAAGGATGTAAGAGAGGAGGGCCTCACCTTCACCGATTCCACCTCGGTGGCGGATCATAAGGGCTAAGCCCCACACCATGAAGCTCGGCCTCTGTGAAAGGCCTCATCCATGAGACCTACTTTGTCCAAAGGCTCCTCCAGCCACCGCCAATCTCGTCAACCACTCACATCGGCGATCTTCTCCGATCGCCATGTAAACACAGATCCATCGAACCGACAAAAGAAAACTTCTTCGCCAGCTCGAGATCTTCGACTTTATCTTCGCTTTGATTTACGACGGGTGATAAATAATACCACCCCAACCACCCTTCGCTTGCAAAAACGAGAACAAGCCCCAAAGTGAAAGGAAAATTATGCCGATAGCATAGACACCTAGCCCACCAAATGCCGAAAAGAATTTGGCGTAAGTTAGCAGTGATATGCCGAACATCCGTTGAAGTTCGACATATACACGAGGATATGGAATACGAAGACCAGCCCGAGGTCGTCTTCGTACAAAGACAAACCCTTTCTTGAGGAGAACAAGCCCTATGCTCCGACGGGGCAACATAAATTATATCAAATACGGTATTGAGAGACAATCTCTTTATATCGGAGGTTGTTAAATGGAAGAAAAGAAGACACTTTACCAAAATCTCGAAAGTGAAAGACGAAAATCGCCGCGAATCCGACGGCGCATGCATATACGATACTGAAGGTCAAGATTTAGAAGAAGAGGCCATAACTTACTTTTGGTTTTTCAAGATGATGGTGATGAACTCCGAGACAACAATGGCGATTTGTTATACGCTTTTCGTAGTTTTGAAGTCCGAAATTTTGAAATAGCAAAAGTGATATGAGAAATGGCGATCAAGGAAGATATTCCCTATTATACGCTTTATCGAATCCAACCGCCGCATTAAATGCGATCCGTGTCCCGTACTCAACGACGGCGTAAAAATCCGTGTTCGCCTCGCTTAACGCCCGTCAGCGACGCTAGACGAAAACCTCGCTTAATGCCTCGCCGTGAGAGGCCACTAAAAACCTCGGCTCAACGCCGCAGGTGAAGACACCAAGACCTCGGCTTAGTGCCTCGACAGTGAATTCACCAGAGACCTCGCATAACGCCTCGACGTGAAGTCGCAGCGAGACCTCGCTAACGCCCCGCCAGTGAAGTCACCAGAGACCTCGACTTAACGCCCGTCGGTGAAGCCAAACAAAACCTCGACTTATCGCCTTGGCAAGAGATAGTACCAACGCACAACCTCGGCAGATGCCTTTGCAAACGCGGCATATGACTTCTAAACATCGACATACCAAGTCGATCGATCACGCCCAATACGACCTCGCCTCGCCTTTTTAGGGGGTTGTGATAGGATATGCCCAAGATCGTGCCCAATACAGTAAAGTCGACGTCAAGCTCGGCTCCGACAAGTTCGCCCAAGAAGACCCCTAAAACCAAGTGGGAACGCAGGGCTCGGCCATATCTAAATGAATCCTAGTTCGAGAAGGGATAGATTAAGATCCTATCCTAGATCTCGAATCCTATTTAGAGAAGATCTCGAGTTAAGATCTAGGTCAAATAATTGTGTATAAATAGAGGCTAGATTAGACGAAATAGATCATTCACACCTCAGTAATCGCTTCTTACACATTCAATACACGAATACTCTCTCTACCCGTGGACGTAGATCTTATTCATAGATCGAACCACGTAAATCTTGGTGTTCTTGCGATTTATTTCCTTACGAAATTAAGATCGATCATCGCCTAAGATTTCTTTCTTTTTGGTATTTAAAAAAATAAATTAAAAACCATAAGAAGAATAAGTCACAATTGTCCAAAGTAATAACCCGATTTTTCACCAATAGAGTTTTTCGAGAAATTTTGGATCATGGGGTTCTTATTTAAGTTGATTTTCGGAGAAGCAAATGTGAAAACGTATTTTTATTTCAATAGAAGAGAAATTATGTAAAATTTAAATTATTGATTTTTAAACTTTGCATACTGGGTTAATTGTAGTAACATGACTATGTGAATTTGTTTCTATGCTTAGTATTAAAATTACGAGATTCAATATTAGGAGCTCCAATTATATTACTTAGGATATTGTTTCTATTGATTGATTTCTTTTTACAGTGGCCGAAATTGGTAGATGGAAGAAGCTCATATCCGGAAATATAATTTGCCAGTTTTTTTGCTTAATGATGATTGATTAGTTAATTGAGCCATTTTTCTCTTTTTAAAGCCTTCACCCTTAACCCAAAACTCTTATCCCATCTCCAGATTAGCAAACGGTAAAATTTCCCCTCAATTCTCGTAACATTTTTTTCCTTTTTACCTTCACAAGAAGCTTGTTCTGTTTTTCCAGCAGCTGTCTACAAAATCACAACAATTTTCAGCTTCAACTATAAACTGTAGAAAGATAAAGCTTTCTCATTCATAGAAAATACCAACACAGGGAGTCTTGGTTTTTTCGTCTGCCATAATTATCGTGTAATGTAATGAGGGCATACAATAGTTTCTGATTTTCTTTTCTGATAGCGTATTGCAGTTATGTGTAGCAAGTCTTCTTTTCTTTGTTTTGTAGAGGGCTTAATTATTTAAGTATAGAACAGGAGATCTTTCATTGAAAATTATTCATATGGACTAATTGGATTTGGCACATACTCTGATGCTGCCAGAGTTGAGAACTTGAAATGACAGCAGCGTCGGCAGAGGCTACGGAGGAATGAGGAGGTGGCTATACATTTGTTTAGTGCCATTCTTTTTCTTAAAAATTTAGGGCTTATGTTCATTGTGTAAGTTATTATTTATTTAATTAAAATTTAATTTTGTGATATAAGGGTAATATAGTAAACTTGTCAAAAAAATTTTAAATAGGATATTACAGAAAGTAAAATGAGAGCTATGAATAGAATCACCCTAAAAACAAAATCGTGCCTCAATTAAATATGTGTTGAATTGGGTCAATGCTGAGATTTACTTCATTACTTGTTTTGGGCTTCAATTTAAGTTTGATTTTTAAAATTTAATTAGCATAATAAGTTTGATTATGATGAGTAAAAAATATAGGAAATACTAGATGTACATAATATGTATGTACATAATTGAACTTTTTGGTCATTTTCCATCATTTTAGAAAATTAAGGGAATATTTCATTTATATTGATTTTATTTTACATAATTACTCCTTCACGGTAATTAATGAAGGGATTTATTTCCTATTCCATTTTAAAGAAGGAAAATGCATTAATTATGACTATCGCAATTCTCTAATTTCTATTTTTGTGTTCATTTTTTGAATAATTGGCTCAAAAAGAAAAAAAGAATCAAGTTAAGAAATTAAAATAAAAATAAACTTAAAATAAGATATTTATTTGAAATGTCACATTATTTCGATTTGTTGCAAATTAACCGTATTACTTTTTATATCAATTTGGAGTTGAGATTTAGATGTTCTCTTAACATTAAAATTCAAATAAATTGAGGATTTTTGAAGCCTAAGATGTCCTCCCTTTTATATAAAAGAGAAGTAGCTACTATTGTGATTTATAATGATAAGATTGTTTAAAAATAATAGTATAATTTTTTTTAAATACTAGTATATAGCTTATGATTTTATTGGTTCATTATTTTTAGACACGTGAATTAAGGAGAGTTGTGTTTTTTTACAAAGTAATGTGTGACATAAAATTCGATTTACTTTTTGATATAAAATTCTTTCATTTTTTGGTATAGACCAACAATAGTGGAACAATCCAAAAAAAAAATAATATATACGAGTCAATATTAACGGACGGATGAGTATAATCTATTGATGGATGATATTTGTTATTGCAACACGTCACTAATTCTGGATGACTACAACAAATTTTACAACGATGATGTAATTTTAGAAAAAATAATTATTTTGTAAATAAATATTTAAGAAATTTTGGTCAAAATTAGTTTGAACCTAATATCGAATATACAGTACAAGTGTTCATTAATCACTATATGGTTGTAAAACAAATACAATCTATGAAAATAATAATTATATATAGAGTTATTGATACCTAAATACATGAACTTTGAGTCATTTTGTTTTCTCCATGAACTTTAAAAATTATCGATAAATATACGAAATTAACATTATTGTAATTTTTCCCACAATTTGAATGACGGTCAAAATTAAAGCTGACATGACCGTCGACGTGACACTACTTCATCAAAACAACGCTATTTTACTTATACAATATATATTAATTAATACCTAAATACATAACTTTGGATTCATTTTGTTTTTCTCTACAAATTTTAAAAATTACGTATTGCAAAACTAGGAAATAAACTAACGCACTTGAAGAAACAGCCGCAGAAATTTGTGGTAATGATTGATTACATTTGCATTTTTCAAGATTTTTGAAGTTTATCTATTTTATGAAAACATATATTATTGATTACAACTTATAAGTTATTAAAGTAATAAAACATGCAATCTAGCCAATCTAAAAAAATTAATAAAGCTCATACAATCAAGCCCACTGACAATCTGGCCCGAGACCACAGATCCAGCCCAAGCCCCATATCATTACAATGTCTTTTATGAACTAATAAACTATGTAAACCATTTTCGTACGGGTAGAGACCGAATAAAGAGACGAATATTAGCAATTTCTTGCTAAATTTGGGTCATGAATTTGCGTAGATTTTGTTAATTCCGATGAACGGGGAATTACTCTATTCTTCATGAAGTATAATTAATACCTTTCCACTGCGATTAGAAATTTAGAACTAGAAATGAGCTGAACTAATCAAGTTCTTCCAAATTTGCTAATTGGAGCTCGAGCCTCGAGTTGAGCTCGAAATTTAATAGAGTACAAGTTGAGCTTGATTGAGTTTGGCTCGCTAGTCCGACGAACATGTTTAAGCTCTTGTAGGTTCGCAAGCTTCTTTATCAAGTCTATAATTATATTTTTAATATTTAATTTGAAGTTACAGGAAAAAATAATAAATCGAGCTTTAATTTTTATGAAATGTGTACAATGCCAATAACAATTTAATTATGAGACATTAGAAATAAATTTTTAAAATATAATATTAATCACTCTACTAACGGACCAACATACATATGAATAATTAAAAATAATAAAAACATAAAATAAATAAGCCTAAAATCTTCTAAGAAAATTAAAGTCAATATTTTCAACCACAATAATTGCATCAATCTAGAGTACCCATTGAACAAAGCAAGGGTCATTGTCACACTCACAAGTTCATATTGCTAATCTTTGTGATTAACTATTAGAATATGGTAATAAATGTGTAATTGCCCGAAAATTGTATTCAAGTATCTCTTAAGCATGTGATTTACATTGATTTTCACACTAATACGTAATTTACGAATGAATAATAATTATTAATGCCAGGTTTTCTGATTTGATTCGTACCATAAAAAATTCTAATTTGTGAGATGCTTTTTAGATGATTTAGTAAATGACTTGATATCCATTAATTCATTCATTTCTTTATATAAATTTGCATATAATTTCCATATAAAATATCTAAAAAATTAATCAGTTCAAACATTAAAATGCATAAAAGGAAATCGATTCAATCAAATCATAAAAATATTATGTCTAGATATATATTTTTAAATAGCACTATCCTATACGCAATTCATTGCCAATCTAGGCAACATCATAACATTAATTACCTAGAAAATACACTGTAACATTAATTAGCGCCGAAATGAATTCGGCGTAGCCCAGGTTAAGTACAATTACATATAGAGAAAAAAATTATATAGTATCAGTTAAGAATGTTAATTATAGCATTAACATAAAATATCAATTATACCAACTTACTCACCATATTGGGACTATTGGTACTATTTGGTGATAATAGTCCCAATATACCAGTAGTTGGCTATAATTGATATTTTATGTATTATAATTGACATTCCTTAACTCTACTATTATATATATAATTTCCACATACCATATATACCTACTTAATTTATTCTTTGTGGTACGATTAATTAAATTACTTAAACGGGATAGTGATTTTAAGTAAAAAAAAAATGAAATGGTTTAATTAGGTAACACGTCATTGATATAATCGAAACATTTTAACGATATTTATTGAACATTTTGTTATTTACTTCTGCCTATCTTATTTTAGTGTCAATCTAGTAGATTGATACTTTTTAGATTTTTGGTTCTTCACATCCCATTTTTTCTTTTTTCTTTTTTAAGGGGTATGGTTCTTCACATCTTGATAAGTCCATTTCCCTAGTTTAAACAAGTCCTAGCTGTAAACTTATATTCATGTTCGCATGTATCGCAAACTTGAGAAAATGGATTGGGTGTCATCCAAGATCATACTATCATAATAAATAATTGTGATAGTTGCAATTTTAATCCCAAAACTTTGTTTCTTGTAAATTTGTCCCAGTTTTAATTTTAAAGCGTTTCAATAAAGTATCAACTTTTTGGTACGTAGCAAAATCATCCTATCAATTTTATTATTGATAGTTTATTGTATGATATTTATATCTTCCATGAAATTTTTCTATCTTAAATTATACAAGTTATACATACCCTGTTCATTATTTAATGTTGTTTCATGTGTTTTTTTTATGGATCGTTCTTTCACTATTACAAATTTGGCTTTTCTCTACATTTCATAGACTACGTTTTTTCTTAAAAATCGTAGTCTATATGTATAGACTACGCTTTTTTATCAAAACCGTAGTCTATGTGCGAAAATTGTTGAAATATAGACTACGGTGTACTTAATATGCGTAGTCTTTATGAAGTAATGACTACGATTAACAAAAATCGTAGTGTATGTGCGCTTTTTTGACACCCAATACACTATAGTTATCAAAAAAGCGTAGTATATATGCATAAATCTAAAAAAAAAATTACGACGTGTGAGTTAGTGACAAATGCCTTAACCATCTTCACCAACAGTTCAACATCTATTATATTGGACTTTATTTTCATTTTTACATTTACGAACTCACGACGTGTGAATTAGTGATAAAATGTCCCATATTATGGAGCATTAGCTTTCATCGGTTCATTTTTCTTATTTATTTGTTTTCTGACATAACTAAGAAAAATATTGTGTTGCATTAAAAATATTATTGACTTCTAACTTTATTTTAAAGTTCTACTAAGTGACTTTAACATTTAGTTGGGCCTTCTAGACAAAATTTCCTGGTTATGTTGTCGAGGGAGGACAACCTAAATAATATACTTCAAAAGCCCCTAATCAATTTTGAAATTCGACATTGGATGAATGTCTAAATCTCAGATCTGATAGAATTGACGAATTTGCTATAAATTAAAAGATTGAGACTTTATTAAAACCATTTTAAAAGCTGGGTCTAATTTTCAACAAGATCCAAGGTTTTAATTGTAATTTTCTCTAAATTATATGATCATCCACGACGCATGTAGATACATATACTTGGCTAGATTGTTGAAATGTGCAGAGATATTGACCATAACATACACCTTTCTTTTCCTTGGAGAAGTTCAGAATAGAATTGAATGTGACGAGCGTCTACTAAATCAATCACAACCAATCGTTGATTCCAAAGTGGAAGATATTGGCCGTGAGATCTACCAACCCTTTCATTGGCAAAAGTGGCGACAACGACTTGGGAAATGTTGACCCAAAATATTAATGTTCTTTTCAATAAGAACTATGTTCCAATATCTATAATCTAAATGCATATGCGTCGTTTAAATATATATATTATTTTAAAATGTCATTTTGTTATTTTAAATAAAAAAAACAGCCACAACTATACTATGTAAGGAAAAAGGTGACTATTGCACAGATATGCGAGAAACTTGTTCCTGTAATTGTCAATCAACCGCAATGGTATTTTCAAGTTATTTTTAAAACTATTTTCATTAAATGACTATATTTTTATGTATTTTTTATAATTGTAATTACATTTTATCTTTACAATAGTAAAATGATCAGTTTACATAATTAGCTCTGAAAGAAATTTACAGATAATTAATAAGAATCTATTTGGAAGGGAGTTTTTTTTTTTTTTTTTAATATTAACAATCGAGTTTGCCGTTTCGGTGGATATATAATATTTTATGCACTGTCTCTCTCCTATGTTTGCAATTTGATACAAAGAACCACATCATGTGATATACTATTGGCAACGTTTTCAGCATGTTGATGTCCTAGAATTATTATTTCTTACTTAAGTTTAATTAATTCTTTTAGTAGACGAAATATTTTTATTAGAGATATTCCCAAATGTTATAAAATTGTACTCCCTCTGTCCCATTTAAAATGTCTCACTTTCCTTTTTGGGTTGCCCCATTACAAATGTCTCATTCAATTTTAGGAAATAATTATCCCTTCAAAAAGTATGGGTCCTACCCACTTTTTAACACTTTAACTACTTTATATTTTTCTCCTAAATACCCGTGCCCAAAAGAAATGGGACATTTTAGATGGGACGGAGGGAGTATATAAAGGTATTGAAATCTTGATCTACGAGTTTAGCTCAATTGATAATGAAGAACTAATAAATTTGGAATAAGATATTGAATTGTTGAGCGAGGAAAAAGTGAAAGTTAAAACAAACGCATGACACCTCTTTGAAGAATAGTCATTTTCACAAGTGTTCTTTAGGTTATATATATACATAGAGAGGGAGAATTAATAGAATTTTTGTTTTCTAAGTTAACTAGAAATTAATCTAACATTGATATTTGTATGATTTATAATTGTATAAAATATAAATATTCTTATAATGTATAAAACATCATTATAAAAATATTATATATATAAAGTAACATTTTTGTATGAATAAAACAACATGATATATAGTTTTTACAAAGGAAACGTTTCTAGTATAAACACTCATTCAAGATAAATTACAAACTCATGAAATCATTTGTAGATGTATCATGTAAGTATTCAATTCAAAAACTAATTTCATCTATATTGGGATTCAACACATGTGTTTGAATTTATCTAAGAAAGTGGTGAATTCATCGTAAACGTTCACGAACGGAGGACTAAAAATGATTACTATTTTATATGTTAAGATTAGTTTGTATTTTCTTATATATATATAATGTAATTACACACACATATATATAGAGAGATGATGGTTCAAATAAAAGGCTTATTATATTAGTTGAAAATAATTTGTAATATTGATTTTGTATGATCTATAATTGTTATAAAAAGAAATATTATCGTATGTGAAAACTAATGTTAATTATTCATATAGTCGAGATCTATGGATCAAATAGAATACTAGGATCCTTTCTACCTAAGTTCATTATTACATATACATGTCATTATAATGTTTTGACTTTTGAGCAAATCATAAATCAATTTGCTACCTACCTGCTTCATTTTTCGATGTGGACCATTGCTCATAGACATCACCCATGATGAAGCCTACATGTGTCGGCCAAAATATATCTAAGCCTCACTAAACTTATTCTGCATTTTGTCATTACATAAAATTGATGTGAACGTAGAGGGCCGATGAAAATGTTTTAAAGTACTATTTAAAATGGTGGAAATATATATGAATACACACTTTTTAAAAAATGGATGCGGTATATATCCATTTGAAAAAAAAGAGTGCAGCCTATACCCAAATCATTTTTTAAATATATTTTTGTACCATTTGCACAGAATTTAATACAATCATTTCAAATATCAATCACAAAATCGTTAATTTACTGACATCTTCTTATCAATTTTTATTTTTTTTAATAATTCGTATAAATTAAATTAAAGTTATCTTTATCAATTTTATTTTTTATAATTAAAGTTATTAAATTAAAAGGGTAAACTATCGATTTTATAAATAGGGGGTTGGGGTTGGCCGGGGTAGGGGTTGGCCGCTAGGGGTGGGTTGGCAGGGGGTGGGTTGGCCGTTGGATAGGGGTTGGCTGGGGTGGGTTGGCCGTTGGGTGGGGGGTTGGTCACTGGGGTAGGGTTGGCCACTGGGGTGGGTTGGCTGGGGGTGGGGTTGGCCAGGGGTGGGTTGGCCGGGGTGGGGGTTGGCCGGGGGGTAGGGGGGTAGGGGTTGGCCGCACCAACCTGTTTCTTGCTTTCTACAATAAATCTCTTCTTCTTCATAAATATATTTTCATGCAAAAATACACGTGCAAAAGAATCTTATATATTCATTTTGTATTCCACATCTACATGTCATCATTAATTCATCATTAATTCATCACATATGACATAAAATCACAACATACAAATTAAAAGATTCATATTGAAGCCCAAAAAACTATAGATAAATCAGTTTTTTACTAAAAAGAAAAAAGTTTTCTGTAACGAATTATAGTAAAACCCCTTTAAAATAATACTCTATAAATTAATAAATTCTCTAAACTGATAAAAAAAATTGTCCCGACTTGGGTAAATCCAAAAAATCATCAATTTTAATAAGATAAAAACTTTCAGGAGAGCCGAGAGCCCCTTTATATATATAGGCCCCATTAGTATTATAAATTAATAATTCTTAAAATATTACAATTATAAATATTATGGTAACCTATTAATTTTGGAGAATAACTCCTATAATTCTTTTTGAGTGTATGGTTGGATGGTCTCTCAGACTTGCACAAATCTTTATGCATTTGACCAGTTATGGATGATTCTTACAATTATAAATATTTTTCTAAGTTCTTGTGCATTTTTTATTATAAATCTCACATCTACTTAGATATTTTATAAATTGAAATGAATTTAAATAATTAGTGGGAATTGCTACACATGTTTGAAATAAGAATGAATAGTATTTACTGAAATCTTATTTTTTTATAATTCTGTAATTAAATTAAATTAAAGTTATATTTTATCAATTTTACTTTTTATAATTAAAGTTATTAAATTAAAAGGTCATTAAAAGGGGTTGGCCGTTGGGGAGGGTGGGCATGGGGGTGGGGTTGGCCGTCGGGGTGGGTTGGCATGGAGGGGTTGGCCATGGGGGGGTTGGCAGGGAGGGTTGGCAGCGGGGGGTGGGGTTGGCAGGGGGGGTGGGTTAGCCGGAGAGGGTTGGCAGGGGGTGGGTTAGCCGGGGAGGGGTTAACCGGGAGGAGAGAGAGAGAGAGAGAGAGAGAGCTTCAGTTTAGTTCATTTATAACAAAATTCAAACAGAAAAGTCGATTTTATCAATTCAACCACCATCAACGCAAATTCAAATGTTTCGACAAGATTGTTACGCAAATTCATGATTTTTGTCATGCAAATATATTAAAATATTGTATTGGGTATACACTGCACTTATTATTTTGAATTGGCTATAGATGACACAAATTTTTACAAAATTAGGTATTTAAGCCGCGGACCCTTTAGCTTATTAGACCTCAGAAATTTGAGTTTATGTAAATTGGTTTAGACGATAAATAATTTCTAAACATTGCACATTTTAAAGAATATGCCATGGGCTGATTTGATCAATGTGACTACGTGTTCAAGTTACAAGAAGTATATATATCCTATCCTATGGTTAATATTTCATCACTATGTAGTCCTATTTTTTTATGAGTTGGACTCACTTCATGAATTTGTTTTTATTTATATCTTAATATCAAGAAAATAGATTAAAGAATATACTGAGTCAAATTACAAAGGATAATAGTTTATTAGTTAAAGTCGAGAAAAACCCAGTAATTATCCTCGGAGATTCTACATAAAGATCGGCAAAATTGATATTGTCAAAAATATATTATGATTCCGGAAAAGAATCTCTACATACGAACCACTTTTGGAAAGTTATCTTATATCTCCACGTAATTAATTACTCACGCATTTAATTATTCCAACGAACTACTCAATGTAAGTTATTCTATTATAATTATGTCAAAATATTTAAGACAACAATATAATATCCAATGATCGGAACAAAATTTAAAATTGTGAATAATAAGGAAATCTCGTTTATGGTTTATGAAGATTATTTGGATTATATACCAAATTACAGTTGGGAAGCAAAATAAAGGAAAAGCAGATACTTCCACCGAAACTCCCCCGCTTACCCCTGCCCTTAAGCCACAAAAAAAAAAAAAGACGAAGAAGCAAATACCTGTGTGAAGCCATCCGCCCACAATTAATAATTAAATACTAGTTAATTATTTATTAAATATTAATGAGGTTAATTAGAGTGTATGAATTTTAACTATAATTTGTTACTATTCCATTAGAGTTTAATAATTTGATTAATATTAATTAATATCAAATTGATATTTCTTATAAAAAAATTTATATTTAATTTACTTAACTGATTAAAACTAAATAAATAAATTCAGTGGGGCGTGTGGTCGGATGTACCCATGCCCATCTCATAAAAAAAGAATATGCAAATGAGGAGATATTTTTAAGTAGTTGGATTCCTTTAAGGTTTATATCATTTTCTGTTTTCATAGTTTTTTATTTTGATTATACATAATGTATATGTATAACGTGGACTTAAATATTATAATGTTATTTTTGGTTGGTTGTAGTCAGATATTAATTTTAAATAAATCTTGATGTTGAATTAAAATAAAGGGAAGTCACACGATTAATAAATTAGTCGTATACACACCGTATTTCATTCCTAAACATTACAGGACGCCCTATTATTTTATATTGACAGCGCAAGTACTACTCCAGAAGTATATCGTTAATAAACAATAAGATTAAATTTCTTATCTTCAATATCCAATAATAACAATAATACCATTTTTGAAATAATAAGGGTGACTTGCCAATTTAACCAAAATATTTTCTCAAATTTGCAATTACAATATTTGACTTTTCAAATGTTGTAACTAGGGATACCAATTAGTAGATTTTATCCGAACCAAAACTAATAAATAAGTATTCGTTCTAATTCTGGAACTCATCTATTAGATATCGGATCTGGACCGGATCCAAACTATCAACTATAGGTCTGAAACGATCCAGATCTGAACGGTCCGAAACAAAACCGACCGTAATCAAAATTGAATCGAAACCGTTGTTTTAGAATTTAATGGTTATGAGTGATTCCGGATCACTATGGATAAAATTGGTTCATTGACAAGTCTACTTAAACTTAGGTTTGTCAATAGACGTGATTTACTCTGAACAGAACCAACTAATAAGTAACGATTCCGATTATAGAATCAAAATCGAAATCGGATCGGACCGAACCATCAAACAATGAGTCTAAACAATCTGGATCTAAAACGGGCCTGTAATCAAAATCAGAATCAGAACCACTATATTAAAATTTAATAGACTATGAACAATTTCGTATCGATATGAGTAAAACACGCCTTTTGATATCCGTAGTTACAGATACAACATAATCTTTCAATTTTTTGCTATCACAATCCCTTTTTTTTTCTTCTAATGAGTGACGTCTGACATAAAACTCGAGAATGTCATTTTCCAGTCCACACAACCAATTCACGATACTAAAAACCACTGTAAAGTTGGTTGCCACTCGACGAAAACAAATGGTGGCGTTACAATTGCAGAAAATTGAAAGGTTTTGTCGTAATTGTAACGTCTGAAAAGTAAATTCAGTGAAAGGTTATGCTAAATCCAAAAATTAATCCTCATAACTATAATAATTGAAGTAACCAAAAAAAAGCTAAGTGGGTACACTCATTGGACATGGAATGTCCACGCTAATATTAGTTAATTGGCTGAGAGCAACTAAAATAAGGTGCACGTGTTGTTTGCTTGTCCATAGAAAGTTGCAGAAACTGACTGATTTCAATGTTTTTATTGTTCCCCGTTCCAAAAAAAAACTCTGCATCAAGAGTTCTCATATTCCAAATTCATAAGAACGTGAGAAGATAAATTATAATGATTCGATAATTATAATATTAGGAAAACTTTATTTAGTACTCACAATGAACCACCTTAAAGAGGATGAAACTCCCATATTACAGCTACTAGGATTCAATCATTGATATTTATTTCAAATCTACTAGCTTTTAATCAACTGAATTAAAATGATGGGAGTAATGTTTTTCTTTTCTTAAATGTGCCACCTGTAAAAGGAATGAGTAACATTAAATTCTGATAACATTGGTTGCTAGACACCGGTTTGGTCTAGCAATATACTTAAGTTGGGATAAAAAGAAGTATTCATAACTATTGGATTATTTAAATCTCACAGCTCAACGACTGCATGCATGGACGCTTGGATTCTGGTTTAGTTTTAGTAATGCAGTTATTCTGTTACAAGTTAGTTAAATGTTAGTTACACGATTAGTTAGTCTGTTTAGTTTCTGTTTTCATTTCTGTTTCCCAGCTTGCTATAAATATGTTGTATAGCAGCTTTGTAACACAACTCTTTCAAAATACAAAATGATTTTTCTCTCTGCTGATTTTCAGCTTATATCTCAATATGGTATCAAGAGCCTAAAAGTTTTTCATGGCGTTGTCTTCTAATTCGTCTTCAGTTTCGACGCCATTGCCGAACCTCCACCCTATGTTTCTTCAGCTTGATCGAAACAATTATGCTTTCTGGCGCATCCAAATTCTATCTACAATCCGAGCTCACGGCTTTGATGATTTCATATCATCAATAGCTACAGTTCCTTCTCCATTCCTTCCTTCTTCGTCTGTGATGACAGAAAGAATTCCGAATCCAGAATATTCTCAATGGATTCGCAGAGATCACTTCCTCATGAGCTGGATGTTGTCCTCCATCAGTGAATCTATGCTTGGGCATGTTGTCCATTGTTCTACCTCGCGTCAAATGTGGCAGATATTAGAGCAATTATTTCAATCTCAATCAAGAGCTCGTGTTCTTGATTAAAAGCATTGCATTCTCAAAAGAAAGGGGCGCTATCAGTGGATGATTATTTTTTGAAAATGCGTGGCTTTGCAGATCAATTATGCGCCACGGGTCATGATATTCCATATGATGAATTAGGCGATTCTATTCTAAATGGTTTTGGTACTGAGTATGAATCCGTAGTGATAAACCTCATGCATCGTCCTGAGCAACCTTCGTTACAAGAAATGCAGTATGCTCTTCAATCGCATGAAATCCGTCTGCAACAGTCTGCTTATTCGATTACTGAACCTACGGCTCACTATGTGCAGCGAGGTGGAAATAGAAGTGTTCGTGGTCGAGGTATGGTTGGTAGAGGAAGATTTCGGTGTTCTGGAAAAACACCTATTGTGTGTCAACTTTGTGGACGCACAGGACACATTGCGTTAAAATGATATAAACGTTTTGATGTCAACTTCACCGGTGCCGAAGCAGCTCCCACCAACTCTACACCGCAAGCCTTTGTTGCTAAAAATCAGCCATCACATGAATATGAGTTTGATGAGGGAGAAAGTGTATGGTATGTGGATAGTGGAGCTACCAATCATGTTACAAACACTTTGGAAAATCTGCAGCTTACTACGCCTTATCATGGCACTGAAGCTCTCACCGTGGGCAATGGTAAGGTGAAACCTATACAGTCTATTGGTCATAGTAAAATAGTGTCATCATCTTCCTCCTCTTCCAACTCCTCATTATTACTTAATCACATTCTATCGTTCCTCAAATCACAAAAATCTAATAAGCATTTCAATTTACAAAGGATAATGATGTCATTTTGAATTTCATGACTCTTGTTGTCTTGAAGGACAAACATAACCTTCAAGTTTTTCCGACGGAAAACTCCACAACGGGTCAGATCAAGTTGATCTATCCAAAATCAGTACTCGAGCACCAACTCTTCTTCTCGAGCGGCAAATTATTCTTCTGTTTTTACTTCATCTTGTGTTTCTAGAAATAAGAATCCAGTCTTAGCAAATAAATGCTCTTTCAATAGTTCCTCTCCTAAATGTAATGCAAAGGCTGCACTTGCTGTAACTAACACTACTTCAGCTGTCAATAATACTTCAATTTGGCATCAAAAGTTGGGGCATCCTCATTCTACTGTTCTTACTCATATTCTTAAATTGTTGCGTGTACCAATACAATGTTCTTCTCTCAGTTTTTGTGAAGCTTGTAGACTTGGAAAATTGCATCAAACCCCTTATGTTACTCAACCTTTTCGTACTACAAAACCATTTCAGCTTGTTCATTCCGATCTCTGGGGGCCTACACATCTTCCTTCTCCTCAAGGTTACAAGTACTAAATTCACTTTGTTGATGACTTTACAAGGTACACATGGATCTATCCTCTTGCTGTAAAATCTGAAGCCTTTTCCGTGGTTAGGTAGTTCTTTAAAATGGTAGAATGTCAATTTCAAGTCTCTATTCAATCCTTTAGGTCATATTGGGAGGTGAATACAAAAGTTGGTTCCTTTTTCAAAGATTTAGGTGTTAAATTCCAAGACCCGTGTCCTCATGTTCACTATCAAAATGGTAGGGCGAAAGAAAATATCAACACATTGTGGACATGGGATTAACTCTTCTTAGTCAAGCTCATCTTCCTGCTTCCTATTGGTGGCATGCGTTTGAAGTTGCCACCTATCTCATTAACAGACACCCACAACCACCTTAGCTATGAAATCTCCCTATCATGTTTTGTTTAATTGTCTACCGATTACTGCTCGCATGTGTATGGTTGTGCTTGTTTTCCTCCTGTCAGTATAATTCTCATAAGCTTCAGCTTCGTTCTCAAAGTGCATATTTCTTAGTTATAGCAATAATCACAAGGGCTACAAGTGTTTAAATGCCGAGGAAGGATCTATATTGTCGACACAATTCATTTTAATGAAACCGACTTTCCTTATCCCACCTTATTCCCTAATAACCGCTCGAACTCAATTTCTCCTTATGTCTCTCTTCCTCCTCTTCCAGTTTTACCTGTAACTCAGCCTTTCTCGGTTCCACCTTCTCCCTTGTCCTCTTCTCATTCTCCTGCATCTGTCTCAAGTCCTGGTCCAGATGCCTCACCTATCATCACTCATCCTCTATATCCCTATCTCCCTCTCATTCCTCTCCTTCTCCTCCACCTCCTCCCTCTCCACCAGTCAACTCTCATACTATGCAAACCCGCTCCAAAAATGGTATCCGCAAACCAAAAGTCTATATTGTTGTTCTCTCGCAACCTCCTACCTCCTCACACATTCCACGCTTACCATTGTCCTTGGATGAAGCCTTAGCGCATGATGGGTGGTATGAGGCAATGGCAAAGGAATTTGATGCCATTCTTAGAAAGGGAACGTGGATCCTTATACCACCAGATCCGAGCCACAAAGTGATTAGCAACAAGTGGGTGTTTAGGGTTAAACTTAATCCTGATTACACCTTGGACAAGCTAAAGGCACGATTAGTTGCTAGGGGTTTTGAGCAAATGGCTGGTGTTGATTTTGTTGAGACTTTCAGCCCTGTTGTCAAGCCTTCCACCACTCGATTGATGTTCTCTCTAGCCGCTACAAAAGGCTGGAATATCAAACAAATTGATGTTAATAATGCCTTTCTCAATGGAGAGCTCACGGACACTATCTACATGGCTCAGCCGGTTGGCTTTGAAGATCCGATTCATCCCACTTATGTCTGTAAGCTTAACAAAGCTTTATATGGTTTAAAACAAGCACCACGTGCTTGGTATGATAAGTTACGTGCGGAAATATGTGGTCTTGGTTTCAAGCGATCAGCCTCAGATTTTTCATTGTTCTTTCAGAAAACTGAATCTTCTCTCACCCTTATTCTTGTTTACGTGGATGACATCTTGGTGACTGGGGATGATTCGGATAAAGTGCAAATGGTTGTTGACACTTTGCATTCTAAGTTCTCTGTCAAGGATCTTGGAAATGTAAGCTACTTCTTGGGGATAGAAGTTCACCGATCCAACAAAGCCTTCATTTTATGTCAACACAAGTATATTCATGAATTGCTTGTGAAAACTAAAATGGTGAAATGCAAACCATGTTCAACTCCTATGACTCGCCTTTCTGACGTTGTCAAGGAATCGGTGAAAGTTTGATGATCCCACACCGTATCGAGCACGGTAGGCGCCTTCAATACCTCACGCTAACTCGTCCGGATATCACTTTTACAGTCAACAAGCTGAGTCAATTTCTTGCCAAGCCTACAAATCTGCATTGGGCTGCTTGTAAAAGGTTGCTGCGTTACTTAAAGTGTACTACTTCTCTCACTTTAAATTTCACTCCATCCTCTTCATCTCAACTCATAGCATTTTCGGATCCGATTGGGCCACCGCTTAGATGATCGAAGGTCCACAGTGGTCATTGTATTTTTGGGCTCGAATTTGATCTCTTGTCCGCCAAGAAACATGATGTGGTATCAGTAGTCTTGAGTCTAAATACGTAAGTATGGCCAATGCCACCACTGAACTCGTCTGGCTTTTCTCTCTTTGTACCGAACTTGGTATCTCGATTTCTTCTCCACATAAGCTTTGGTGTGATAATGTCAGTGCAATTGCATTGGCTAACAATCCGATCTTTCATGCAAGGACCAAACATATTGAAGTTGATATTCATTACATACGTGAGAAAGTGCTTGACAACACTATCGATGTGGGCTATGTTCCATCTTGAGATCAATTGGCGGATATATTCACAAAAGCTCTTGCGATACTGCTTTGTCTTACTTGACCGGGTGAATCTTGCTAATACCGCTAGGTTCTTGGGAGTGTATTGGATTATTTAAATCTCACACCAACGATCGCATGCATGGACACTGGATTCGGTTTAGTTTTAGTAATGCGCTTATTCATTACAAGTTAGTTAAATGTTAGTTACTCGATTAGTTAGTCTGCTTAGTTTACATTTTCATTTCATTTCTCGACTTGCTATAAATATGTTGTATAGCAACTTTGTAACACAACTCTTTCAAAATACAAAATCATTTTTCTCTCACGATGTTCACTTTATATCTCAATAATAACCACGACGTGATATGTTCATGAAAATGTTACGTACTGGTATTGTTATGATTTAAGGTTTCAGAGATAGAGAGTAATGTGGTATTACTGTGCTAAAAAGGTAAGTTTTGACGTATAAGTGCTCTCGAGCTTGTAGAAATAGTGCTTCTTCTTCTTCTTTAAAAAAATTGAAGTGTTGATTATTTACATCATATATATATATATATATATATATACAAACTCTCTCTCTATATATATATATATGAGGTTCTTGGTTATATATCCCTGCAAATGTATGTACTATGTACTATACATTACAATATATTGTTACATTGATTAAAAGTTTGAATATGTTCCTTAAATAAAAAGGATTAATGAGTTTAATAAACACGAACTTTGGCATGTATTTGGTTTTGTATATCATTTTTAAATGTGTTTTAAAATGCACAAATGAACTAGACTTTGCTTTGAATTTCTTACCATTCTTAAATTGAAACTAACTTGACAAACATATGTGACAAATTAAAAATTAAATCGATCAAATTCGATAAACAAAATGATATCATTATATTATGATTATTAAAATAAAATTATTAAATCCACCTCGTCTTTCACTCCCTCACCATCAAAATGAAAAAAAATTCAAAATTATCCATCTATCTACGAATTAAAGCAGAATACCAGATCATGAGGATATTTATTATTATTATTATTATTATTATTATTATTATTATTATTATTATTATTATTATTATTATTATTATTATTATTATTATTATTATTAAAAGTTTTGATGATGAGGAGTGAGAGGTGAGGTGGATTCAACAGATAATTTAATATTTATTTTAATAATCAAAATGATGATATTTTGGTTATCGATTTGTCACATTCACTCACTACAAAAAAAATGTCTAGCGCTTACATATTTTTAGTGACACAAGAGAAGTGTTACAAAATTTATGACATCTTTAGATGTTGCCAAATTTAATTACACCAATACATGCATCAATATATTTTTGTTACACATAAAATATATGTAAAATTTGTTACACTTGAAAATATAGTAAAATTTGTCTCATCTATCCATGTAATTAAATCTTACTACATTTAAACATGTCACAATAATTTTTTGTTACATATAGGAATATAACTAAAATTTACTATAACTCAAGAGTTTCAAATTTTAATATATATATATATATATATATATATATATATATATATATATATATTCAATTAGTTGTCCGATTTTGGTGTTCCAAATTGAGACCTTTTTAGACTTACATTTCCAAAATAATAGAGATATCTTATTCCAATATAATAGATAATTTGTTAAATATAATGACATCAGGTCAAACAAAAATGTTGAAAGGTAAATAAAAAGAGAAAAAGTTCAAATATGAAACTAGGAACTACAAAAATAGTTACACTTTCACATGTCACAAAAATAGTTACACATTCATACGTAACAAAAATAGCTACACTTTGAATTTCACTAAATTTTGTGACATATTTTTTTTTGTGACATGCATAATAGTTACCCATCCACAAGATTTCACAAATTTATTTAGTGACATCCATAGGTGTCACGATTCTTCAAAAATCATGTCACTATTGGAACATTTTATTGTAGTGGCTGTAAGCTACAACCGCTACAGAGTTCACAGCTCAGTAGCACCAGAGAAGGTCGTCCCTTACTGGGCCAGAAACAAGGAGCTTCATAGCAAGAGAAACTGAGAAAGAGTTGCATCAAAGAAAAAAAGACTTAAAAACCGATTTTTTCAAACCATGTTAAGAGTTGTGAGTTTTAATTTGTCACATATCTGCCATGTTAGTTTCAATTTAAAAATTATAAAATTTTTAAATAAATGTTCAATTCGTTATGCTAAGAGATTTAAAATGGTGTCCAACTCAAAATTAAACCAAAATTCATGTATTTAAAACAATGTTTATTATGATTATCAAATTATAATGTCAGTTTTAATTTTTATGTCTCTAACATGTCAGTTTTGATTTGAGAATTGTGAGCAAACCCAATCAAAGTTAAATTCATAAATTTTTAAATAACATATATAAAATTTGGCCAAAGTTTGTGTAATTTTAACCAATTAACTCTTGGTTAAATTATTGATAAACAGGAATGGTGGTATTTTAATGTAAATGCACAAACGTTTTTAACTATCTTTATTCTTTACACTGTTTTCTAACCAACTAATTTTTATTCCTATAATATTAGAGCATCGTCCCATGCATGCCTGTTCAGATTATGGGATGAATTAATCTAAAATTTAAGTTTTTAGGAAAATCCTATTTATATAGTTGAATGGGCGGATTAATTCAAAGTTCGAAATGTTACTGACATTCCTAAATAATATATAAGGAACTAATTCATTAATGAAATATATTCAATCTTTTTTATTGGACAGTAGTACTGCTATTTAATAAGCACAAGTCATTTATATAAGTAGGTCTGCTAGTAGGATAGAATGGCACAAATCCATTCATTTATTGATTAAATGAATTATTACTCCTAATTCATAGCATAGTTAGATTTTAAAGTAACAAATCTTACTACTTTATATTGGAAAATTTCAAAGGTTGGAATTGATACAAGTCATAGACAGAATGGGCGACTTAGATGCGACCACCTACATCAAATTTCAGCCAAAAGTATTAATGAGCTTCTTCAATGAGACTCTCTAGATCTCTCGTGTAAGAAACGTAAAATATGTTTATTTATTATTATTATTATTATTATTATTATTATTATTATTTTTTTTTTTTTTTTTTTTTTTTTTTTTATATTCTCGCTCAGTATACCAAAAGCTTGCATTTTTCATTTCTAAAAAATCAACTCTATAATTTTTATCCCCAATCTCACCAATCATTTACAAAAAAAATATACGTAACCAACCTTTTACTCCCACTATCTATTAATATATTCATTTATAACCTCCACTAACTTTGTACTAATTATAATTTATTTAAATTCGTGTTATTATAAATTATATAAAATTTTAATGGATGATGGAATATTTTTTCCCCATTATAATTATATATAATCATACAAAGACCAATAGTCCAATTGATTCATAGTTCATACTAGGGCTGACAATTCGTGCGTGTCGGGTCGTTATCGTATCGACACGATAACGATACGACCTGATAAGGCCAAACAAGAACACGACCCATTAAGGATCTGTCCGATACGAACACGAACACAACACGAACACGACACGAACACGAATATGACATGATTTTTTTCATGTTGACACGACACGATAATGACACGACACGATACGACCGACGACCTAAATAATAAATTCAAATCAAAATTAGAAAAAATAAATAAAAGAAATAAAATATATAAAATATAATTAAATTAATATTAAATATATAAAAATATGATCGAATTATAAGAAACGACACGATCCGACACGAACACGAATGCAACACAAAATTATCGGGTTACGAACACGACACGGATCCGACACGAAATTATCGTGTCCTTATCGTGTCGACACGATAAGGACACAAACACGATAAGGCTGAACACTAACCCGTTAATTTCGTGCGTGTTCGTATCGTGTTCTCGTGTTATGTCTAAAATTGTCAGCCCTAGTTCATACACTAGGAAAAGTCTCATCTGATCCCCGTTAGCATGTAAAAATCATTATATATATAGAGAGAAAGAAAGAATGAGGTTCAAATAAAATCCATTTTTAACATGAGAATTAAGAACTACGAAAATTTGGTATGAACAAAATAAATTAAATCTTTGAGAAAGTTCTTGAATCCAAAATTTGGAATTCTTTTCGATATTTTGGATTCAAGAACTTTTCCGATGATTCATCAACTTTATATTGAATTCATCGCTTTGTTATATGCATGAATATGTTTTCGACAACAAATCTCATCCATCATTCTCCGTCAATTCGTCGCCTCTTTCCCCATTACCAACGAATTTATCCGTAAACCACCGTCATAGTTACCATCTCTCTTGATTCCTCATTCTTCTATCAAATTCATCTTCTTCTTTTTTTCAAAATTCATCAATTTTGTTCTCAATTTTTTTTCTTTTCTTTCAATATCTGTTGTTTGTTGTTGTTATTGTGTGTGGCTGTTGCTATTCGCTGGTGCCATTACCGTTGCCGCCGATGTCTGTTGTAAAAAAAATCAAAGAAGAAGAAGATACGAGGAGAGGAGAAGAAGAAGAAGAAGGTTGAATTGCTTTTTCTCCCTTTTGCCCTTTGTAAAAATAATAAAAAAAATTAATAAAAAATGGGTTGCCACATGTCAGATCGTAGTGCAGACACATGTTCAGAATGTATATATGGGCTAGTTTGAATACTATATACTACCTGAGGACATGGTACTATGGGAACTCAACCATATATATATAAGACTGAGTATTACTAGAATCCAACCTTATATATATAATATCCGGTCCTCAGATAGCCTGTAGTACCCAATCTAGACCACGTATTTTGAACATGTGACCGCACCACAAGCTGACACGTGGCAGACCATTTTCAAAAAAAAAATTAGTTATCTTTTTTTTTTATAAAATTTTCGCAATAGGTAAAATAGGGAAGAAAACAAATCAATCTTCTTCTTCTTCGATTTTTATAGACTAACGCAATGACGACGATCGGGCAATCGACAAAAAGAACAATGATACACACAAACAACAAAATTTGAAAGGAAAAAAATAAGAAAAACATTTTGAGAACAAAATTGATGGAATTTGAGAAAAAACTAGAAGATGAATTTGATAGAAGATTGACGAATTGAAAGAGATGGTGGCTATAGCGGTGGTTTATACCGAAATTCGCAGGTAATTGGGGAAATAGACAATGAAATTGACGAAGAATGATGGATGAGAGATTTGATGTCGAAAAACATACTCATGGATATTACAAAACATAAAACTACATGTTGGCACGAAACACAGATATGCATATGACAAACACGTTCATACATATAACATAACATAAAAATACATATATTGACTCAGCTGATGAAATATGACGTGAAAATACAATGACCCCAAAATGAAAATGACTCTGCACCACGTAGGAAAATGACATCGTCTTGATATTAGCATTTCTTTCTCCACTTCCCATATTCTTCCTTGATTTCACTATTGAAGAAATTTGAAACATCAAATCGAGGGCAAATTTCAAAGTAGTAATTTTTCCGGAAAATCCAAGGAGATGAATCCAATAGTAATGGGAAACAATCGTAACAGTGGTCGGAAGATGTTGCTAGCGGTGCACCGCGGCTATCACACACGTTGGCAGATGCAAGGCGCGTTTGATTTCCGGTCATCTTTCCCGACCAAAACTATAATAAGTTAGTGTTCCGCTGGATAAAAGGAACTTGATAGTATAATCCTTTATTAAAAACAAGTTGCTTCCAAGTTCTCAGCTGTGGCGTGACGGCCGGCTGCTGTTCATCCACAGTCAATGATAGAAAAAGAAGATGAGTAATGGAATATGAAAATATAACGTCATTTTTTAAACCAAGTAGGATCATCTATTGCATTTTGGTGCTTTATTTTCTATTGTGCATATAGATGAACGCCATGTATGATTTAAATTTAATGATGTTAACTAACCTGTGGCGGGAAAAAAATGAACTTGTGTGATAGAGTGCCCAAGGAAGTCATAGACGTCTACCAAGTTTAAAATGGATTTTTTTGGTTTAAAGTAAGTTATTCAATTCAAGCCGTTTTCTTTTGTCTCCATTTTGAATTCTTTTGAATTTAAATTTCGTAAGAATACGCAGGGTACGGATTACAGAGGCTTTCAAAAACAAAGGCCAAAAGACTTAATAAGCCATCTTTTACCTATAAAGTAATTGTGCTTGACCGTATTTTTGATATACATTGCAATAGGTTGTACGTCGATGAGTTCAATGATAAAACTTATAACAATGAGAAATCTGTGAATATTAATGAACACAAAGAAGACGGCATGAGGAACGTATAATTACTTGAGCATGGATATACATATGGTTTTTTGTAATGTTACGCAAACTCAAATCGTGTCACTAGTTTTCAAAAAATTTGAATTCATTATTTCCTCTATACACATTTGTAAATATTCCCATTTGCATAATTTATTTAAAAAATTCAAGGCAACGTCAATAAACTTAGGCACGATTACTAAAAGCAAGAAACAAATCATGAAAACTCAACCTAACAAGAGGCCCGCTCCTTCTAAACCCTTCAAATTACTATTCCATGCACGTGTTGCACATTTTTACGGTTCGGGAGAATTTTTTGTATCTTTAACGTCACTTCTAGTAATAAAAAGGAGCCATTTTCATATAGGTAAGTATTAACTTTAACTAAAATGACATACAATTCTTTAAATTCTGACCGACATAACGTTAATACTAGAAACCGAATTTTTAGTGAGGAATTCGGTACCAAAAAAAATACAAGTCACGTGGATGGTCCGGTGTCACGTGCCGTACTGCCCCTTAGTTGTTGCGACTCAACATGGCGTTACTCCTACACGTGATCCCAGCTACCAAACCCACGTAACGCATATTTATAGGCCCCCAGATCCCCCTAACTCTTTCCATCAACGAAAATCAAATCTAACTAACTTTGTCACACACTCTTCCACTACCTCAGCCGCAACCAGCATCCTTTTCCAGCGAACAAGAATGGTGACCGTGGAGGAGATCCGCCGTGCCCAGCGCGCCGAGGGCCCAGCCACCGTGCTGGCTATCGGCACCGCCACGCCGTCTAATTGCGTCGATCAGAGCACCTATCCGGATTACTACTTCCGCATCACCAACAGCGAGCATAAAACCGAACTCAAAGAGAAATTCAAGCGCATGTGTATGATTTCCTATTTTCTTCTTCTTCTTCACCTTTTTTTTTTTAAAAAAAAAATTCCTTTTTGTGATTTTTTTTCTGTTACACTATATTTAGTTAGATCACACTAAAGTTCAAAGTTTCCGCTTTTGACAATTTCATCGCGTAGATGTTGAATACATTTTCAAATGAGATTCTCTATTGCATGTACACATTTGTGTGACATCATTTTTTTGTGTGTGTGACATCATTTATTGCATAGATAGACGAAAGGATATGTGACAATTTAAAGATTTGAGATTATCAAACGTTTCGGGAGTATATTTTTCTTATATAAACTCTAAATCTCAAACCTTTATATTGTGTACAATCATCTAAGCATGCAAGATGTCACACTAAAATGCAATAACGGATCAAAATCGTACATTTTTTTACTAATCAACAACACACACCCGAAATAATAAATAATTTAATATATAAATAAAGAGTGATTTACGATAATATTTCCCCTAGTAGCTTTCTTTCCATTCCAAGAAAAAGATGACAAAAGTGCATGGAGTAACAGCATGAAGTTGAGTTATCTCAAGACATGCAATGTCTCTTAAGAAAACACTCATACGCAATCAAAACTACCATGTTTCCAATTTGCTTCTCAGTTTCAAATTTCCGTCACAAAATTCCTTGTTTTGCTTAACAAATTTTCGCTCCATTTCTGTATTTACATTTTTCTTAAATTCCATTATTATTTTAGTTTCTGACTGGAATAGGAGATGAAATATCATTTTGAACAGAGTCGCCTCATTCTTGTGTTTAAATCCTAGTTAAGTTTGTGGTATTTATAAATGTTGACTATGATGAGATCGGGATGTAATAGTGAAAAGTTCCGTTTGTTTCGTGCAGGCGACAAGTCGATGATCAAGAAGCGGTACATGCACCTGACGGAGGAGTACCTGAAGGAAAACCCGAGCGTTACGGCGTACATGGCGCCGTCGCTGGACCTGCGGCAGGACATCGTGGTGGTGGAGGTGCCGAAGCTGGGGAAGGAGGCGGCGCAGAAGGCCATCAAGGAGTGGGGCCAGCCAAAATCCAAGATCACCCACCTCGTCTTCTGCACCACTAGCGGCGTTGACATGCCCGGCGCCGACTACCAGCTTACAAAGCTCCTCGGCCTCCGACCTTCTGTCAAGCGCTTCATGATGTACCAGCAGGATGCTTCGCCGGCGGCACCGTCCTCCGCATGGCCAAGGACCTCGCCGAGAACAACGCCGGTGCTAGGGTTCTCGTCGTCTGCTCCGAGATCACCGCCGTCACCTTCCGAGGCCCCAGCGACGCCCACCTTGACAGCCTCGTCGGCCAGGCCCTCTTCGGGGACGGCGCCGCCGCCGTCATCGTCGGCTCCGACCCCGTCGTCGGCGTGGAGCGCCCCCTCTTCGAGCTTGTCTCCGCCGCCCAGACCATCCTCCCCGACAGCGATGGCGCCATTGACGGCCACCTCCGCGAAGTCGGACTCACGTTCCACCTACTAAAAGATGTCCCGGGCCTTATCTCTAAAAACATCGAGAAGAGCCTAAAAGAGGCCTTCGGGCCGTTAGGGATCTCGGATTGGAACTCGGTTTTCTGGATTGCGCATCCTGGTGGGCCCGCGATTCTGGACATGGTTGAAGCCAAGCTGGAGCTGAAGCCCGAGAAGCTGCGGTCGACGCGGCACGTGCTGAGCGAGTACGGCAACATGTCGAGCGCGTGCGTGCTGTTTATCTTGGATGAGATGAGGAAGTCCTCGGCCAAGGAGGGGATGGGCACCACCGGTGAAGGGCTGGAGTGGGGGGTGCTTTTCGGGTTCGGGCCAGGCCTCACGGTGGAGACGGTCGTGCTGCACAGCGTCAACATTAATTGAGTTTGGTTGTTTGGTATATCTGCTGCTTCCGCCGCTGCTATTGAGTGTGTGATATGGTAATTAAAAGGAAGGGATCCTACCTATTATTCTGTTATTTATTTATTTTTATATTTTCATTTGATGTATTATGGTATTATCTAGGAAAGAGTATGTGTGGTTTTCGGACCATAAATGAAGTTGTTGTGGCAAGACATGTTAATTATGCTATCTATGCACGACCACCGGTCGTTTTATTCTGCATTTTATTTTCCTTTTTTTTTTATTTTCTTTTGTTGAAATGATTGGGAATCTGCTATCGCTATTTTCATTGCACATTAGATAAACCCGATATTCCTGAACAATAACCTACAAAACATATAAGATGAGTAAATCACATATAAAAAATCAGATGTAACAAACTCAAACCTATAAAAATGTTAATGAGATTTGAACATGTAGCCTTTTATAACAATGTATATATATATATAGGGAGGTTAACGCGGAACCATTTTATTGTGAGTAACGTGAGAACCAAAATTATGAATTCACGTGAAAGTTAATGAATCCGTTGGGAAAGTTATCAATCCAAAAATTAAATTTTCGTCCTCATGGGATTCGAACCGGGTGAAAAAATCTTAATTGTTGAATTCATTAAGTTTCTCAACGGATTCATCAACTTTCATAACTAATTCATTTGGTTCTAGTTTTAGGATAAAATGGTTCTCATTTGAACCAAACTCTATATATATATATATATATATATATATATATATATATATATATACATGCATGTAAGATTGTATAAAAATAGTTTTATTTAGAAATCAATTCAAATAAGTCCTATTAGGAAATCAACAGTCTTTCAAATCGAGTTATTCATCTATTTAATACTTCATTCATTTTCAAAATTTGTTTATAGTTTTTTTATATATGTTCCTCAAATTTGTTCTTTTCTCATTTATGAAAATTATTCACAAAATATTTCTTATTTATAAACCTCTACAATATCCTCTATTTATACCTTTTATCAGTTATGGTCCATCATTATCCCTATTTATTATCCTCAACAATACCACTTATTTATATATTTTTTTTACCACCCATCGCCATTGATTAATTTAATACTACACTAATGTGAGATCCTTACTTCATTTACAAAATACTTAACAACTTTTATTAAAACTTGCACCAAAAATTTCGAAGAATATATATATTTTAAGATGGAAGGAGTGTTAAATATTGTACAAGTAATATTTCAGACCAAACACTATACTTTATAGCTTAGAATTAATGCATAACAAATTGTTTTAAATTAGAATCTCCTAGAATTAGTTAATGCAATTGGACCACCACATTTAATGACACTCAATTAAGTTGATAATGTTCTTCTTTCCTTGTTCTTTTTCTTTCCTTTCTTAACTATGTATTCGATTTGAGTATATATACAGTAAAAAATATGTAGAACTTCAATTTATATATTATAATAAAGTCACCATTGAAGTAGAGGACAGTAACGTATGTATTCAGTTCGAGTCTGATTATTGAAAAAAAGAAGATAAATATAATTTATGTCAGAATTTTAGAGTTCGTTTTAAGACTGACCTGAAGTAATGTATGATTTAATTTTCTTAATTAAACTTCGAAATTTTCAGAGGCTTCTAATTTTAACCCGCAACCAAAAATCCGGTATAAAAGAAACTAAATCAACTCGTCCAATTCTCGTATAAATTATATGATAAAATGTGATTTTTTAATAATCCAGATCGATCAATCTATTTAGCACTTCATTTGCTTAAAGAAAATACAACTACACAATTAAATCTTTTCAAGATTCTATGCCGAAGCCTAATCTTTCCCCAATTTATAACTAAACAGGATATCTAATTACAAAGAGCATTTTGCCATTAAAAGTTATTAGGAACTCATAAAAAATGTACGAAATTAACAAAAGTAAATAAAAGCCTCCATTAATCGGAAAGCTAATGTAGAATAGCATAACGTGGCCATATATTCACCGCTGAAGCCAACTACCACCTTTTTCTGTTTTCTCGTTAACTTTGATGGGACCAATATTGTCGCAGAGCAAACTCAATATCAAAGTGGTAAAGGTCAATTGGTTCTAAAATTTAAGAGGCATAGCATCTATTTTACTTAGGTGGCATTGATCTCACATCAAGTTGATTAATACTCTTTATATCTCATTTAAAATATCTTATTTTTTTGAAATTATCTCATTACAAATATCTCATTCTATTTTAGGAAGTAATTATCCCTTCAAAAAGTATGAACTTTACCTATTTTTTATCACTTTAACTACTTTATATATTTCTCCTAAATATTCATGCCAAAAGAAATGAGACACTTTAAATGGGACGGAGAGAGTATTATGTTGAGCGTGTACAATTTGCATCTACAAACTTAGCCATGCTAATTATATGTATTTTGGACGAATCTAAATTAGGGTTGCCACAATAGTTAGATAGGATACTTTGGCATCTCCATTTGCAATTTAAAATATGAAAAGCTAATATTTAATTTTATCTTATTGTCCATATACATAGATATCTATAGTATAATAATAATTTAAATGTCAAAACTATATTACATATAATGAAAAAGTAAATATGCCATTTTGGCCATATATAAACATTAATTTAATTTACAATATTTGTTTATGGTTGAGAAAATAAAAGATTGAAACTGTCTTTTGAGCTAACTAGTTTTGCATTCGTGATAATTTACTATAAACCACAAGTCATTATGTTGTAATGCCATTTCTAGCATTTTAATAGGTAATAAAATGGTAGAAATGAGAAAGTTTAGGTAATTATTTTGTGCTTAATTAAGTAACACTACTAATACATACATAAACAAATCAATACCTTTAAAACGGAAGTCTAAGGCCCTCCGGACATGGTTTAGTTCTGATGCACAACCTCTAAAGCTTCGCTCACTGAGACGCATTCCGTGATCGATTTACATCACATACGAAGCTTCAAGGGCAAGAAAGAAGTATGATTACAAGTGTCATAAAAAAGACAAAAACTTGGGTGAGCTCTCCACCGCGAACTCACTTGTTTTTTGTTAAAATAATTATATATTAATTATGATAAGTAAGGATAATTAGATTTTATTAATTCATAATTAAGGTTTATTAATTTTTAATTATAATTTATTAATTCACCATGGTTTATTAATTCAAAATTATGATTTATTAATTCATAATTATTGTTTATTATTCAAAATTAGGTTTTATTACTTCAAAATTAGGATTTATTATTCAAAAGTAAGGTTTATTAATTCCAATTAGGATTTATTAATTCTAATTAGGGTTTATTAATTCAAAACTAAAATTTATTAATTCACGATTAGGATTTATTCATTCAAAATTAAGATTTTTAATTCACGATTATGATTTATTAATTCAAAATTATGATTTATTAATTTACAATTAAAATTTATTAAATTAATTAATTTTAATTAGAATCAATTTAATATTAATTAATTAATTAAAGATTAATTAGGAGTGGGTCTCACTGTGCGCGCACGCACAGGAGACCACCCCCGTAAAAAATGTATGATTGTAATACATAAAAGCATATTATATAGAAGCACTGTGTTATGGTATGTACAAAAGTACATATTGTACATTAATCTTTTTCCTACTATAGAAACTAGGAACTATATATGTTTTATAAATATAGGATAATGCTCTTTAGATAATATTGATATAGAGAGTGGATTAAATGAGAACTCCAACTTTTTGAGAATTAAGAACTAATATGATTCATCCATTTTTTTTTTATAATATAACAATCAAGATTAATTATAAATTATATACTATCCTCATATTTGAAAGTAGCAGTTTTAATCCTATACTAAATGGATTTTATATATTCATTTATGGTAGTTGTTTCACGTACACAATTACTACGATTACATGCATAATAACATGAATTATATTAACATAACAATGAATTCACTACAAGAATTTTGGTTATAGACCACGGGAATCCCGTGGCTCATTACGTAAAACCCCGTGGTCTATCAGGTATGGTCTATTAGGTGGGATATGACCACGGGAAAATCCCGTGGTCTATCACAATATAGACACGGTAAATCCCCGTGGTCATCATGTTATGACGGCGGGGCCTTGTAATATACAATGGATATTCCCGTTGTCTATAGCATCATGACAACGTGGGTTTCCCGTTGTCTATGTTGTTATAGACAACAGTGTTCTAGCTTCATACAATGGTTAAACCCCGTTGTCTATTGTGTTTTAGACCACGCGGACATCCCCGTTGTCTATATATTAATAGACAACGGGGAAAAGCCCGTTGTCGATTGATCAGTCAACGAAATAAATTTATTTATTTATTTATTATATAATTCAAAACATTTGTTTCTACCATTAAAAAACAATATTACAAAATAGATATAAAATATATATTGTCTCATAAATAGAGAAATCAAGGTACAATACATAAACGTTATATACCGGGAAAACCCCCAATCAACAATTGTAGCACAACAAATATTGTCTACCTAGCTAATTAAATTCGTCCACAAAACATCAATTTCACCATCTTGAACCTTTCATTTCACCATCTCTGCTCCAACATCAATCATCTAATTCGCCTCTCCATCTACATGATCAAAATAAGATGCAACATGTGCAGAAATAAAATTTAATACCTCAAAAATAATAAGATAAAAGAAAATAATATTTAGATACATATTTATTATTATTGCATAAATAGTTAAGACTATCTATCTTACCTTGAAGTGCTGAGACTTACAATGAATGACAAAAGACTTCCAACCCGTTGTAAGCAAATGTCTCTGAGCCTGACCTGTACGGTTTACATGAAATACATATAAACTTTCAATTAAGGAACTTGAATAAGTTACTGCTCACATATCAAACATAGCAAAACATTCTTTTATATAGAGAAAATAAACTTATATCAACAACCCAAAAAGAGCAAAAGATCACCTCTAAATATGTGCTAAAATTGCCACTCAATCTCATGTAGATCCTTGGCTATTAGCTCCTAAGTCGGCGTCTACTGGCTCATATCATGCTCGATAGAATAACAATGGTTAAAACAAGGCTCGTATAATTCATATGGAGCAGCATACAGTCTGCCAAGAGAAGAATTCACAGAAACACAGAGCAGCCATTGACTAAACTTTAAAGAAACAATATTCACATCTGCATGAATTGGACATATATCTTGCAAAATTGGACATAAAAGCAAAATAAATAGCCATTGACATGTATCAGAAGTGACTTGAATCCATATCTAAGATAAGTTACGCAGAGATTTGTAGAAGCAAAGTCAACGGAACAAAATAACACAACAAAGTAGTAGTCAAATAGGTGACTAGAGAAACTAAAGGATATATTCATTAAGGAAAAAACCTGCATCTGCAGACACTTCACATCTGCATCTTTTGGAAGAAGATTGCGAAAGATATCAGTGTATAAGAATGGCCAAACCACCGGCAGTCCTGTGAGAAGGGTCTGTGAAGTTGGCATAAGCAATTGTAAGAACCTAATATTTATCTAAAATAGATGCTGACAATAAGACACATTTGATTCATCAATAGATCAACCTATGTTATCATTTTGAAATTGCAATATTTGAGAAGACAAAATCTAGATTTCTCAAATAGGTATAGAAAACATATTTTTGGACTGTAGCAACATATATCTAGTCTAAAACCAAAAGAAGTAAAACAACATTATCATGCCATAATAGTTTGGCTACGAGCGAAAAGAGACACGGAGGAAAAAACTGATTTAGCTACCTATCTAGCTTTAAACATTCTGATTGTCAATAGCTCATCCATAAGTGTGTCCCAGATAAGCTGACCTCTGAAGAAAAGTTCTATTCCATTATGGTGATTAAATGAATGGATATGAAATTAAACTACTATCAACAATGGTGGAAGATAGTTGCATAATAACTCTAAATTATGATCTTTGATATAACTTACGATGAACTAATATCAATATTACTAGAAAATGATGATCCATCGCAGTACCTTACTTTCACCTTGTTCCAGTTAAAAAATTCTGGAAGATGGCCAAAACATTAAATAAAGGGGAAGTAAATAGAAAAATCCAATAGCTATCATCCATTACAATTATATTGAACTTAGCCTTGATTAAAAGAGTAAGACACAATGCAAAACTTAAACTTAAAATTAACCAAACAATATCAAAAAAAAAAAATATTCCAAAAAGATGACAATTGAACCCCAAAACACGACTTCCCAAACCCATGATAGAAAAGAAAAACCTAATAATATGCATGCCAAAACAATGTATTCAGTAGAGCTCAGCAAGAACAAATGAAGAAATTGAGCTGTAATCATTATTTGTTTCTTGTAATCTAGAAACAGAGCATCTGAACTAAGAGTATATAACGGTAGCTTAAGAAACAAAGAATTTTTCTTCCATCATGAATCTGAAAAATGACTACATCAGATACCAAATCTCGCATGAAAATACATTACATGTAATTCACCATATGCAAGAGTAATCATTCCGCAAATCAAACACATAAACTTACAATATATATATAAAACTAAAACCTAAAATTCGTCTCTCATTGAAGAAAAACTAATGGAAATGATGCTTACGCAAAAAATTGTGGTGCGCTTTGGATAGAGGCATGAAAGGCACCCACTCTGAAGCTGTTCCTAAATCTATTGTGTCCACACCTCTGAATGTGTGCAATATTTTGGGGCAAGCTAAATTTGCAGAATTACAACATATATGTTTGTAGAAACTATCAACATATACGCTGCTCCTTTCTTCTTACAGTTGGGTCCAAACAGATTCCATCATCATGAAAACGGAGCCAACTATAGCAAGGGTAGATTTCCGGTGTTTCCAAAAGGTCGTCATGATGATTGCAATCGGGAATATTGAGGAGCGGCAGCGTATGATCACTACAAATAGCCCTAACACCAAACCTAGTGATGTGCTTACGAAGACATTGACAGGAGTGGACCACCACTGCCCAATGTTCTCAACCATGACGGATTGCCCTAAATGGATAAAGGTGAGGAAGGGTAGGAAAAGAGCGAACACGAGCTTGCTCAGCAGCTTGAATGTAGCTTTTGGGACGATTTGGGTTTTCCGGTGTCCAAGATAGTCTGACTAGGGTGAGGCACATGTATCATCTTCTTATCAAGCCTACAAGTTCAAGATATACATAATCCCACTTATCATGTGCCAAAAGAAATTTAAGGCAAAAGGGTTCATCAGAAACATAACATTACAGTTAGCTATTGCTCTTATAACTCAAAGCCTAGTGAAATTAATGCAAATGCTAATTTCTGTAATAAAAGAAATAAATTTTGAAAATCAAATGTTTTAACAAAATGTGGCTGCAAAACATCACACGAACACATAATTCAAGCTAACAACATAAAAAGATCACCAACGCTGAAAGAAAATGAAGAACAAACTCAGAAACACATAATAGAATCAATTAATTAAAACAAGAAGCCCTAATTAAATATAAAAAAGCAGTGTAAGTTCAAATCATAGAGGTCATAATTCACAAGAACAACGTCGATTAGCAAGCTATAACACTTAAAAATATGAACGGGGAGCTAAATCTGTTTCAAATCAACAAGTATAATGGGAAGTTGGAAACAATACGCATTCTTGAAATTTTAAACTAAACAGAATATAAATCTCACAAAAAGGAATAAGATGCTAGAAAGTTTCACCTGAGTAGTGCGGACGACGAGAGCAGAGAGAGATGGGAGGAGACGACGACGATGATGGCCAGTCAATGAGCGACGACGGCTACGTGGAACGGGCACAGCAGCGGCGCCTTCTCGAGAGGGATGAGATAGTGCGGCTGTGCGTGTGTGTTCGTGAGAGTGACCGAATGAGAGAGAGCTAAGAAAAAGGGATAGGCGAGAGCGGTCGTCGGGGATGATGCTCTCATCGACGGCGATGCTCCGACGGGAATGGAGGCAGCAGCGTCAGATTGAAAAGAAGGGGTAGGTGTTCTGATTGTGTGTGTGTGAGGAGAGAGGCTGGAGTGAAAAAAGAAAAGAAAAGGAAAGGATGTGCTAGGGTTCTATCTTGGGATGGGCTTAAATAAATGGACGAGAATTAAAAGA
The DNA here is from genome assembly GCA_036937905.1 of Salvia rosmarinus. Taxonomy (NCBI): domain Eukaryota; kingdom Viridiplantae; phylum Streptophyta; class Magnoliopsida; order Lamiales; family Lamiaceae; genus Salvia; species Salvia rosmarinus. Next base: position 78,988,606 of record CM072814.1, on the reverse strand, counting down.
AAATGAATATGGGCTAAAAGACCACATGGCTAAGTGGTAAAGACCATGCGGCTGTTCGCCAGATTTAGTCGACGTGGATGTTAGACGATGCGGAAAAAAGCGTGGTTAATAAAAGTTATCGCTAATAGACCACGCGGAAGGCGCACCGCGCTCATCATATGAAAAAAGCGCTAATGCATAGCGCGGTTCTCACCCGTGGTCTATAACCGTTAAAATATGGTTATAGATCACGCGTTTCACCATCCACGTTGTCTATGTCATAATAGACCACTTTAGTACTAATGTGTGTGGTCTATGACGTGTGGTCTATGAGCAAAATTCTTGTAGTGATTGGAATGTGATAGCATACACAAGTACTACGATTACATGAACAACATCAATTACACGAAGAAAGACCAATGGAATGTAAAAGATTTTTGGGATAATGATCTCCAAGTGGAATGTAAGAGATTTTCGAGATTTGGATATTTAAATAGTGAAAATTAGGATTTTATTATTTTATTAATAAATAATTATGAGTCATCCAATCTTATTCGATCTAATGGTGATTATTGGTTCTTAGTCCGTATTTAAGAGATAGTTCCTTCTATAACCAACTCCTATATATATATATATATATATAGGTTGGGTTCCCGTAATCCCGATCCCCGGATAGTATGTAATATTCAATCTAGACCACATTTTTTGAACACGTGGTAGCACCACGTGACACGTGCAACTCCTTTCTTTCCTTTTTCTTTTAATTTTCGCAAGGGAAAAATGGGAAGAAATCAAATCAACCTTCTTCTCCTCCTCCTATGACAACGGACGGCGTCGGAGACGAGCAGCGTGACGGCGCCCTGCTACGGCAATGACCGCGAACAACAAAATATAAACAAACAACAACAAACAATAGATTTTGAAAGAAAGAAAAGAAGAAATAAATTTGAGAACAAAGTTGATGGATTTTGAGAAAAAAATAGAAGATAAATTTGATAGATGATTGAAGAATCGAGATATATGGTGGCTATGGCGGTGGTTCACGGTGAATTCACTTGTAATTAGGGAAAGAGACGACGGAATTGACATAGAATGATGAATGAGAGATTTTCTGTCGAAAACCATAAAAATGCATTGAACAAAACATGACAATGCATTGAACAAAACATAAAATTGTATTTGCCACAAAACTCTAACATGCATTGAACAAAGCACGTCCATGCATTGATCAAAACATGTTAATGCATTTAACAAAACGTAAAATGCGGTCAATCGGACGCCATGAGCACGCCGAGCGACGCGTGAGCACGGCGCCACCTGGGCGTGCCATGTGGCGAGCGTGAGCTTCCAACCGCATGCATTATTGTGTTCAAATGCATGAATTTTTTGTTCATTTGAATGCATTATTCAGTTAAACTAAATGCATAGTTTGTTTTCGCAATCACATAACAAATCAAATTACTAATCTACCCTTACTTTTATGAAAATCAAAATTAAGCTTAAAAGTCCGAAAAATCTCAACCATAGGATCTATGAGATGAGTGGATGAGATTGAGTCTACATACTATCTGGAGCTCTGACTATTTGATCCTCCTCTATATATATATATATATATATATATATATTATGATAATGCTTTTTAAATATTGCGACTATGCTTCTTTAATTCTCCTTAAAACCATAGATCAATGATTTAAATTAATTCCTAATTCCTTAAAGTTTGATAGAGACATAAGAAGGAATGAACCCTCTCTTCATTATAAAGATGTAAAGTAAATTAATATATATATATATATATATATATATGTAAAAATCTTTGTTATCTTACAAACATGAGAACAACACATTCTCCGTAAAAGCAACTGCATTAAAAAAAATTGAATTTTCGTTCCTATTGAGATTTGAACCTGAATGGTGCATATTGCACTCATTCAGCAAGTGATGCATCATCGTAGATCTTCGCGATCAAATGACTGAAAATAGTTCTCACGTTCTCACTTTAAATAAGGTCTAATTTTATTGGAACCTTATATATATATATATATATATGAGGGTTAATGTGAGAACCATTTTTACCATGAGAATGTGAGAACCAAAAAATAATGTATTCGCTGTGAAAATTGATGAATCCGTCAGGAAAGTTACTGAATCCAAAAAAATAAAAAAAAATAAAAAAAATTCCCTCGTGGGATTCGAACCCGGGTCTCTCTCTCTCTCTATATATATATGTGTGTGTGTGTGTGTGTAGGTTATATAGAGAGTGATTATCGTATGAACTCCTTATAGTGTAAACATGAAGATAAATATCAATCTTTGATAAATTAATATGGATGTTTCAGATTCAATGCACAATATATGACGTAGATCCAAAATATTCATATAACTATATAATTCGGATACACACTTAAAATAATCATTAGATTTTCAAATCTAATGAATATGTTTTATTTTCATTTATGTATATTAATGATTATATATACGTGAACTAATTCATATATATAAATATATCAATCATATACAGTGACCCTTACATTTACATTTAGTAGAATGGACTGAATCCGGAGCCATACGTATATAAAATTTTGGGTTTTATTTAAAATTTGACCCAAGTCTTATGACTAACTAATTCAAAAATATGTATTTTTGGGCCACCTAATACTTTGGGCCCTCGTGGCTTGCCAAACCCTACCTGCCTCAGGATTGGCCCTGCAATTCCCGTACTATAAATGTTTTTATATAAATCTACTTCATATATATACAGATAGGGGTGAGTATTCGGTTATTCGGTCGGTTTCGGACGAAAAAATAACCGAACCGAATTAACCGAATTTTTAAAAAAAATAACCCAACCGAACCAAATTTTATTCGGTAACCGAACCGAAATAACCGAAATATATTTCGGTTATTTCGATTAAACCGAATTTTTAACAAAAAAAATATATTTTCAAATAAATAATAAATAATATTATATATTGATATATGTTATATATATAAAATATTCTGTAAAAAATAATCAATAGTATTATATAATAAATAAATAATATAAAATAATCAATAGTATTATATAATAAATAAATAATATTGTATTTTGCAAATATTATATATTGATATAATAGGGAGAAAGAGAGAAATAAATATGATTAAGGATATTGATATATTAAAATTATAATTTTAAATAAATAAATAAGTAATATTATATATATATAAAATTCGGTTTCGGTTATTCGGTTAAAAAAATTCAAACGATCGAAAATCGAATTACCGAATTTTAATTTGGTTTTAACCGAATTAACCGAACCAAATTTGATTTTTCGGTTTGGTTCGGTTCGGTTATTCGGTTTTCGGATATTTTGCTCACCCTATATCTGAGTTGGAATCGGTGTCTTCACGAGTTTAGCTCAATTGGTTAAGTATAATGATTTGGAATAAGGATCGATAATCGAGTCCTAACTTAGAACCAAGTGTAAGAGTTTTCACACTCTTTAGGGTGGCTCCTTATGGATAATATGGAAAGTCCTCATAGCTTCATAATCATTGAGTCAACTTGATTTACCCCCTCATATTCTCATGAGGAGACTGGGGTGTGTACTCTTCCGAGGAGAACTTCCCTATTGGAACAAGAGTTGGAATCGGTGAAACTTGTGTTAAGTGTGAATAAAGGATTATTGTAATGTATATATATATATATATATATATATATATATATATATATGAGATGGATCGGTAGGAAATGATAATTTGGTAGGAAATAGGAATGAATCGAGTCTTTGATTCAATGAATCAATGGATGAGATTTAATTTAAGCTTATTACTGATTTTGTATTATGTGTGCTACGTGGATTCATCGCAACACTATAACCCTTCTTGTCTTATGTCTTGTAATAAAAGATGTGCTAAACTAATATATTTAGCATAAACATGTGCAACATAGTAATTCTGATTGTGCTACACAAATATGAAATATATGCTAGACTTACATATCTATTCCTATTTCCTGCACTTATTTTCTTTCTCACCGGAACCATCCCCTATATATATATATATATTCATAATATTAGACCAGACAAAATATTATTATATACATAAAACAATGTTGTTTTGATACTTTATGTAGAAAAAAAATCTCTATCTCTCTCTGCGCCACCCCAAGAACAATGAGCATAAGAGTATTTGCAAAATTGAGAGGTTTTATGAACTAATAATATCAAGTAAAGGTTCATGAATCATGATACGATGAATAATGTGTTGGAATAAATTTATATATGAGCTTAGATTTGGAATCTACATTTTGTGTAGATCAATATAGTGTATTTATGTGTTCAAATCCATTGTGGGATGAATGAACAATTAATGCACAAAGATGGCTTCTTAATGGTGGGAATAAGTTTTCTATCCCATTGAAAAAATAAGGAAGCTCTAAGCTATTTATAAATGAGTTCACATCAATAAGGAATAATCAGTGTGCACCATCTATGGTGCACCCTAATCAGGTTTTAATTAGCTATTTTATGGCTAACCCAATACTACGAGGATGGTGCGAAGCACCATCCGAGTCCGAGAGTCCGAGTCCGAACACGTGCACGCCGCACTTGTCGCATTGGGCGCTTTAGGCGCGACTTTGCCATGCGCACGACGCACCGTCCGTCGCGAGGAGCTTTGAGGAGCCAAAGTTTTGCCTACATGGCACCTCGGAGACTGGCTCGGGCGACACACGTCGGTTCGGACTCGACGGCACGTTGGAGCGGGCGGTTGGGATAATCTCTACTCATTCATTCTTCTAAATCCTCTGTGCATGGACGAACCATCACGTTGTATCGGTTCGGGCTAACTTCGAGAAAGAGTCTAACTCTTGCCTCGGATCGTTATATTCGCATTTCTACATACCCGGTTCGCAAGATCGTGAAATGGCGACAAGTCGAAGCCTTCGCCTGTTCATGCCGACTTCTCGCGTTGGCAATCTAAAATGCTTTTCTACGCAATTTGGCCGTAATGAGTCACCTATAAAGATGGACCTGCGTTAGAAGATGATTAAACACACGACACTCTACATAGACTCTAATGCGAAGATAATCAATCTACTCATTCATTCTTCTAAATCCTCTTTCTCGTCCCGACTATCTAGTAGTTCGCGAAATCGACAACATGACTAGTCTAGCGAATCAAGCACCAACAACAAAGCGCAAGTTCACTCGTATTTGTTAAACAAGCGTTGTATCTTGGAGATAATTGTAGGCAACCAATTGGGTGGTGGGTGAACCGCACATCGTGCAATCAGAACCCGTGAAAAGCAATATTATCTTGACTTGGAGAAAGAGTCTAACTCTCTTGCCTTGTTTTGAGCAAAGGGTTTTATATAAGCGACAAAGTTGTAATGACCAAAATGGTCACTTTATAGGAAAAGGCTATCTAGATAATGGCCTTTTCAAGCTTAGCGCACTCAATGTAATCTCCAATGATGAAATAAAGGAAAGCGTTGCATATGTGATTGAGTCTCTAATTTATGGCATCATAGATTAGGACATGCAAATTAAATAAACTACGAAGATTAGTGAATTTAGAACTATTGCCAAAGATATCTTTTGATCAACATAATAAATGTGAAATTTGTGTTGAGCGAAAATGGCAAAGAAACCTTTTCATTCGGTGGAAAGATCAACTACACCTCTAGAATTGATTCACACCGACTTATGTGATTTAAAACTTGTGCAAACTAGAGGTGGAAAGAATTATTTTATAACATTTATAGATGATTGCACAAGATTTTGTTACGTGTATCTTTTGAGAAGCAAAGGCGAAGCATTGAAGCTTTCAAAAGTTACAAAGTGAAGTTGAAAATCAACTCAATGCCAAAATCAAGATGATTGAAGTGATCGTGGTGGCGAGTATGTTGCACCGTTTGAAGAATTTTGTCGTGAAAACGGTATTATTCATCAAACAACGGCACCTTACTCACCACAATCAAATGGTATTGCGAACGGAAAAATAGAACATTAAAGGAAATGATGAATGCTATGTTGATTAGCTCGGGCTTATCACATAACATGTGGGAAGCTATCCTTCGGCAAATAAAATATTAAACAAGTTACCCAAAAGAAACAAGATAAAACTCCATATGAATTATGGAAAGGTAGGAAACCATCCTACAAATACACGAAAGTGTGGGGTGTCTCGCAAAGGTCAAGTACCAAAACCAAAACAAGTCAAGATAGCCCTAAAACTATTGATTGCATCTTCATTGGATATGCAAACAATAGTAGCGCATATCGGTTTTGGTACACAAGTCGGAAATACCCGACATGCATGAGGAATGATCATAGAATCAAGAAATGCTACATTTTTGAAACTATATTTCCCAAGAAAGAAAAGAACGACGCAAGTTCTAAAAAGAGAACTTATGAAGAAAATTAAATCGAAAATATTGGACCAAATGTTGAGCCAACACCTACACCAAGGCGAGGAAAGCGAACAAAACCGCAAAGTTCTTTGGTCCGACTTTGTGGTTTATTCGTTGGAAGATGATCTAAGACAATCGAGGAAGCATTGTGCGGTCACGATCTTTGCTCTATGGAGAAGCTATCAATAGTGAAATTGAATCTATCTTAAACAATCACACTTGGGAAATCGTTGACCTTCCTCCCGGTTGTAAACCTTTAGGATGCAAGTGGATTCTAAAGAGAAAGTTCAATGCCGATGGAACTATTGATAAGTACAAAGCACGTTTAGTAGCCAGGTTATAAACAAAAGGAAGGGTATGACTACTTTGATACATACTCACTGTTACAAGGATTACATCCATAAGAACGCTACTTGCTATAGCTGCGTTGCATAATCTTGAAGTACATCAAATGGATGTAAAAGCGACATTTCTAAATGGGGATTTAGAAGATGAAATTTACATGGAACAACACGAAGGGTTTGTTATCCCAGACAAGAAAACAAAGTTTGCAAACTTGTTAAGTCTTTATCTGGACTTAAACAAGCACCCAAACAATGGCATGAGAAATTTGACCAAGTGATGATGTCAAATGGATTCAAAATTAATGAATCGACAAATGTGTTTACATTAAAGGGACATCCGATAATTTTGTCATTGTATGTCTTTATGTTGATGACATGCTCATAATGGGTAGTAATCGTGATATAATCATGAATACTAAAGAAATGTTGAAGAAACATTCGATATGAAAGACTTGGGGATAGTGATGTGATTCTAGGAATTAAAATTTCTAGAACACATGATGGAATTGTCTTATCACAATCTCACTATGTTGAGAACGTGCTTAAGAAATTCAAAGCTTATGATCTACCTCCGCTAAGACACTGTTGATTTAAGTCTACACTTAGCCAAAATCGAGGAGACCCGATATCCCAATTGGACTATGCTAGGGTCATTGGAAGTCTAATGTACTTAGCAAATTGTACAAGACCCGACATAGCATATTCAATTAGCAAGTTGAGTCGGTTCACAGTAATCCAAGCAAGGATCATTGGACCGCATTAACTAGAGTTCTAAGGTATTTAAAACATACTTTGAACTATAGTTTACACTACACAAGATATCCAATTTGTTTTGGAAGGATACGGTGATGCAAATTGGATATCCGATACAAAGACTCCAAATCCACAAGTGGATTCGTGTTCACCATAGGTGGAGGAGCGATGTCATGGAAATCTTCTAAGCAAACTTGTATAGCTCGATCTACAATGGAATCCGAATTCATTGCTTTAGATAAAGCTGGCGAAGAAGCCGAATGGTTAAGAAATTTCTTAGAAGATATTCCTTGTTGGGAAAAACCCATACCTCCCGTTATGGTGCATTGTGACAAAGATGTCGACCATAGGGAGAGCTAAGAGTAGCATGTACAACGGTAAGTCTCGACACATTCGTCGAAGACACAATACCGTTAGACAATTGATCACGACTGGTATAATGTGTATTGACTATGTAAAGTCAAAAGACAATATAGCGGATCCGTTTACTAAAGGTATTAATCGTGATCAATTATACAATGCGATAAGGGAATGGGATTAAAATCCACGCTAAAGAACGTTCATAATGGTAACTCAACCATGATGATTGGAGATCCCAAAACTTGGTTCAAAGAGACAACTAAGTTATGAAGGCTTAAGTTATACACTTGAAATCTCAATAATCCATTCTCGTAGGCTCAAGTGTAACCTGCGAGCTCGTGGTAAAGGGTAAGTTTTAAAGAACTTTAATGATTCCTATAGCCTTATTGGTGGAGTATAGCAGGATACTCTTCATAGGAGATCACCTATCTAAGTGTGAAGTGTGGGCGCTTCAAATAAATAACACTTATGAATCAAGATATGGTCCAGGCCAAATGGACACAACGTGAGAACGAAAGATAGTGTATCTATTATTGTGTATGTGTTATTGTCTTGGTTTACACAAAACCGATCGGTTCAAGACATCGTGTTCACCGGCGGTGAGTAAATCGATAACACTATACTAAGGAAGGTTCAAAGCCAACAACTACCTATCCTAATGCAATAATAGGTCATCGGGACTTTGATAAAACTTGCATTTGCATTAATCGTCATTCATGTGGGGGATTGTTGGAATAAATTTATATATGAGCTTAGATTTGGAATCTACATTTTGTGTAGATCAATATAGTGTATTTATGTGTTCAAATCCATTGTGGGATGAATGAACAATTAATGCACAAAGATGGCTTCTTAATGGTGGGAATAAGTTTTCTATCCCACATTGGAAAAAATAAGGAAGCTCTAAGCTATTTATAAATGAGTTCACATCAATAAGGAATAATCAAGTGTGCACCATCTATGGTGCACCCTAGTGGGTTTTTAATTAGCTATTTTATGGCTAACCCAAATGCCTACGAGGATGGTGCGAAGCACCATCCGAGTCCGAGAGTCCGAGTCCGAGCACGTGCACGTCGCACTTGTCGCATTGGGCGCTTTAGAGGCGCACTTTGCACTTCGCACGTGCGCATCGTCGCGAGGAGCTTTGAGGAGCCAAAAGTTTTGCCAACATGGCACCTGGAGATGGCTCGGGCGACACGTCGGACTCGACTACGTGGCGGGGCGGTTGGGCTCGTGCATGGACGAACCATCACGTCGGTTCGGGCTAACGATAGGCAGCTTGGATCGACGCTTGGTTCGGTCGGCGGTTGAGCCTTCGCACCACTTCGCCAACGAGCACCGTAGGCTATAAAGGGACCTGCGGAAGATGATTAAACACACCGAACGAAGATAATCAATCTACTCATTCATTCTTCTAAATCCTCTCGTCCCGACTATCTAGTAGTTCGCGAAATCGTCTAGTAGTGCAACTACTCGTATTTGTTAAACCGTTGTATCTTGGAGATAATTCTTTGTTGAACCGCGTGCCTTTGTGGCGGAGCAATATTATCTTGGAGAAAGAGTCTAACTCTTGCCTCGGTTATATATAGCATTTCCTTTATCGTTATATTCGCATTTCTACATACCCGTTTATAACATAATGAATATCCCGAAAGAGAAATTTTAAAAATCTTTATCATCATCGGTGATTCCTCTTGTAGTTCTTTGGTAAAACCATATTAAATTGAAGGTCAAAATCTTTCTAAAATATGTGATTCTACCTAAACCCTATAAATTCAGCTAACCACACGAAAACCAAAATCCATTACTCATAATAGGGGTGAGAATCGGGACGGGACCGGGTACCCGTCCCGAATCCCGATTCCCGAAGTCCCGAAAATTTAGATTTTTGGTGTCCCGGTCCCGGTCCCGATCGGGACTTCGGGACTCCCGTTCCCGAAAATGTTCATTTTTTGGTCCCGGTCCCGATCCCGTCCCGAATTTAAATTTCCCGAAAATGTCCCGAAAGTCCCGAATGTCCCGAAAGTTCCGAATGTCCCGTGTGTCCCGAAGTCCCGAAAATGTCCCGAAAGTCCGAAATTCCCATAAATCCCGAAAATCTAAAAAAAATCTAAAAAATACCCGAAATTACCCATAATACCCGAATGGGACAAAAAACTCTAGATTTTTTTTCAAGGTTTCATCTATTTTTCGTCTATTGGCCCTGTTTCAGATTGAAGTTTTCACAAATTCATAACATCATTTACCACCAACAACTCAAAATAACCACATCAACAATTAAACAAGATCCCTTTCATAAAAAATAAAAAATAAACAAGATCATCTAATCCAAATACGTCAACATTGAGTCTAGCAAAATCCACATAAGTTAAACACAAATTCATAAACAACAATTCAATTACAAAACAAACCCAAACAAGACAATAAACCACCAACAAAATATAAAATGACACTATGCATGACTCGCATGAGCACTTTCCAATCTCATTGGCATCTCATCTCTATGCACATTGTCATTGGTTCTCCACTCGACTACCAATCCCAAATTCAAGCAAAGTCAGTAAACAATAAAGAAGAAATAAGTTAAATATTTAAAAGTATGTTATAATATTGTATTATAGGTACTCACCATTATCATATTCTTTTTCCATTTCGCCGCACATCTTCTTCATCATTGAGAAATTTGTCAATCGGACTAGATTTCACCAATCACAGGCGCATATGAGAGCCTCAACCATATTGCAAGTCAACGAACTTTGAAATTGGGAGAGAACTCGACCTCCGTACTAAATGCACACTCGATGCAACGCTAGATCTGAGGATTGCTAAAATATCCCTAGCTATCTCGGACATGATGGGAAGGCGCGGTTGTTTCTCGACCACCATACGAGAATGTCAAAAGAATTAGCTTGAAGAGACATCACATCTCGACTCTCGACAAATAAAGATCGATCTCGAAATAGTAGCGAGAGATCGTTCTTCTCCAACCCGTAGTTAACTTAACGAACCTCTACCTCGATGTCCGCGACGATCGGATCGATCTGTACACGTAAGGAGGCCACGAGGTAGATGTATTGCTCTGGATGGAAAGGTCTTAGTCGAATTCTTCTTATAAAACTCAAACAACTCATCCAATGAGTTTTGATCTCTCCACCATTTGTTTTGCCCGATCATCGTCATACACTACCTTCAAACACTTCTCCACATGCATCGACACATCTCGGATCAATCTTTCGCAAAGAACATAGAGATCTTGTTCATCCTCGATTCACATCCATGTCCTCCAACCAATATTTCCGAGCTTCGTCTTCATTCTCCGGCCATACTCTTGACTTCATCATCTTCATCCAACTCTAAGTCAATGATAAGATCAATTAACTCGCATATCTCCTTAAAGAATAAATGTGAGGTGGCATATGTGGTCTTGAGAGAAAGTAGGGTCAAATCATAGAATTTCCACAAATAATCGCACATCTTTTCACATTGACCCAATCGGCGTCTTCAAGCACCCCAAGAACTCCATCTTTGTATTTCTTTTGGTTCAAATCATTTGCAAATTCACGATGTGTGTACCCAAAGACTAGCAAGGCTTTCTCATATGGTTGGGCTGCCTCAAGCATCAAGTATGTTGAGTTCCACCGGTCGGTACATCTAAGCACAATATCTTGAGCAATCAACATTGAGAACTTTCACGCTTTTCATGAGCTCTTGAGTTCTAGGCGGTGAAGCCTTTATCCACTTTACGGTCTCTCGAACTCGCCTCGCGGACCGGCCATCTCCTCTAATCCATCGGACACAATCAAATTAATGATGTGTGCAACACATCGCATATGGATATACTTCCCACCTAGAAGGGTTGTACCCCAACTCTCAATGATCGGCACCATGAACTTGATAGCCGCATCATTTGCTGAAGCATTGTCCATCGTGCAACAAAGGACTTTTTCCAACCCCCAATCCTTCAATGAAGATATAATCGAAGCACCAATATCTTCCCCTTTGTGACCGAGGATCTTACAAAAACTGATGATCTTCTTGTGCAAGACCCAATCTTTATCTATGAAATGTCTTTGTAACACAAATGAAATTTGTGTTATTAATGATGTCCAACAATCTGTTGTGATAGACGCTTCTTCCAATTCCTTTTGTTTGAAAAAAGGACTTCAATGAGATTTTGCGCTCCAAAAATAATTTGACACAATCAGCTCTAATTGTGTGTCTACCCGGAATCTTGAATTGAGGACATAAAGCTTCCGAATACTCTTTGAACCCCACTCGTTCTACGAATCTGAAGGGCAACTCGTCACGGATTATCATCTCACATAACTTCATTCGCATCTTTGTTGGTGAATTTCCAAGTCTTCAACGACCCATCACTCCCATGATTGCACGCTTCAAAGTGGAGCATTGTTTGACCACTTGGTCCTGCAAGCTTTTACTACGATTCAATATGTTTTTCAAACCACCGTACCACATCGTGCGGAATCTGCTGCAATCAATGTTCCACACCTATTGCATTTCCTTTCTAACATCTTTGGGGATCTCCGACTTTTACAATAACCAAAGTAAATTCCGCCAATATGGTGACCTATAAGATGGAGCTTTTCGTTTCTTGGACCGAGATTAGTCACCAAGTATATTACTATCTTGTATCTCCACGTCTTCTAATGATTCCATATCTCCATTTCATCACCAAGTATGTTGTTATCTTCACTCGGCACTTGTGTTTGAGATTGAGAGTTCTCCATCTAAGCAAACAAATAGAACAAAATAAGTATTGTCACATAACCATAAAGGCAACTACTAATGCAACATAATATTTTTTTCAAGGTGAACTTTTTTCAAAACTAAACATAACCTTTAAAGGCAAGACAATATATGAAGCATAACACCTAATAAGAAATTGATTGAATAATTGCAAATTCCATAGTTGCATAGTTGGTTAGGAAACTCTTTAATTGCAACCAAATAGGAGGCCCATCTGCAGCTCAAGAGTCACGACAAAGTCCAAACAATATACAAGAATAATACACAAATAAATTGTTAAATTTTCTAAATTGGTGTTATATTGTTATTATATTCAAACGATTATTTGCTAAACATCATTGATTATTTGCTAAACATTATTTAGTGATTATTTGCTAAACTTAAATTATACACAGATCGAGTTAATTAGTGATTATTTGCTAAACATTATTTTACAAAATATAAAAAACAAACCCCTTATAACTTACAGAACCAAGATAAAGATAATTATAATTCGAGTCAAATTTACTAATTCTCGCACAAATTTTCTACTTCTAAATCGAATTCCAACATCGAGAAGCCTTAGGTATTGCGATCGGTTGCATAAATTGATTAATTATCATGCGCAACTCCAATACCGATTGTGGCTACATCAAAATCCAAATCCATCACCGAGAAAACTAAGTCAACAGGAGAATTAATGGCATATTCATGACTTTAAACAATATAAATAAACTCAACCCTTTTAGTTGAAACAATCACAAGTGTTATATATCATATCTGCAGTAAAGAGAGAGAGAGAGTACCGCAATATTTGTTGGTGCAGAAAAGAAGAAAAATTGGGTTATGGCGGTAGGGAGGAGGGTGATGACTAAACTTGAAAGCTTTGCTCAACGGTAGTAGTTAATAGCACACACTATTTAACTATGTGTTTTTCTAGTCCGAAAATGTGTGTTAAGAAGAGATGTCAAAAAAGGGGTTGAGAGAAGAGACCGAGAGGCGAGAGAAACCGGTGCGGCTCGCGTGAAGGCGTGAAGGCTCGCGTGAAGGCGTGAAGGCTCGCGTGAGTCGCCGGTGCGGCTCGTGGACACTGGAGTGGACTGGATCTGGATGGCTTAGGTTGAGACTTGAGAGAAGAGACCGAGAGAGGCGAGAGAAACGAAACCCTATATTGAAATGAATTGAGTGGGACTGTGGGAGAATTGAAGAAAAATTGATTTAATTCAAAAACTATAATCGGGACTCGGGATTTCCCAAACGGGACTCGGGACTCCCGATACCCGAAAATATAAATTTCCCAGTCCCGGTACCGTTCCCGAACCCGTAAATTTCGGGACTCGGGGTCCCGAATCCCGTCGGGACTCGAGTCGGGACGGGAATTTCCCGAGTCCCGGTCCCAAATTCTCAGCCCTACTCATATATGCATATAAAAGAATATTTGGGTGAGTCTAGCCGTCCGGGGTCCAATGACGGAGCCACATAGGGGCCTGGGGGGCCCATGGCCCCCCAACTATTTTGTAAAAACATGCTATATATTTGATATTTAGTAATATATTTAAATGCTTCATGTAGACCAGTTGGTTGGAAGTGTTTTTACACTTCATAATGACCCAGGTTCAAATCCTCTCTCTCTCTCTTCCATTTTTTTCTTTTCTTTTCTTTTTTTGTTATTTGTCCTTCCTTTTCGTTTTTCTTTCTATAATTTGTTGTTTATTTCTCTTCTTTTTTTTGTTCCTGTAATTTGTTGCTTCATCTACTTTGTGCTTTTTTTTATTTATTTATTTTATTTTAATAAAATAAAAAATATATGCAAATAATAATACTTTATATGTGAATTAATATGACTAATTTAATTTTTCAAAAGATTATGATAAAATTATTCTAACAACAATCAATTGAAGACATCTAAATCATTTGAATTTTCATTATAAGCCCCTAAAAATATTGTTGATGATAGAACAATTAAAATATAAACTAATTGAATGTATAAGGATTATTTTAGAAATATAAGTGTTGATCATATTTTTATTATCACAAGTCGAGTATACAACTTCTGTTTGGTGTCGACTTTCAGAGTAATAAGTGTTTGTGATATCGCCTTAAGGAAAAAGATGTTGTGTTAGTAGATCCCAAGAAAAAAATTCTATTTTTTCTCAAATATTTTAGACCCCAACTTCAAATTTAAAACTCAAAATCCTTTTACGGTCTCTAGATGATAGATATTATATTTTGCCTAACCTAACTGACCACTTGAAGGAAAAAAACTGGTATGCCAATTATTCCATCAAAGAAAATCCCAAATTACAAGCTAGTTCAACATATATATATATATATATATATATATATATATATCGTTAGACTTTATGTTTTGCGACATCTCCTAACTTAGAAATGTGGAATACATGGTTTATTTTTAATGAAAAGGCAAACGTAAATTAACCTATATGTTTATGTACAACGACGAAATAATGGGATGAAAGTAATATTTTCTCTTTTAACAAAAATATGATATTTTCATTCATTATCCACTTGGGTTTTCGGCATACTGAAATAGCATTTTTCAACGCTTCTAGAAATTCCGTTGTAGCGCATTATTGATAAAAAAAAAAAAATTGTACAATTATGAAAAAGTGTCTACGTTGGTTTAAAATGATGATATTTTCCTCACGCAAAACGAATAATTTGGTATAGTGTTAAGATATACATGAAAACACGTGTGCGTATGTTGCAACAATTTTTTCGTGAAATTTGAAATTAGTTCTCCAGAAGTACTTGCCTGTTTTTATACATATTGTTTCACTTTGAAAATTCCGACAAAGATGAAATTGCACGCACTCCATTTAAACTGGATGTAAATATTTTCATTGTAGATATTTAGAGGGTGTTTGGCTGAGCTTATAAGATCTCAAAAACAGTTTATAAATTTTTTCCAAACTTAAAAAGCGAACATAAAATTGTTTTTGGGGGCTTATGTTTCACCAAACACCCTCTTATTCCGACAAAAGATTATGAAAGAGATAGTCTCAATTCGGCCAAACTTGAATGTGCATATTTTCTTTTCATCGATCTGTTTATCTATTTAATGTTTATAAGACTCTGGTTTTCCAAATAAAGACAATCATTTTATAACCCTCAAGTGTTTAATGTCTTTTAAAACTCTAATAGAAAACTAGAAATCCGAGAACAAGAATTAAGCTAATTAAGTTAGCTAACTTTATTAAGACATATGTACGGAGGGTTGGATTTTGTTAAAAAAAAAATCATATTCAGAAAACTGTGAAGATTATTGTAATGTAAAGAAAAATTGTTATACATAATAAAGCATTATTATAGAAAAAATAGTATGCTTAGAAAAGCATTGTATATCTGTCATATCCCGTCTTTCTTAATAAAATTAGAAGGACCTTCGAACTTAGAATTTAAATGATTCGTGCCCAATGAAAGAAAATTTTTAAATTCCAACAAAAAGAATTTACTTCACTAATTATTATAAAGTGATTACGAGAATTATTATATACTATATAATAATTAAATATGATTTATATATATATACTTATCAATCATTATATCAAAAATGATATACTAATAATTTATTTATTAATTTATAGTTTTTATGATCGAACTTGGAGCCGTGAAAATAATTTGTCTAACGGGCTTTCGTTTGTAGAAGCCCAAAAGAAAGCCCATGAACCATCAAAACCCTATACTATATAAGCTTATTCCTCTTCTTTTCTTAACCCTAGCCTCCATTTCAACATTCACTCTCTCATTTTGCAGCCCCAACAAGAGGAGACAAGGATTAAAAATTTCTCTCAATTCATTTTAGTGTGGATATGTGTTTGTGTGTTGTGATGTATGTGCCTGAGTTTGTGGATTGTGGGTGTGTTGTGGTTTGAAGACCGAGAGAGTATGGGTGAGGGCGAGAAGAAGAGGGAGGTGGGATACGGCGGCGCCGGCGGTGGCTGAGGCTGCGGTCGCCGTGCGTGTGTGTCTCCGCCGCTTGTGTGCGTTCGTGTGTGTGTGTGTGCGTTCGTGTAGGTGTGTGTAGGTATAGTGAGCGGGAAGGCACGACGAGGCGGAGACGGTGACGACGACGTCGCCGGATCTGTGGCTGCAAGCGTCGGCGGTGGCTGCGGTGCCGGGCGTGTGTGTCTCCGTCGAGTTGCCGTGTGTGCGCGTAGGTTTCAGAGGGTGAGGAGACGACGGCGGTGGCGTGGTGGTTACAGCTGACTCCGACGTCGGCCGAGAGAAAGGGAGGCTATGATCGGCCGACCAAACGCAGCGGTGGCGGTGGTCGTCGGTTGTGAGCTAGAGAGAGTGAGAGATATGAGGTGGGAGAGACGAGACGTGAGAAGATGAGAGAGAGGAGAGAAAGAAATAAAAAAAAAATGAAAATGAAGTAGCCGGAATTTTGGCCGGCGACGGCGACGGCGGCTCGCCGGAAAGCGGTGCCGAAAAAAGGTGGGGGAAGAATTAGGTTTAGGGTTGTGAAGTGTAAATGGGCTGGACTTTATTTAAATGCTATGGGTTTCATTTTTTTTTTTTAAATTTGAAAGAGTTGTGCCTTTCTATTTAATTGTTTGGGCCAAATGTGAGGTGGGCCGAAAAATGGGTTAATTAAATGGGCTGGCTCCATTTATGTTATGGGCTGACTTCACTTAAAATGTTGGGCCTTGTTTTATTTTAATTCATGAATTGAGTTGGGTTATTTCAATGTGTTGGGCCCTATTCTGTTGGGTTGTGAATAATAATAGAAAGATGGGCTGCCCTTATTTAAATATTGGGTTGGGCTCCAGTGAATTAAATAAAATGTGGGCTTAGATTTAAATAATAATTGGACTTTGATTTAATTAATGTTTGGGCTTTAATTTAATTAGTAATTGGACTTGCTTTAATTAATTAAATCCTTGGACTTAAATTAATTAAATCTTTGAGACTTAATTAATTAAATTATATTAAGTCCAATTAAATAAATAATTAACTTAAACTTAATTATAAGTTTAAATTATTTAATTATGGTAAGTTAACTAATTAATTAATTACTATTAAGTTAATTAATTAATTGATTAAGTTAAGGTTAAGTCAAGTTTAAATTATCTTTAATTTATTATTATAACCTACTTAATTAATGTAATTAATTTCTTTTAATGAAATTAATTAAGTTATGATGATTAAACAAATTAAATTATGTTAAACAAGTGCATAATTTGATAATTATATTATGTGTTTATTAGCGAGAGTCCTTAATATATATATATATATATATATATATATATATATATATATATATATGATTTTAGTATGCAATTTAATTGCATTATACTTTTAATAAAAAGTATTTAACAAAAGAAGGTTATGAAATTAAATTGTTTTTAAGCGAAAAGTCGAGCAAGGGTATTGTTGGTGCCTTAGCCGATATAAATTAGTTTTCAAATTTAATTATATTTTGAAAATTAAGACTAACGAATCATAAGCTAGTATCCTGCATTACTTGAACATAAGACTAGCTTTTGAGACCTATTAAGATTAGTGCTTCTTGTAGGTTTTATCGATCAAGGGGATTAGCGCTGCTTCCCGAGACGCGTACTATAGTGATTCTTCAAGCTTTGTCCTATCGGTGGGCTTATCTTACAAAAGTATATTTGAGTTATATGCTCGATATTTCATGAAATGCAAACCGTTTATCCATAAAATGTTTTTGTGCGCTACCTTTCTGTTTAAGGCTCGTATATGAATCGATCGAGGTTCTCTTTTGACCTTACAAGTTAATTGAGAATTGTGTACACCGTTAGTTGTTTGGTGGGTTGATCTCCATCCGCACTAACCAAGTCATGAGGCGTTATAAGGGTGCTTGTCTCGATGTGTTCGGAGTACGTCATGTTATTATGGTGCTTGTGCGATACGTTCGGCACGTCATGAATTGTCCGGTTCGTCCCGATGACAATAATGGGAGCATGTGATCCGACGGTGGCTAGAGGTCCGGGATCAAAGCGAGTAACAGAAGAGTCGTGACAATGGGCCCAAATAAATGAAATATTTTTGCATGCTTAGAAGTGGTTTCTTTTTTTTAAAACCTTTTAAGTTATGTTATCATAATTGGATAAACTGCTTTTACGGATTTATGAAATGTTTATGAAAATGCATGCCCACTGAGTACATTAGTACTTAGCCCAAATATTTCCAAATGTTTTCAGGATGATCAATGGGTGCTGACGGGGAAGAGCTGAGATTTGAGTTCACTCCGTACTTTGACGGATTATTCCATATTTAGACTTCCGCTGATGAATTAGCTCTGATTTTATTTTCCCTTCTTGTCTATGACTTGAATTATATCATTGATTGAGCTTAGACTCTAAATCATTGATGTCGATATTTTGATGTGTCTTGGCTATCGAAGCACGAAACTAAACTTGTGATCCTGAGGATAATTATCGTTTTGATTGGATTTCATCATTCGATGTCTTCCATTTTCATATAGGAAGCTATTCCCAAATCCTAAGGGTTATTGCCTTGATCATTCGAGTCAACTTATTTACTTCATATTTTCTATTATTTTTATTCGTCGCTCCTCGATTTACGAGCTTCCGTTATCTTAAGAAATTCGGGGCGTGACAATATCATAGAAAATATATATATTAATTATGCATAAAAAATAATATTTCGCTTAAAAATTAATCCTGACCCTTTAATCAAGATTATCTATGCATATGAATCTTATGATTGGTTTCTAAAATAAGAATGATTTTTATTTGGTAATCAACCACTTGAATACTAGATTGCTAAATGACGTGACATGTGGCAACTTGATTTATATTTAGCTTGATTTATTGAAATTTGAGGTAATGGCAAGATTAAAGATTCTTTACTTTCCTTCTCAAAATAGAAGCTCACTTGCAATTAAAGATAGGGTCAAATTGCTAAAAGTACACCAAACTTGTTTATTACTATATATATTAACAGAATACAACAACAATTTTATAACCAAAATATAACACCGTTTGAGTTCTATACAGTTTTCGTTGTGTTTTACTATTTTATGTGGATTGTTAGGGATTTTGTAAGTGATTTGACCTTTCATTTTATTGATTTATAAGACGGTAACTGTAATTGTTAAAAGAAAAGAAAAAAAAGAGTCACGCATATGCGAAATGACTCCTACTTATTCATTGGTCAAGTTTAGGGTACTGTATTATTCTCACTGATCATTCAACTTCAACGAAATAAATTTTGGGTCATTGAAATATAATTATTGAATTCCAAAATAGCAGGACGTGACAAGTAAAGCAAAGCTCTCATGGATAAGCGAAATAAGCAACTGAGTTCAGTTATATTGCTATCTATTACATAATTTGAAATCGTATATTTACTTTTTGAATAATTTGAACTTTGTTGCAAATTAGAGCCAATTTTCAAGACGTTTCAATAAATGTAAGAGAGATGTCTATTACATCCGGATATCAAGTTTTTTTGGAATTAACTGTAACGACCCGGCTTCCGGATTGACGCCGACCTGACTGCATCAACACGAGTCTTTTCGGTGTCTTTGTCTCACTCACACACCCCGAGAAAACTTCCTGGGGTCACCCATCCCACAATTGCTCTAAGCCAAGACGCTTAACTTTAGAGTTTTATGAGATGGACTCACGAAAAGAAGATGCATCTTGTTGGTATGAGTAGCACATATCAAATCCTTTAGCTCTCCTCGAATATGCAGTCCCATACCCACATATTCTCGAAATCCTCTCATTCCGGTGTGTTACGGTTCATTCATGTACCCTCCGCTTTGAAGCCTTAATCGAGCCGCTCCTGTCCATGCCTCTGCACCGCGATCACTCAGCACCGCCCCGGCCACATGCCCACCAACTTCCGCTGGTTCGTCCTCGAACCACACCGTCTTCGGGAGAGGTTCGGCTCGATACCATCTCGAATCGACCCGGCTTCGGATTGACGGTGACCCCACGCACCAACACGAGTCTTTTCAAATGTGTTTTGTCCTCACTCACACACCCCCGAGAAAACTTCCTGGGGTAACCCATCCCACAATTGCTCTAAGTCAAACACGCTAACTTTAGAGTTTTTGAGATGGACTCCCGAAAAGAAGATGCATCTTGTTGGTATGAGTAGCGCATATCAAATCCTTTAAGCTCTCCTCGAATATGCAGTCCCATACCTACATATTCTCGAAATCCCTCTCATTCCGGTGTGTTACGGTTCATTCATGTACTCCTCCGCTTTGAAGCCTTAATCGAGCCGCCCTTGTCCATGCCTCTCGCACCGCGATCACTCCGCATTTCCCCGGCCACATGCCCACCAACTTTCGCTTGGTTCGTCCCGAACCACACCGTCTTGGAAGAGGTTCGGCTCGATATCACTCACACGCCCAATTCTTAAAATAACTAAGCTCGTAGATCGGGCGCGACTAATAAAAATAAGAAAAATATAAAGTAAATAAGTTGACTCGAATGATCAAGGCAATAAACCCTTAGAATTTGGGAATAGCTTCTAAGTGAAAACGGAAGACATCGAATGATGTAATCCAATCAAACAATAATTATCCTCAGGATCACAAGTTTAGTTTCGTGCTTCTGATAGCTAATATACGTCAAAATGCTAAACATCAAGGATTCAGAGTCTAAGCTCATCAAAAGATATAATTGAAGTCATAGACAAGAAGGAAAATAAAATTAGAGCTAGCTCATCAACGGAAGTCTAAATACGGAAATAATCCGTCAAAATACGGAGTGAACTCTAATCTCAGCTCTGCCCCGTCAGCGCCCATTGATCAACCTGAAAACATTTGAAAACATTTGGGCTGAGTACTAATGTACTCTGTGGACATGCATTTTTCATAAACATTTCATAAATCCGTAAAATCAATTTATCCAATCATGATAACATAACTTAGAAGGTTTTAAAAAGAGCAATCACTTCTAAGCATGCAAAAATATTTCATTTATTTGGGCCCATTGTCACGACTCTTCTGTTACTCGCTTTGATCCCGGGCCTCTAGCCACCGTCGGATCACATGCCCCATTATTGTCATCGGGGACGTAACCGGACAAATTCATAATTCCATGACGCACCGGACGCATCCGCACAAGTACCATATTAACATGACGTACTCGGAGCGCATCAGACAATCACCCTTATAGCGCCTCATGATTATGTTGGTGTCGATGGAGATCAACCCCTTAGTTGACCGATGCGGTGGGTTGATCTCCACCGGACACCAACATAATCATGAGGCGCTATAAAATAATGCTGTCTGGGTCGGCCGTCAATCCGAAGCCGGGTCGTTACGGATGGTATCGAACCGAACCTCTTCCATGACGGTGTGGTTCGGGACGAACAGCGAAGTTGGTGGGCATGTGGCGCCCAAGGCGGAAATACGGAGTGATCGCGGTGCGAGGCATGGACAAGAGCGGCTCGATTAAGGCTTCAAAGCGGAGGGTACATCAATGAACCGAAACACACCGAATGAGAGGATTTCGAGAATATGCGGTATGAGGCGTATATTCAAGGAGAGCTTAAAGGATTTGATATGTGCTACTCATACCAACAAGATGCATCTTCTTTCGAGTCCATCTCATAAAACTCTAAAGTTAAGCGTGCTTGGCTTGGAGCAATTGTGGGATGGGTGATCCCAGGAAGTTTTCTCGGGGTGTGTGAGTGAGGACAAAGCACACTGAAAAGACTCGTGTTGGTCTTTGGGGTCACCAATCCGAAGCCGGTCGTTCTGAGATGGTATCGAGCCGAACCTCTTCCATGACGGTGTGGTTCGGGACGAACCAAGCGGAAGTTGGTGGGCATGTGGCCCGGGTATAATGCGGAGTGATCGCGGTGCAGAGGCATGGACAGGAATGGCTCGATTAAGCTTCAAAGCGGAGGGTACATGAATGAACCGTAACACACCGGAATGAGAGATTTCGAGAATATACAGGTATGGGACTGCATATTCGAGGAGAGCTTAAAGGATTTGATATGTGCTACTCATACCAACAAGATGCATCTTCTTTTCGGGAGTCCATCTCATAAAAACTCTAAAGTTAAGCGTCTTGACTTGGAGCAATTATGGGATGGGTGACCCCAGGAAGTTTTCTCGGGAGTGTGTGAGTGAGACAAGACACCTGAAAAGACTCGTGTTGGTCTGTGGGGTCAGGCGTCAATCCGGAAGCCGGGTCGTTACACTAACAAATGAGAGCATTTGCTTACAAGTGAAATATGTATTGCTCATACTTGACACATAGTAAAAAATTAGGTGGACATATACTCTCATTGATGCACTAAATCATTTTACTAGGAAACTTATGCCAACAATGCAAAAGAAAAACCAACTTATAAAGAACATTACTATTACACAACAACAAATAATATTAATTTTCTTTATTTTTATTATTATTAAATCCATAAATTATTTAAATACTATTTTTTTGTAAATACCCGGGGGGGGGGGGATGGGTCCAGTAATGATCAACAAACTTCATTAGCAACAGTTCGACAAGTATAATTGCAGTTTGACAATTATAATTGCTTTGCTAAATTAGTTAATCCTAACTGCTAGGGGAGTCTTCACAAGGAGGAATCTGAACAAGGGGGGAATGTAATTTTTCACATTAGTGAAAATGTATGGAGGCTATATTATACGGGTACTAATTAAGGACTTCTCCAGCAAATTGGATTAAGTATATTGACATAATAAATAATCATTTAAGATTATCAAATAATTGCTAACATACCACTGTCCCTACCTTGTAGATCAATTTAGGGTGTTACAACGACCGAGCGCAATGACAGCACAGCCATCATATCCTATAGGCCAAGCCCGCATTTTAATTGGCGCTAAGTTTCTAGCAAGTCTAAAAATATATATGTTGAAAT
The DNA here is from genome assembly GCA_036937905.1 of Salvia rosmarinus. Lineage (NCBI taxonomy): Eukaryota > Viridiplantae > Streptophyta > Magnoliopsida > Lamiales > Lamiaceae > Salvia > Salvia rosmarinus. The sequence goes on along the minus strand of CM072814.1, from coordinate 78,965,152 downwards.
TTTAGGTCTAGTTCGAAATTTGACGGCTCAAGTTTGATAAAATTACATCTATTCTGGATTTGGATTTTCGTGCAGTGTTATTTAAATTCATATCAAATTATTTACACATGATTTTTAGTGGCTTATCTTTCAACTTATCTTAAATTTTATATGGTGATCTAGTATTTATGCCATGGGTCTAACAACTAATTAAAACTAGGAGTTTATCAAGAATTCCTATTTATTACACTAAAGCAACTTATCAAATTAAAACAAATTGAGAAAGAATCCTTGATTTGTAGCTAGCCATCTTTTACGGCTGAGTTAAACAGTTAGCTAAACTTAAAGTCAAAATTTACATTTATCTATTCGTCTTTCTCTACTTTAATCTCAAAGTCTTCATTTTCCTCCAAGAATATACTACATTTGTTCAATTTATTGATGAGTATACTTTTCAAGTTTCTTTGGTCAAAAAACGGGGATGATCATAATTAGCGGCAAAATATCACTCCCAATAAAAATATATTTAATTCATTAAAACTCAATCTGGTAAGGTAATTCATTTAGTTCAGATTTGTTTATCGAACTTTGGAAAGCTTCTTTCAACACGAACAAAATAGCTCAAATATAGATCACGAAAATGAACGCATAACACCAACTTTGAAACTATATAAATTTGAACAAATTCCATTTTAGTGTTTGAGATTGTGAAAAAGAATTATGAGATGAGTTAATCCCAATATCTGTGCTCTATAATTAGAGAAAAGGAGAGTTTAAGTGAAATGAAAAGAAGAAAAAGGAAAATCAGTCTTATTGTGGGTATGAAAAACCAGATACGGAAGCAATGGGGTCAACCGGTCAAGGGAAGCCTCTGGGCCCACTAAAATTTTTAGAAAAAAATCGAGGGTGTTTTGGTCAACTTACAAAAATCGGTCCACAAGAGGCATGCATAAATCACAAATAATAAAAATAAAATCATAAAAGATTTTATACATCCGTTAGATTACATGGACGAGATAAAAATATCATTTACATTAAAGAAAAGTATAATTTATTTAAGTATCATTTATATTGAAAAAAAATACACTGAAGAAAATATAAAATTTCGTATATACGAATGGATATAGAGAAGACCATCTCAATTAAAATAGATTTGGTGTTGCCTGTCCCATCTCCTCCGCTTCAAAAATTCATTCTTATTTTTTTAAAAAAATTAGTTGTTAAATAATATATCATCGTTCAACTAATTTGTAACTTATCCACGATATTAAAACGTTTTAGTAAACACTCCGACTTTATTTGAGATCTCCAAATTTTTTCAGGACCGGAAAGATTAATGTGGGAAATCTTCTTACTTTCTAGAGAGATATTCATAGCCTATTCAAATGACGTCACTTCAATCTAAAAATTAAAAATATAGTTACTTTTATCTTTCCATTTAGGATTTTGTCGGATAAATATATAAATATCAAAATCAAAACATAGATGACTATAGATGATTTCTTATATATTAGTGCCACTTCCTAGCTATAGCCTCTTTCCTAGTAAACACGCATAAGTTAAATAGAGAATAATTCATTAGTCAATTTAGGACACTACACTAGTCTGTCTTACAAATTTAGTATCATTGACAGTGAAAATATTAAATTAATTCAAAAAAAATCTAATCGCCAAAAGTTGGCTGCCATACAACTTTGAAAAGTGTCGCCCATCTTTCCACTATAAATAGAGCTCTGCAGCCCGTCATTTTTCACAGCACCTTGACCTTCTCCTTATATTTTAGCTCTTTGCAATATATACTTAACAAACAAAATCCAAATTGTCATACAAAAATGGCTCCACCACAAGCAGAAATTCAGAGGCCCGTCGCCAATTTCTCCCCAAGTTTGTGGGGCGATCAGTTCATCAAACACGATTCCGGTGCTCAGGTAACTAAATTCATCATTCTCTTTCTGCCTCCACAATTTTCACTAGCTATATTCTAAATAATTAATTTAAGTATATTCTTATGGTCCGCTCATGTCAACTCCTATAAGTATTAAAAATGACGTTCTGTAATTGTTTACAAATATAGGCTGTAGAAAAACATTCCAAGGCAGTTGAAGTGTTGAAGAAGGTAGTTATGGATATGATAACATCTACTGGAAGTAATATAGTTGAAGCGATGAACCTTATTGACACGCTCGAACGTCTTGGCATTTCCTATCACTTTGAAAAGGAGATTGACGAAAAATTGCAGCAATTTTTCAATCTACATAAAGATTATAGTGATGAGGCCTATGATTTGTACACTGTTGCTCTTCATTTCCGATTATTCAGGCAACACGGCCACCGTATATCTTCTGGTATGTATATCCATGTTTTTTTTTTAAACAATAATAATTTTGGACTGTTGAATTTAATCAAAACTAACTAATACTCTATTCTTGAAGCAGACATTTTTAGTAGATGGATCGATGGGACCGGCAAATTCCGGGAAGGTCTTAAGAATGATGGTAAGGGTATGCTAAGTCTGTATGAAGCGTCGTATCTGAGAACACGTGGAGAAACCATATTGGACGATGCAGTGGAATTTTCTACGGCCACTCTCAATTCCATAGCGCCACACCTCGAATCTCCACTTAGCAAACAAGTTGTGCATGCCCTAGTGCAACCCTTGCACTATGGAAATCCAAGAATCGAAGCTCGTAATTTCATCTCCATCTATGAGGAATATGAAGACAAGAATGAATCTCTCTTGAGGTTTGCCAAATTGGACTATAATCTTTTGCAAATGCTACACACGGACGAACTCAATGAAGTCTCAAGGTAACATATTAATACGAAGTTCATGTTGAAATATGCATCTTAATTACATATAGAGAATTTATACAAGAATTTTGATGTTGTATACATAGGTGGTGGAAAGAATTGGACCTAGTCTCCAAACTTCCTTATGCAAGGGATAGAGTGGTGGAGTGTTTCTTTTGGGCTATGGGAGTGTACCACGAGCCACAATTTTATCGTGCTCGTATCATGCTCACTAAAACCATCACTATGACTTCAATCATAGATGACACTTATGATGCTTACGGTGTAATTGAAGAACTCAATGTTTTTACCGAGGCAATAGAGAGGTAAACCTAAAGCTAGAAATATTTATTTTCTAGTATATAGCATATTACCGTCTATTTGATTTTCTTAGAAAATATTTTATGCAGCTTATATAATCATACTTGTTTTTATTAGGTGGAATATTGAAGAGATTAATAAACTACCCGAGTATATAAAGCCATTCTACAAAGCTCTTTTGGAACTGTACGAGCAATTTGAGGAAGAATTGTCTAAGGAAGGAAGATCGTACGCAGCGCACTATGCCATAGAATCTGTACGCCTTCAAGAATCAATTTCTTATTTATATTTATAACCTTGCCATTAAGCTCTTGTTTTAACATACCAACAACAATTGTGAATTGTGAAATTGATGAGAGTGTTTGATTTTGCATATATAGCTTAAGGAACTAGTGAGGAGCTACCACGTTGAGGCGAAGTGGTTCATACAAGGATATTTACCACCTTTTGAAGAGTACCTTAAAAATGCACTCATCACCTGCACTTATTGTTACCACACAACGACGTCGTTGTTGGGGTGGAATCTGCCGTCAAGGAAGACTTGAATGGCTAGCCAAGAAACCCAAAATGCTTGTTGCAGGGCTCCTCATATGTCGACTCATTGACGACATAGCAACTTACGAGGTATAAAAGTTAAAAGAATCGATCAAATTTTTCTAAGATTAGTTATTTTCTCTCTATAGAATCATTGCACTTATTTTTTTTTAATTTTACCAACAACTTCAGGTGGAGAAGGATAGGGGTCAGGTTGCTACTGGTATGGAATCCTATATGAGGGACAATGGCGCGACAAAAGAAGAAGCGGTGGCCAAATTTTTCGAAATAGCAACAGATGCATGGAAGGATATAAATGAGGAGTGTCTGAGGCCATCTCCTTACTCGAGAGATGTTTTGATGCGAATTTTGAATCTTGAACGCATCATAGATGTTACTTACAAGGGCAACGAAGATGGCTATACTCAACCTGAGAAGGTTTTGAAACCTCACATCATTGCTTTGTTCGTTGATCCTATTAAGATGTAGACATTTAAATTAATCTTGCACTAAATAAGCCCATTTCTTTTCTTCTTTCTCTTCGTCTTGGTTGCGATGGTGTTAACAGAATATCGAATACTTAATGCAAAGATTGTTCATTTTCCATAGTTTGGCTTGGCTTATTCTTATAGTTTCGGTTTCTCCTTTACACTTTTGGATTAACACTTCACGTCGGGTGTAACAGAAATCAGATTTGTAAAGCGTAAAATCAACACGAAGATATACGTGGTTCACCAACGTTGTGTTGGCTACATCCACGGGCAGAACCGGAGAACAGATTATATTAATCGGAGATGAGAAGTACAGATTACAGATTGGGGGTGATAATTAGCGTGAAGAACAGTGTATGAAAAAATTGGAGAAGAACAATGCACTGCACTACTTTCAAATAAATGTATGCTATAACCGCTAAGCTTCACGTGTGTGTCTTCAGCACACATCGCGTGCACGACTTTTTTGGGAGCATTGTCGCTAGTCAAGTCATATTTAACAATCTCCACCTTGACTTGAATTCTCCTTCGACGCATCATTACAATGCCGCATCGACCGCACTTCTCAAATCTCTTTTCGAGACGCATCATTACAATGCCGGATAGCGAGACTTCTCCTTCGCTTCGATTTTGCCCTCATTGGGCAACTAACAGATTGTGACGTTTAGCAAGTCCAAACGATTAAAAACTTGCTATAAGGGACCGACTTGGTGAACATATCGGCAGGATTATCAGCGATAGACCACCTTCATCACCGGATTCTCTTTTCTTCTCTCGAAAAATGATACCTCACGTCAATATGCTTGGTCCTCTCATGATGGACCCGATCCTTAGCTAAGCAGATAGCACTCAAGCTATCACGAGAAACAAGATAACGATCATGATGTAGACCCGGATCAGCGACTAACCCTTTAGCGATTCCTCCTTGGCGACACATCGATGCCATATACTCTGCTTGAGGTTGATAAAGTAGCGCAGCCTGCAAAGTTGCTTTCCAACTAATAACAACCCCAAAAGTGAAAACATAACGGTTATAGACCTCCCGCTGTCCACATCACCAAGATAATCGAATCGAAATAGCGACCACAAGACAATGAGCATTACCTCCATAGATGAGACCGACATCGGATGTACCTCTCGGTGCGAAAATCCTCTTCACACTGCCAATGTTCCTTTCGGGTTGACTCATGAACTCGCGACAACACCGACGGCATGTGCAAGATCCGGTCTAATCTGCACCATGGCGTACATCAAACTCCCTCTTGCATTAGAATACGGGACTCGAGACATGTACTCCTTTTCGACTTGATTTTGGTGCATATTCGGATGATAAATGAATATTTGCTTTTCTCGGAGTATCAATGGGCTTAGCGGTGAACATGCCAAATCTTGACAATATCTTACGAATATAGCTCTTACGTGACAAAAGCTTCCTCTGCTCCCTTTCCTATAGATCTCCATACCTGAATTTTCTTAGTCGCACCTGATCTTTCATGTCAAATTCAAGACCGAGTAAGTCCTTGACTTTTGTATATCGATTTGGACTTAGCGCTATGAGCATATCATCCACGTACAGAACCAGATAGATCATGGAACCATCATCAGCTTTACTATGATAAACACAACAATCATACGGACTCTGTTGTAACCCAACCGGAGCATATAGTCACAAACCTCTTGTACCACTACCTTGAGATCGCTAGTCCATATAAGGACTTCTTCAACTTGCAAACATAGTCTTCTTTTCCCGAATATGAAATCCTCTGGTGAGTCATATAAATATCATCTTCCGAATTCCATGTAGAAAGGCCGCCTTCACGTCCGGTTGCTCAAGTTCCAGACTCGATGTGCCACCATTGCTAGTAACACCGATGGAAGTATGTCGACCACCGGTGAAAATATCTCACTATAGTCAACTCCTCCATACATGTGAACCCTCTTTGCAACTAGCGAGCCAGACGGATACCCTCACCAAAGTGTGGTACCTCTTTCTTCTTGAAAATCCATTTGCAAGTAGGGTGAGCAAAAATCGAACCGGACCGAAAAACCGAACCGGACCGAACCGAAATGGGCGGTTTGGTTCGGTTTTGAACAGTAATTCGGTTCGGTTCGGTTTCAAATTTTCAAACCGAAATTAATTCGGTTCGGGTTCGGTTTAGTTAAAAAATTCGGTTTTAAACCGAACCGCCTTGATTAATTATTATTATATTTTTATTTTATATATATATTATATATATATGTGTTATTTATATTATTAATATTTAAATTGGTTAATATTATATATATATATAATTATATTTATATATTATATTATATATATTACAATATTTATATTAATTTTAATTTTAATTCGGTTAAATAGAATCGAACGAACCAAACCGAATATTTGGTTCGGTTTCGATCGGTTTTGTCTGATAATCAGTTCGGTTGGTTTGGGTTTTTAAAAATTGATTTTTGTTTTTGGGTTCGGTTCGGTTTTGAACCGAACCGCCTCGAATGCTCACCCCTATTTGCAAGTGACAATTCTTCTCCCTAGGCAGCTTGACCAGCTCCCAAGTCATATTCTTGCCAATGATTCCATTTCTTCTCCCATTGCAATGAGCCATTTAGCGGACTCCTTGCAAAACAGCTTCTTTATATGTGGATGGCTCGTTTGGAGATGGTTCGTCTCTTCCACCTCATCATCGACTTGTAAGGCATAAGTCACCATATCCTCAAACCGATACCTCGAATGAGGTTTCACGCCGATTCTCCCCCTGTGAGCAGCTATGCTCGTTTGCGAGCATCCGGATGGACGCCCGAGCTAGTTTCAAGATCCGAATGGGCATCCAACTCGCTTCTCTGTAGTGGTAGTATGTTGATGATCATCTCCACCTTGGGTTGTAATTTACTCACATCAAGAGTAACTTGTAGCTCCACCGCTTATCAACACTACTACAATTTTCTACAATGAAGCAGCGATGGGGTTGAGCATAGAATTTTCATCAAATACAACATTTCGACTCGGTGTGACTCGACTCTCGAAGATGACCAAATTCTATAACCCTTAACTCCATCCCCGCATACCCCACAAATATACCCTTCTTAGCACGTGGTTCTAATTTCCCCTCATTTACATGATAATACACAATAGAACCAAAAGCTTTTAACACAGTATAATCTGCAGGTTTGCCAGACCATACCTCATAGGGTGTCTTGCAGTCAATGCCAGTGTGAGGATCACAGTTGATCAGATAGCACGCCGTGCTTACAGCCTCTGCCCATAACCTTCTTGCTAAACCAGCATTAGAGAGCATGCATCTCGCTCTCTCCAATATAGTCTGATTCATACGTTCTGCCACACCATTCTGCTGCGGTGTATCTCTGATGGTGTGATGACGAGCAATGCCCTCATCCCTGCAGAACTCATTGAACTCAGCTGAACAGAATTCCAAACCATTATCAGTTCGGAGTCTCTTGATTTTCTTTCCGGTCTGATTCTCTACCAAGGCCTTCCACTGCTTGAATCGCTTGAAAGCTTCACTCTTATGTTTCATCATAATCATCCAAGTCATTCTTGAGTAATCATCAATCATAGATACAAAATATCTACTGCCTCCAATAGATTCAACTCGAGACGGACCCCAACAATCCATATGGATGTAATCAAGAATCCCATTGGTCTGATGAACACCCTTCTTTGGAAATTTGGTACGGTGGAGCTTCCCAAAGACGCAATGTTCGCAGAATTCAAGATTCTGCACTTGATGCCCATATAGAAAATCCCGCTTTGTGTAATTTGCATCCCTTTCTCTCCCATATGCCCAAGCCTCATATGCCACAGTCGGGTCATATCCTTAGCTTTGAACCTTAGATGATGCAATGAAATGTAACATCACGTGTAACCTCTCAAGAAATATAAGGTTCCACGCTTCTGCCGCTGAGAACCACCTTTGAACCCCGATAAATATTCATGACTCCACCTTCGCCCTTGGCTGAAACCCTCGCTATCAAGTAGACTAAGAGATATCAGTTCTTCGTCATCCATGGAACATGTCGGACGTCGTTCAAGGTGCATAAAACCCCATCATGTGTCCCGACATCGATTGAGCCAATCCCAACAACTGCGATAAACATCATTGGTCATAGTAACATTGCCACCATCTACCCGCTCATAAGTCGAGAAACATTCCACTAGGACAAATATGGTAGGATGCCGGAATCTAGAACCCATACACCATTGTTATGTGATAGTTCATCGAAACGAGCAAGATCTTCTTGAACTCCGTCATTTTCACCATAGCTCTGAGACCGGTGATACCGGTACCTTTCTCCCGATGATGCTTCTTCTTCTTAGGACAATCATTTTTCAATGTCTAGTTCTTTCTGATGTTGCAAATATCATTGGATTTAGGACCTCCGAAATTTTATAGTTCGACTTCTTTTTTTGCCAAACTTCTTATGCCTTTACCCATAACATTCAACCCGGATGCCCGATTTTACGTAATAGAACCCGAACCAGATGCTGTTGACGGTCTTCTACTATGAAGAAGCGGATCGAACCTCTTCTAAAGAGTTATCTTTCCCGTAATAAAGGACTCAACAAAATTCTCATATGAAGCGAGTAATGATACCAACAAAATTAAAGCAACATCTTCATCATCAACTTTAACATCAATATTTCTCAAGTTTAACAAAATCTTATTCAATGTATCAAGATGATCCCGTGAGATGTACCTTCCTCGCATCACGCAGACGGACGACGTTGCTTGAAGAGCAACTTGTTGGTTAGAGACTTTGTCATGTACAAGCTCTCCAACTTCTTTCGAGACCGATGGTTGTTTCTCGATCGGCAACTTCGATGAGCACGTCATCGGACGTACCTGACATGATAGTCGAGTGAGCCTTTTCCTCCGACATCCCACTCGACATCATCAACTTCTCCTCTCGGTTTATCGGATAACGAGCCCACAAACTTTGTTGTTTGAGCAACGAACGATTTTGATCTCGCCATAGACCAAAACTATTTCTCCCGTGAACTTGTCGACTTTTCGTTAAACGCAGACATCTTTTGAGCGGAACATAAATCCTAACAACATGGACAAAGAACGGAAAGCTCGATACCACTTGTAGAGTCGGAATAGGATTGTAGATCAAAGATAAGCAATCGATTTGTAAAGCGTAAAATCAACACGAAGATATCGTGGTTCATCAGCGTTGTGTTGGCTACATCCACGGCGAGCCGGAGAAAGATTATATTAATCGGAGATGAGAAGTGCAGATTATAGATTGGGGGTGATAATTAGCGTGAAGAACAGTGTATGAAAAAATTGAAGAAGAACAATGCACTGCACTACTTTCAAATAAATGTATGCTATAACCGCTAAGCTTCACGTGTGTGTCTTCAGCACACATCGCGTGCACGACTTTTTTGGGAGCATTGTCGCTTAGTCAAGTCATATTTAACATCGGGAATGTATGATTATGTGTTATGCGCAAAACTTTTTCATCTTGAATCCACCAATGAAAGCACATAATTAAACTCGCTTTATAAAAAGTGGTGGGCTAGGCAAATGTTTTTTCGTTATTGATATCTACTCGCTTTGTTACGTATTTGTTGTGAATTTCAATGTCGAAGGTTGGAGAATGTAGGTAGAATTGAAGAGATTCTCATAGAGAAGGAAACGAATATGAGCCCTGATTTAAATGTTGGCGATTCTCCTGCTGCAAATCATTTTGATAATCAATTGACAACACAACTGATAGGATATGGCCCAACCTCTCAGGCCCAACAGCAGGGATATGGCCCAACCTCTTAGGCCCAACAGCAGGCCCCAAACGAGCTGGGCCTAACCTAATGTTGCCCTACTCGGTTACGCCTAAATGACGATCCCCAAACCCTAATTATGGGTAACGGTAATGAAGTAACGGTAGTAATCATGGGTAATAATGGTGGAGATCATGGTCAGTTATAGGAGAATGATGGCCCGCCAATCAAGGGATTCGTGGCAAGGTTTACGTTTGTGTATAAATAGGAGTTAGATTGAAGGTAAAGAGTTAGCAAATTCTGAATACTAGAGCCCTTTGAGATACTTGTCAGAATCGAATTATAGTAAACATCTTGAGGATCATCTCCGTGGACGTAGATCTTATTTTCGATCGAACCACGTAAAAGTCTCTTGTGTTCTTTATCGCTTTCATAAATATCGCATACTAGATTTATCATTGGCGCCGATGCAGGAAACTCTCTTGAACAAAAGTCATGTTTTCTACAATCTAATGGCAAGGACACGTGCAAACGCTAGTATCTTCTGGCGATGTCGGTAACAATCGTGCGAGGGACGATCGGTGGTCACACAACGTCGGGAAAGGGAATTGCGGATGCTACCAGTGATCACACACCGGGGTCACATGGAAAATGCTTCCATACACCCTCGGGATCGCCGTCAGCGAAGGGAGGAAGACACCGACCTCGGTGTCGGTGAGCAGCGAGGTTCACCGCTCCCACGAGGTCCTCGGTCGGCGGTCCGAGTTCCTCAACGCCAACCTCAATCAATTCCGAGTTTCAACCGAGAGGACAAGCGGGCGGGCCTCAAGAGTGCCCGGTGGTGGTTCTGACAATCGAGGTCGCCACCTCCAAACAATCAACGTTCATTCGACATAATGATCGCCCGATACGTGGTTCATTCGTCCTCATACCCTCCGCGGTCGTTCTCCACCTCGACGTGATACCCATGAAAATGGGCGGGAAGAAGGGAGGAAAGACGGTCGAACTCCCCTCGAAGAGACGACGGGACGTCGTTATCGATCTCCCACTCCCGGAGAGGATGGTAACGAACTCCCGGTTTGACCGACACGGACGAATTATCTCTCATTTTCAAGGATATTTTGATACACCTTGCCACGATGATACCGGGCTCAATATTGCGCATCGATGGCCTTGAGATCCTTCCGACTTCCTATTTGCTATACCACCAATATGGCAAACCAAGGATGGAAGATTTCCATATGTGTAAGGTCTTTCCGAGGTGCCGATCTCCAACGCCGACGTTGGTTCACCTCGCCGCGAACAACATCCATTGCTTCAAAGACCTCATGGATCGCTTCAAATGGCGTTTTACGAAAGATGCCACCTCGACAACCTTCATCCGATCGCCATAATCCGTCGAGGACGGACGAAACAATGTCGAATTTGCCTCTCATTCATCATGGAATCCTTAAAATAGATGAGTAATGATCTCTACATCATCAACGATTCAAGAACCGGATCCCACCGAGCTCGAATAAAGAGATCACCGTGAATGACCAAAGACGACTAGTCGTCTTTGGACCTTGGTTGACAACTTTGTCGAAGGGGCGAGTCGGACCGGAAGAGAGAGATCCGGACGAGCAATGGATTGAGAAAAGGAAGCTGAGGATCGGGTCGAGGTCTTTGAACGCCAAGTGCGCTCGAAAGAATAAAGAAGGGACCAGAGAATCAAGGCCGGGACCTCGCCAAACCCTCAGAATAACGATCGCCTCTATTCAAATCCGGCGAAATATTTGAGCTTCACATGAGCTCTTTTCAAAACCTCCTCCTATGAAAGGAGGATCCAAAAAGTCAACGGAAAGTATTGTGACTACCACCAAGGGTACGGTCACGATACGTAAGATTGCAAGTCCTTGGGCTCACAGATTGACGAGCTCGTGAAGGAAGGGCGAAGAAGACACCGCCGACTGGGCGGGTAATAAAAAACAGAGAGGAAAATGGAGGTGGTAACAATCTGGACCGACCTCAACGGCAACCCGACCGAAGATGACGAGACGAAGGTCCCAATACAATGGAACAGGTTTACGCTTATAACCGGGCTGCCGGTTGTACGACGAGGTCGTCGCTTAGAAACGAAGCTCTGAGGCCGATCCTCAAGAGCCAAAAACAAGCGGCTCGAGACGGAGAAAATATCGTGTTCTCCAAAGACGACCCAAGACTAAGATCATGCCCCACCGGATGCCATTACAATACAAGCCGTGGTGGGTAATAAAATGTACATCGGGTCTACATTGACATCGGAGCCTCCGTTAGCATCATATTCCGTAGCTGCTGGATAAACTTGATGTCGGAGGAATCAGATACACTCGCACCTTCCCGCCACGGAGCTTTACTCAAGAGGCGGTTCAACCCGGTGTCATTACCTTCCGGTCACCGTAGGCGCGCCTCCCGTGCGGTCACCAAAGCCATTCAATTTTTCCCCGTCCGAGCTCCTCTCCATACAACATTATCTCGGGAAGAGATTGGTCAGATGCAACAGAGCCGCCTCGCTCGTGTACCACCTCGCCATTAAGATACCCACCCCGTGGAGTGTTAAGCATTCGGGGTGACCAAACGGCAGCTAAAGGTGCCTACGAGTCTCAACCCAAGATCGTCCTTACCTCGAACCTAGCAATTCTGAGAACCCTCGAAGTTGCCACCTCGGGATGATCGACCGAGAATCTTGACTATCGACGACGACCTTCCAAAGTTGTCAAGGTTGGTACCGAAGGTTCGATCGATATTCGCCAACGGGTCATGCGACTTCTAAGGAATATAGAGATGTATTTGCATGGTCTCCATTGGATATGACTGGGGTCTCGCCCGAGCTCATAACTCATCGCCTTAACATTGATCCGCCCACTAAACCGCCTTCGTAAGAAGAGAAGTTTTGCCGGAGCGTAGCGGTCATAAGAGACGAGGTAACCCAACTTCGTGAGGCTAAAATCTGACGAGGTTAAATACCCAACTTGATGGCTAATCCGTTGTGGTTCGAAGCCGTGAGGGATGGCGCGTGTGTCGACTATACCGACCTTAATAAACACCGCCAAAGGATCACACCCTCCCGACATTGACAAGAAGGTGGAAGCATTGGTCGGACATGAGGTCTTCGGTTTCTGGATTTATACAAGGGATACCACCAAGTCTTGATGAGCCCTAAGACGCCTAAAACAAATGCTCATTATCGACTTGATGTCTTTGCCACCGAAAGATGCCTTTCGTCCGAAAAACGCTGGAGCTACTTACTAAAGAATGGTGGACGCGATCTTCAAGGATCACATAGAGAAATTGTTGAGGTCTATGTCGATGATATAGTAGTCAAAAAAAAAGGCGAGAGTGCGCCATCGACCTCGAAACTATTCTTCACTCCTCGTCGGCCAACCTCAAGCTCAATCCCAAAAGTGCACATTTGTGGTGAGGACGGGTAAATTTCTGGGGTCTTGGGTTTCTCAAAGGCCCGAAGCCAATCCTACCAAGGTGAAAACGGTGCTCGACATGCAGATCCCAAAACCATCCGTGAAATACACAACTCACCGGATGCAGCCTCCTCACCGATTCCTATCTCGAGCTGCCGAAGCGGCTTCCCTTCTTCAAGATCCCGAGAGAGCTCCGGACTTCACCGGCGGAAGAACATCAGTCGCCATGCGATTGAAGGAATATCTCACGACCGCCGACACTATCCGCCCCAAAGCAAGTGAAACTCTATCATTATATCCGCCACCCGGACGAGGCGATTAGTGTTGTCTTGGTGCGAGATGAGGTGGGACGACAACTCCCATCTACTTCATTAGCCGAGCTCTCAAAGGACCAAACGAGGTACACCAACCTCGAGAAGGTAGCCACAGCCTTGGAACGCGTAACGGCGCCTCGGCCTTACTTTCAAGCTCATTCTATCCGGTGTTAACGGACTTGCCTCTAAGACAAGTCTTATCAAACCGGAGTCATCCGGGCGAATAGCTAAGTGGGCATCGAACTCGTGAGCACGACATTTCATACTCCCCTGTGCCGGCTATAAAGGGCAATCCTTGCGATTTCTGGTGGAGGTCAAATTCACCGAGGTCGCCTCTACCAACGAGGTCACTCCACCCTCACGTAAAGAACTCGACTTTGCACCACCCACGGATGTTGGCGGATGTGCGTGGATGGAGCTTCATGCAAGACGGGTAGCGGGCGGTATCCTTCTCCTCGCCCGATAAGCAAGAAGTGACATACGCCCGCGGTTTACCTTCCCACCACCAACAACGAAGTGGAATACTAAGCATTGATCTACGGACTCCGCCTAGCAAAGGAATTGAAAGTGGACAAAATCCAGATATTTGGAGATTCCCGTCGTGGTAAACCGTATTAGGTACATACGAGGCTAAGGAGGATCGAATGAGCGCAAGCACTGAGAAGGCAAAAGAGATCGCGACCTCATTCAGATACTTCAAGATAATCAAATCCCACGAGGGAAAACACCGAGTGACATCCTTAGTAAATTGGCCGTCGTCGGCAAATCCGCCAAGAGGAAGTTCATTCCGAAGCGTTGAGGCGCCTCATATCGCTATATCTCGTAGGTCGAACCGAACTGGATGACGCCCTAAAAGCATATCCGAAGTTGGCACACTACCTCGGGATCGACCGGAGGCCAAAAGATGATGGCGAAATCCCGAAGTATCTCATGCATGAGGCGCCTCACCGGAAGTCTTACCTTCAACCCTCCCGAGGTGCCTCGGGCGTAAGAAGACCACGTGCTCAATGAAATTCACCGAGGGTCTTGTGGAAGCCACATCGGTGCGAGCTCTCTCAAAGAAGACGCCGAGGTCGGGATATTATCGCCCACTCGCAAGATTCGCCGAGCTCGTAAAAATGCCCGTGCCGATTCACCCACGGCCAAAAGCTCGGATCGATCTAAGCGACCTCGAGTCCATGGCCTTTCATGCGGTGGGGATCGACATTGTTGGTCCGTTCGACCGAGCACCGTGTCGCTTCGATACTTAGTCGTAGCCATAGACTACTTCACAAACGGGTCGAGGCCAACCACTATCGAGCCTCACGGCGGGAGAATTCGCACTTCGTGTGGAAAAATATAGTGCGCCGCCGCATACCGCACGCTCGGTCTCGGACAACGGCACCCAATTCGTGACAAAAGCTTCAAGGTGGTGCGAAGAACTTGGATCGATCAACGCTTCACCTCGCCGACACCCACAAGCGAATGGCGGCATCGAGGTCACCAACCGCACGATCGTACAAGGATTAAAGAAGAGGTTGGACCGAGCTAAAGGCGATCGGGCTGAAAATCTCCTCAAGTCCTCTGGTCCACAGACCACACCTCGCCGCACGGAAACCCTTTCACCGGGTCTCACGCACCGGGTCATCATACCGCCGAGATCGGCCAAGCCCGCCGCGCTCTTCACTCGATCGGCCGAACGAGGAAGACCTGCGAGCAAACCTTGACGCCCTCAAGAGAAGCGCGAGCTAGCCTTCATAAACGGCCAAGTATAAAGCCCGTGTCGCACTACTACAACAAAAGGGTCAAACCTCCGCGCTCCAAGTAGCGACCTCGCCCCACGAAATAATGAAGCCGAGAGCCGAGGCGTCTTAACAAGTCGGATCCAACATGGGAAGGCCCATACCGTGTTCACAAGAACCTTGGTAAGGGGCTTACAAGCTATCTCACTTATCCGTGCGCTTATCCCCGAACTCGCATATTTCCCATTTAAGGAGGTACTTTACATAGTTTTGATTTCAGATCGACCTTATGTTAGCCTCCTTACTTGCTTTGTCAAGTGCGATGTCATATATTTGTTGAATAAAATATTTATTTTTCTAATGAATATTTCATTTCGCTTCATTTTATTCGTATCGAACATCTATTTGGATATACCGCATTTAACCTTCACGAGGGCGCCTCACGAAGATAAAAACCCACTAAGTAGGGTACTCACTAAGCGCGCCGCCTCGTAGATTACTCATTGAATTGAGCGTCTCGATGCAACGCATCTGACTACTCACTAGTTTGAAAGTCTACATGCATGCATACAGTTACTCATTAAGTTGAAAAATCTACATGTATAAGACATCCAAATTGGATCTCACCAAATTATGGCAAAGTATACAAGATAAATACATTTACGACCAAACGAAGTCCTAAGCTATGTTTATACCTCTCAAGAGGAAAACGTTACACTTGAAACGAGTCTAAATACATTTATACCTACATACAAAGTCCTACACTATGTACGCTCATTCGGGTTTCCGGGCTCCGCCTCGCCGAGACTCACCGAAGCTGAGATAATTTTGAACGAAATCCCCAGTGTCGGCGATGGATACCCGGAATGAACTCTGTGCCTTCCACCATTTCTACGAGGACGGCACCACCTCGGCCTGCTCCGGGTGTGTCTCGACTCGGCGGGCGGATTCGGCTGGGAATTAATCCGCACCCGAGGCCACACCTCGACCTCGTGAACCTGACGTCGGACCAGGACTATGCCCTTGTCCCCGAGCTCTAGCCCTTCCACGTCGATTTGCTGCCCGCTCGCGTCCTCCCCTCCGAACCGCCGGCCTTGCCCTCTATCGTTCCTCATCGGATGGACCCATTTGGCGAAGCACTTGGCGTGATCGGTAGCCGCCTCCTCTTCGTGCTCTTCAATTATGGGATCGCCGTTGCCATCAGATCTCGGCGGGCGGGGCATGCGTCGTTCTAACGATCTCATACATCCGCATGTATTTCGTGACAGTCGGCGATCTTTAAAATTCTTGCTATTTGGACCCTCCTCATCCTCAATACCATGCCTCCGCCAACAAGCTCGAACTCGATCGTCGGCTTGAGATATAGTAGTTCCCAGTCCGTGGATTCCTCTTCCGTACTGCATGCTCTTGAGATCCGAGCCGCCTGCATTGTCGGCTCATCGTTCCTCGCAGATGCATCGATCGTCCGTGGATCACATCTGCAGATAAATCAGCCCCGGACTTGAGATGTGTAATCCTTAACTTTAATGCCTCATTTTCACAGGAGGCGGGCCACCTCAGCCGATCGGCTTCATGCGCTCGCTTTGATTCGGTGATGATGCCGAACACTTCCATCTTGGCCAATACCGAGTCACTTCGGCGGACCGACTCCTCCGGTGTCACCTCTTCATCCTTCTCGGCTAGAGCACCTCGGACTTCTTTTCACTTTGTTAGCAATTCATGATCCAAATCAAGTATTGAGGTGAAGAATCTTAGAAATAAGACAATACACGCGCATTTTAACAAGATATTTCTATTATTCAAATGGAAGTTTATGCAAAGACGGGGTCCTATCGACCCGACAAATCAGCCTATTACATTAGGTCCACCGACCTCGGGCTCATTGCCGACTCTCCGACCTCCTGCTGCTGCTGCTGCTTCCTCCTCCGTGGTGGCCGATCTCGGGACGATGTCCGAGCTCGGACTGCCGCCTCGGTTTGACCCTCAACTCGGCAAGGAATGCTTGAAGCTCCAAATCTTCATCTTCCTTGACTTGAGTTACGGCCTCCGCCGTCGAGTGAGGCGAAGATGCGAGGCATCCACCACGGAAAAGAGGTCGCCCAGCGATTATGCGCGTAATTCTTGCATACCTCGGATGGTCGACCTCAACCCAACCGTGTTGGGCCTTGTCAAAATCTGGTCTCGGCCGCCAACTTCTAGGTGGGCACAAATCACTGCGCCTCATCACGGCCGCCGGTCGGAGATGAAAGAGAAAACTCTCCGACTCGATAAGCTGCCGGGCGAAGGCCTTAGCATAGGTCCTTGCCCGCCAAAAGGCGCTTGTCTGTGGCCGGCCTTCTCGACCTCGGCAGCCTCCTCTTGGGCGCTCTCGCCTGCACGGGCCACTCGCAAGATCCGATCCTTCTTCTTGAGGGCACTCCGCGGCCATCTTTGCCACTGCCCGGCTCCTTCCTTCGCCTTAGCAAGTTCGGCGTCCATACTGGCAAAGATCTAGCGGATTCACCGAGGCCCTCGGTCATCCGCAGTGGCTAGCCTTCTCTCCATGGCCTCATATTGCGGGGCGCCTCAACGATAAGCCCGCCATGCGGTGCATCTCACCGCCATCGAGGCCGCACCGAATACGGAACAATTAGCAACAAGTAACAACAAACTTACTGAGGAGAGGCAATGACTTATACCTTTGGGAAGGATAAGGAAGTCTTTGGAAGTCGGCACCCTCGGCCGAGGTCGGCCATGGACCTCGATCTCGGTCGGGGCCCGAGGCCGTCGAGGACCGGTCATCAAGTCTTCAGAGCGTCCACAACCACGGGCATTGGGTGGACTCGCCTGCCTCGCCTTCTTCCTAGCGGGCCCTCGTTCGGAGGAGGCGGCGCGGCGAGATCGGGCACATTGACTTCTCGGTCGGGTCAACCTTCACCGCATTCAACATGAGAATTTCATTAGCACCACAAAATCGCATTTAGGAAATAAAGATAAGAAGGTTGCCTCACCCAATTCGAGACTCGACATCGGAGCTTCGACCTGATAGACACTCAAACACAGATCGCTCAAGTCATCCTCGGTATAGTTGATCGATGATCTCACCCATATCGCTCAATGACTTCTCCATAGGGCCGTGGGATTAATTTTCACGTCCTTCATCGCCCCGAGGCCCCACTCATACCTCGGATACCCCTCAGCCCGCAAAAAGAAGTATCTATTTTGCCAGTGGGATACCTTCGATGGGGAAGCAATTTTAAACTTAAGACGAGGTGACAGGTAATATACTCCTCCTATAGACTTGATGCTAAAAAAACGCATCAAGACTTCGAAAGAGAACCCCTCGCCTATGCCATAACAGGCCAACCCTAACCCAACCGCCGACCTAATAGAATTGGAGGTCAGTTGGCATATAGGGATCCGAAAATACTCTTAAGCTAAGGAAAATGGGGCAAAGGAAACTAAGCCCAATTATTAAGCTATCTACAAAATGGTAATAACCATCCGAGGGCCATCGCCCTATCATTGGGTTTCGCAAGCACCACCATGCATCCTCCGGGATGTGGTATTTCTCGACAACCGTAAGCTCCTCTATCGTCAAAGTTGATTTCGCCCCACCAGGCCATCCCATACCAAGACATCGGTGAAACCCAGAACTAAGTCCTATGGATTTACCTAGCGGTTATGGCATATATAATCCCTCACATTGGGATCTTGGCGCCGTAACCTCGCCGAACCGAGTTATCGAGCGAGAAGAGGAATGAGAAGGTGAAGAATACATACTTACTTTTTCCGAGCGGGATTTCGATTTCTTCAACAAAGTGTGAAAGAGGAATTGGGGATTTCTAAGGTTATACTCTGCGGATTCAAACGTCGAAGGAAAAATGAATAGTTGCCTCTTTTAGACCTATTTATGGGATAAATAGCGCCTAAAAATCTGTCGTTTCGCTTATTACACGTGCCTATTTACGGTTGGATGTGTGACCGACGCGCACACGCTTTTTGAAGTGCCCAACTACCGCCTGGCGCGTATGACGTACTCTCTGGAAAATAGACCGCCAGTCTGATCACGTGATGATTACTACAAGTTCGGACATCGGACTACGCCCATGTCCTAATACCAGAAGTATTTCAGGTCGGATCTCGACTTCACCTAAGTATTTTCGGTCGGACATGTCCACCCGGATCGGCGATATTTCGGTCGGACATGTCCACCTCGGACCAATGTATATTTTAAGTCATACAATGAACGACAAACCTTCAACGAAAACTTGACCAAGAATACCCCGCCTCGGCAAAACACATTCTTCGCTTCACCCGGCAGGCTATTCCTTGACTTTTGTGGCTATGATAGATATGGCCCAACCTCTCGTGCCCAACAAGAGGATACGGCCCACCTCTTAGGCCCAACGGGTCCCAAACGAGTGGGCCTAACCTAATGTTGCCCTACTCGTTACGCCTAAATGACGATCCCCAAACCCTAATTATGGGTAACGTAATGAAGTAACGGTAGTAATCATGGGTAATAATGGTGGAGATCATGGTCATTATAGAGAATGATGGCCCGCCAATCAAGGGATTCGTGGCAAGGTTTACGTTTGTGTATAAATAGGAGATAGATTGAAGGTAAAAGAGTTAGCAAATTCTCGAATACTAGAGCCCTTTGAGATACTTGTCAGAATCGAATTATAGTAAACATCTTGAGGATCATCTCCTCCGTGGACGTAGATCTTATTTTCGATCGAACCACGTAAAAGTCTCTTGTGTTCTTTCTCGCTTTCATAAATCTCGCATACTAGATTTATCAACAACCTTTATTAAACATTATATATAGATAATAAAGTTATTATGCAATATTAAAATCTTGGGCCAGTACTCAAATATTATGATAGCCGTCCATATTGTTAAATAAAGTTTGTGATTCGTTACTGGTTAGTACACTACATGAGTTATATTCCACCAGAATTCAACCTGGATGCTAAGTGACCATGTCAGCTTTTATGTTAGATGGTTTATATGACTCCATTAATAATAAGATATTAAGTTAATGGTTTAGATTTTTTGAGTCTTGGATGCGTGAACTTTGCCTATCGAGTTTCAAGTTGAAACATAACCTAAAATAATTAAACTATAAAACCTTTTAACAATTATATGATGAGATTCGATTTTTGGTGATGCATGAAAATTTTATGTGGTATGCTAATAGTTGAGCTAAATTTTAACAAAAGAAATTAAAACGAGTTGACCTTAAAACAATGTCATTTTGATGCAAAAACTAAGATCTTTCTAGGTTGGAACATATTTCAATTTTATTTTTTTTTGCATAAAACAACATCATTATAATTTCATTTGTTAAAATTTAGCTTAGCTTCCAACATGTTATGTAGGATTTTCATCACTAAAAATCACACAATGGGACGTAGTTGTTAATAGTTCAGATATATTTATCTGATATTATGAGAATTTTGTTGTTGACATGATTGTTTCTTCTTAAATATGTTAAATGTATATAATGAAATACTTATTTTAAAAATAGTTAGCAAAGCTACCAAGTAATGAAAAAAATAACTATACAAAATAGAAAAATAACAATAAAAAAGGACAAAATATTAATAAAACAAAGTGGCGAGGGAGCCTCCCACAATAGGTATCACACACGTGTGATGCACGCACGTATCGTACTGGGCCCAACATGACAAAGTGTCACACGTCGCCTGTTTGACAATGCACGGCTCGCACGCCCTGTTGCCGAGAAGGGGCATGTCGTGGCGAGGATCTATGGTGAATGGCGAGTGTGGACTCACAGGGCGTATACATGAGCGTATTCTGATGATGGACACCAACGTGGTTCTGCAAATCTTGAGAAGGCGGGAAGGCATTGAGCACGACGAGTGTCCGAAGGCATCGGACAAGCTGGTTGGGTACTGATGTCGTTCCCCTGATGATAGGAAGAAACCAGTTGTTACCCCGAATGTCCCAAGTGTGGGAAAACCTCACGACGATGCGTGAGGAAAGCGATGGGTATGCATCCGTGACAAAGTGGTATCAGAGCAGACCGACGGGAGGGTCGTTTCGTATGGGCGAAATGGGAAGCTACCCGTCGGGCGATTGTTGGGCGGAGTTTGGTTCTCTCGGGTTCCCCCACGGGGAAGCCTTAGGCCCTGGGACTCAAATGTCGGGGGCGGAGCGCCTCGCGTTGTTTGCTCGCGGGTTGTGGATGGGCAAGTACGCTTGACGCTCGGCGAGACGGAGGAAGAATCCTCCAATCAGGCGGAATCTCGGCAAAAGGAAGGGAGGATACCTTCCTGGGAAGCACGTTGTGTCCGGGGACGTCCACGAATCAAGTGGGAGAGAATGTCACACACCCATACGAAACGGCCCTCCCGTCGGTCTTCTCTGATACCACTTTATCATGGACGTATACTCATCGCTTTCCTCATGCATCGTCGTGAGGTTTTCCCACACTTGAGACATTCGGGGCAACAATTGGTTTCGCCCTGCCATGGCTCATCAGCACCCAACCAGCTTGTCCGACGCATTCGGACACTCGTCGTGCTCAATGCCTTCCCACCTTCTCAAGATTTGTGGAACCACGTTGATGCCCATCATCAAAGTACGCTCATGTATGCGCCCTGTGAGTCCACACTCGCCATTCACTATGGATCCTCGCCACGACTTGCCCCTTCTCGGCAACGGGTCGTGCGAGCCGTGAATTGTCAAACAGGCGACGTGTGACATTCTCCCCCACTTGATCCGTGGACGTCCCCGGACACGACGTGCTTCCCAGGAAGGTCTCATCCCTTCCTTTTGTCGGGATTCTGTCCGATTGGAGGACTCTTCCCCCGTCGCGCCGAGCGTCAAGCGCACTTGCCCATCCACAGCCCGCGAGCAAACAACGCGAGGCGCTCCGCCCCTGACACTTGAGTCCATGCCTGGGGCTTCCCCGGGGGACCCGAGAACAAACCGCCCGGCAGAATCGCTGACGGGTAGCTTCATACTCCGCCCATACGAAATGGCCCTCCCACCGGTCTGCTCGGATACCACTTTGTCACAGACGCATACTCATCGCTTTCCTCACGCATCGTCGTGAGGTTTTCCCACACTTGGGACATTCGGGGCAACAACAGGTTTCGCTCTGCTAGGGCTCATCAGGGGAACGACATCAGCACCCAACCGGCTTGTCCGACGCCTTCGGACACTCGTCGTGCTCAATGCCTTCCCGTCTTCTCAAGATTGGCGGAACCACGTTGGTCCCATCATCAGAGTACGCTCATGTATGCGTCCCGTGAGTCCACACTCGCCATTCACCATGGATCCTCGCCACAACTTGCCCCTTCTCGGCAACGGGTCGTGCGAACCGTGAATTGTAAAACAGGCGATGTGTGACACAACATCACTCTCATATACCTTTCACACGGGCTTCTTATTCTGGTTGTGCGATTCACGCATTAATCTGGCGCGGCTGTGGATTCCCCACTCTTTTTTACTTTTGTTTTTTAATATTTGAATATTTGGCTTTGTTTTGAATTTGATTTTTTCTCTATTTTGCAATTTATTTGAATTCTTTTTTTATAGTAAAATAAAACTTAATTCAAGTTAATAGTAAAAGTATCAAATATATAGAATGTATATATACAAATAAATATAATGAGAATGAGGTCTATGAATAGTTAGTTCTGAAAAAGTATTATAGTAGAAGAAGTTTGAGTTGAGGGAGAGGTTTATGAGAAAATACCATATCTGATACTCTTAACAGTTCTTATTTATTTCTTCCCCAACATCTTCATCCATTGTAGGCTTTCATACCACCAAATAATGCCATTACTCTAAATATAACTTTTAATTCGTACACATCCTACAGTGCTATTTCCTAGTAGTTTAAAATAGGAGAATGTGATTAATTTGACTTGTTCATTTTATTAAATAGTAGCAATAGATATCGAGCATATTTATAACACTATTGATTGACATCATAATTTTACGCATAATTAACATATCTACATTCATGACGCGAAATATTAACCCAGAATTATAAAGGAGAAACCGAATTGTATTAACCAGTCAAGCCAAACTATATATGTAAAAATGAAACAATATTGGTATTATTGGGTATTCTGATGACTCCATCGGAACAAACACGAAGAGAAAGAAGAAAAGAAATGGTCTTATTTAGTGCAAGATGAAATTAAATGTCTACATCTTGATAGGATCAACGAACAAAGCGATGATGTGCGGTTTCAAAACTTTTTCAGGTTGAGTGTAGCCATCTTCATTGCCTTTGTAAGTAACATCTATGATCCGCTCAAGATTCAAGATTCGCATCAAAACATCTCTCGAGTAAGGAGATGGCTTCAGACACTCCTCATTTATATCCTTCCACGCATCCGTAGCTATTTCAAAAAATTTAGCCACTGCTTCCTCTTTTGTCGCTCCGTTGTCTCTCATATAGGACTCCATGCCAGTAGCAATCTGGCCCCTATCCTTCTCCACCTGAAGTTGTTCGTTGCAAAAATTAATGCAAGGATTCTATAAAGAGATAATTATTTTAGAAAATAGTGTGATATTAATCTAAAATTTATACCTCATAAGTAGCTATGTCGTCAATGAGTCGACATATTAGAAGCCCAGCTACAAGCATTTTGGGTTTCTTGCTTAGCCATTCGAAGTCATCCTTGACGGCGGATTCAACCCCTAGCAATGACGTCGTTGTGTGGTAACAATAAGTGCAGGTAATGAGTGCATTTTTAAGGTACTCTTCGAATGGTGGTAAATATCCTTGTATGAACCACTTGGCCTCCACATGGTAGCTCCTCACCAATTCTTTAAGCTATATATATTATATTTGCAACATCAAGCACGGTTAGTAATTTCATAATTAATTCACAGTTATTATTACAAACATAGTAAGAAAAGCCTAAGAAAATATGAACAGAGAAAATTATGAAATATGAATTAAGAATAAATTAATTTTGAATTCGTACAGATTCTATGGCATAGTGCGCTGCATATGATCTTCCTTCCTTAGCCAATTCTTCCTCAAATTGCTCGTACAGTTCCAAAAGAGCTTTGTAGAATGGCTTGATATACTCGGGTAGTTTATTAATCTCGTCAATATTCCACCTAATAAAAATAAGTATGTTTAAGCTACATAAATGAATTTCTTAAGAAAATCGAACAGGCCGTTAAAGGCTATATACGAGAAAAGTAGTATTTCTAATTTTAGGTTTACCTCTCTATTGCCTCAGTAAAGACATCAAGTTCTTCAATTACACCGTAAGCATCATAAGTGTCATCTATGATTGAAGTCATAGTGATGGTTTTAGTGAGCATGATACGAGCACGAGAATATTGTGGCTCGTGGTACACTCCCATAGCCCAAAAGAAACACTCCACCACTCTATCTCTTGCATAAGGAAGTTTGGAAACTAAGTCCAATTCTTTCCACCACCTACATAAAAAATCACAATTCTTGTATAAATATCTCTGTATGTAATTTAGATACACTCATATAAACATTAACGTGGTATATTAATATATATGTTACCTCGAGACTTCATTGAGCTCCTCCTTGTGTAGCATTTGCAATAGATTATAGTCCAATTTGGCAAACCTCAAGAGAGATTCATTCTTGTCTTGATACTCTTCATAGATGGAGATAAAATTTCGCGCTTCGATTCTTGGATTTCCATAGTGCAAGGGTTGCACTAGGGCATGCACAACTTGTTTGCTAAGTGGAGATTCGAGGTATGGCGCTATGGAATTGAGAGTGGCTGTAGCAAATTCAAGCGCATCGTCCAGTATGGTTTCTCCACGTGTTCTTAGATACGACGCTTCATACAGACTCAGCAAACCCTTGCCATCATTCTTAAGGCCTTCTTGGAATTTGCCATTCCCATCGATCCATCTACCGAAAATGTCTGCTTCAAAAAAAGTATATTAGTATTTTTGGTTTAAAATAATGATAATTTTTTACATAAATCAAGAAAAGAAGATGCACATACCACAAGATATACGATGGCCATGTTGCCGGAATAATCGGAAATGAAGAGCAACAGTATACAAATCATAGGTCTCATCACTATAATCTGTTTTGAGATGGAAATATTGCTGCAGTTTTTGCTCAATCTCATTTTCAACGTGATACGAAATGCCTAGACGTTCGAGCGAGTCAATCAGGCTCATCGTTTCCACCATTGTGCTTGCTGGAGCTGTGATCATATCCCTAACTTCATTCTTCAACGCTTCAACTGTCTTGGAATGTTTTTCTGCAGCCTAAACAATAAAAAGTGCATGGATGTGTTTTTTTAATACTTTTCAAAGTTTATATGAACGGTCTAAGCAAATATATTGAAATGTTTTAGAATATTCTGAAAATTGTGTTGGCAGAATGAGAATGATGAATTTACCTTTGCACCAAAATCATGTTTGATGAACTGATCGCCCCACAAACTTGGCGAGAAATTGGCGACGGGCCTCTGAATTTCTGCTTGTGGCGGAGCCATATTAATTTGTATGAGAACTTGGATTCTTTTTTCTGCTAAGTATGTATTGCAAAGAGCTCAAAGTAGAAGTTGATGGTGCTGTGAAAAATGAAGGGTTTCAGTACTCTATTTATATAGTTGAAAGATGGCTAAAACATGGCAGCCAACTTTGGCCACTGCTTTATTTGGAATTTTATATTTTTCAATGATTCTAAATTTCTATATTGAATATGCCACATTCAATGCATGTAAGATGCAGATGAGTAAGAATATGACTAATGAAGAATTCTGTGTTTTTTTCTACTTTCTAATTTCTAGGAAAGAGCTAGCTAAGTAGTTGCACCTTTTTTATATTATTTTTATCAGATAAATCCCAAATGGAAAGAGTGAGTCTATGTCTTAAAATGATTTGACAAATATATAGCGATAAAATTGAAGTTATTTTTAGCTTACATGATCAGGATAGCTTTAGTTCTTAGTTAAAAAAATCTAGACAATTATTCTTGAACACAGAAAAACGTCAACAGCTAATTTTAAATGACTAAAACACCCCTGATAATTTCTAAATATGAGGTGCCTGTCTCTGGTTAGTATCATTTCTAGCTACAATAATAAGATTTTTCTTTAATTATTTCTTCGTTTCATTTAAAGTCTCCTTTTGGTCGAATTGAGACTATATGTCTCATAATTCTATCACGGAATAAATAACTACAAGGAAAATATGCACATTCAAATTAAATGGAATTCCTACAAACTTATCTTAATCGGAATATTCAAAATAGGAAGAAGAAAAAAAATAGTTGCAACAGGTCTTCATCATTTTTACCGAATTATATGCACGCACACGTGCTTTGACTGTACTCCAAAACATTTATTTTATAGTTGTTATTCTTGCTAATAGGTAGTCCAACTTTTTTGTTGCTGAAGTCCAAATTAAGAGTATTTGAAATTTTTAATACTTTATTGTAATAATATTGGCTACACCCAATTTTCTTCTACTGATAAATGGAAGTGGTTGGATATACATTTCCATTTTGTAAGCATTGGCATGCAACTTATCATTTTCATTGTCCAAATTTGAAATCCCAAAATGTAATTTTACGTTTTCGTTTTCTATCGAAATTATGATATTCCACATTTTAAGTTACGGAAATGATGCAATACAATTTTGTAACATAATCAAAATTGATGTTGATGGAGAAGTCCATAACTTTGTAACATGTACCTCAAACGATTATTACCTACTTGATGTGGAAAACTATATTCTCCTCTCGTTCAGACATTTCTAGCAACTTGGCTTAATTAATTTAGCAAATCGACAACAGCTGCAATTGCTGATGAAATCTGTTGTGCCGTCATATCATTGTCGGACCTCACGCCGAAAGATCAGTCTTGTATAAAAAATATCTAAACGATTAATAAAGTATCAGTCAATAATAACACCATCTGTGCTCTTACAATCACGACTTCAACTTTGATATTTTTTTTAATTTATGATCTCAATATTCATTTATCTTTTAAAATATCCTAAATTTTGAAAATTGTTTAATTTTGTTTCGCGTCAAAAATTCAAGTGTCAAATATTTGATTAGACTTGTAAAATATGTTTTTCAAGCTATGATGTTCAAAAAGTAAAGCTACAACGCTAGAAATAAGTTTACATCTCTTGAATATTATATCACTACCAATATAAATTTACACATAACATGCATTGGTTAGACTAAAAGAGAATCGAAAAGTAAAAATTAAGGAGCAAAGCCAAACTAAGTTAAAAGGAAAGAACGTTGGTATTATTCCATTTCCGTATGTAATACAATACAAGTAAAAACCAAATCGGACAAAAAAGAAGAAAATAGAGGAAAAGAGAGAGAGAGATAGATGGCCCCTTTTAGTACAACATGAGATCAACTAAACATTTAAATATTAATTAATAGGATCGACAAACAGAGCAATGATGTGGGGCTTTAGAACTTTTTCCGGTTGTGTGTAGCCATCTATGATTCAAGATTCGCATCAAAACATCTCTCGAGTAAGGAGATGGTTTCAGACACTCCTCATTTATATCCTTCCATGCATCTGTAACTATTTCAAAAAAATTAGCCATTGCTTCCTCTTTTGTCGTGCCATTGTCTCTCATATAGGATTCGATGCCAGTAGCACTCTGACCTCTTTCTTTTTCAACCTAAAAGTTGTTGGTAAATTTTTTAAAATTATTGCATGATTTGTTTACAGAGAGAATTGATTTGTACAATCAATATTCCGTACCTCATAAGTAGCTATGTCATCAATGAGTCGACATATGAGGAGCCCTGCAACAAGCATTTTGGGTTTCTTGGCTAGCCATTCAAGTCTTCCTTGACGGCAGATTCCACTCCCAACAACGACGTCGTTGTGTGGTAACAATAAGTGCAGGTGATGAGTGCATTATTTAGGTACTCTTCAAAAGGTGGTAAATATCCTTGTATGAACCACTTTGCCTCTGTGGTAGCTCCTCACCAGTTCCTTAAGCTATATATGCAACATCAAGAAATGTTAGTACTTTCATAATTCGTATTTATGTTACTAAATTTAGAAGAGAAGCTTAAGATAAATAAGGAAAATATTAAGTGAGAACTTTATAAATTTAAAGAAGAAGAAATTAATTCTTGAACTAGCTCGTTACAAATTCTATGGCATAGTTTGTTGCGTAGGATCTTCCTTCCTTGGCTAGTTCTTCCTCAAATTGCTCGTAGAGTTCCAAAAGAGCTTTGTAGAATGGCTTGATATACTCGGGAAGTCTATTAATCTCGTCAATATTCCACCTAACAAAAAAAAGTATGATTAAGCTGCACAAATTAATTTCTTAAGAAAACCGAACAGACCGTAATAGGCTATATACGAGAAAAGAAATATTTTTAATTATAGGCTTTACCTCTCCATTGCCTCAGTAAAAAGATTGAGTTCTTCAATTACACCATAAGCATCGTAAGTGTCATCTATAATTGAGGTCATGGCAATGGTTTTAGTTAGCATGATACGAGCACGAGAAAATTGTGGCTCATGGTAAACTCCCATAGCCCAAAAGAAACTCTCCACCACTCTATCTCTTGCATAAGGAAGTTTGGAGACTAGTTCCAATTCTTTCCACCACCTAAATACAACAGCAAACTTTTTTATTATAAAATCCTCTATATATGTAATTTAGGTCGTAAAACATGAACGTGATATTTATAATATGTTACCTCGAGACTTCATTGAGCTCCTCCTTGTGTAGCATTTGCAATAGGTCCAATTCTTTCCACCACCTATATATACAACATCAAAATTCTTGTATAAATTCTCTATATGTAATTAAGATGCATATTTCAACATGAACGTCGTATTAATATGTCACCTTGAGACTTCATTGAGTTCCTCCGTGTGTAGCACTTTGCAAAAGATTATAGTCCAATTTGGCAAACCTCAAGAGAGATTCATTCTTGTCTTCATATTCCTCATAGATGGAGATGAAATTACGAGCTTCGATTCTTGGATTTCCATAGTGCAAGGGTTGCACTAGGGCATGCACAACTTGTTTGCTAAGAGGAGACTCGAGGTGTGGCGCTATGGAATTGAGAGTGGCCGTAGCAAATTCAAGCGCATCGTCCAGTATGGTTTCTCCACGTGTTCTCAGATGGAGATGAAATTACGAGCTTCGATTCTTGGATTTCCATAGTGCAAGGGTTGCACTAGGGCATGCACAACTTGTTTGCTAAGAGGAGACTCGAGGTGTGGCGCTATGGAATTGAGAGTGGCCGTAGCAAATTCAAGCGCATCGTCCAGTATGGTTTCTCCACGTGTTCTCAGATAAGAAGCTTCGTAACAGACTTAGCAAACCCTTGCCATTTTTCTTAAGGCCTTCTTGGAATTTGCTGTTCCCATCTATCCATCTACCAAAAATGTCTGGTTCAAGAATAATATGCATATAAAAATTTATCGTGATTAATAAATTTTAATTGGAGATTGGTGAACCCAATTCGCTAGGATGGATACACAAAATTTTCCCTTCTTTAAATATGCATACTAGCTTTTGTATTAAACCATTTTAGTGTTTTCTTAATGAAACTTAACGTATACAATATTACATTTTGATTGGATAGTAGAAGTTGTATTAGATTATATATAAGCTTAATGAACTATCTACCAACTTAAGTTAATAATTTTGACAAAGCGATAACTAGTATCAAGTAATCGCTCGCAGACCTATTATAGCGCTACTAAGCCTCGACCCCATATCCGGTAACGTTACGTTCAACTATAATATGTTCTAATAATAATAATAATAGTAATAATAATAATAATAATAATAATATATTATTATTATTATTATTATTATTATTATATAAATAGGATTATTGGTGTATAAATATACCAACTTAATTTGGGTCAATTTTGATCTTTCCCACTAACTTTAAAATTGTCACAAAATTAATAACTTTAGTGATTTTATAATGATTTTACCATGATTTCAAATTCAGACTAAATTAAATATGACTTGATATCTTAAAAATTTATCGTAGATAAAATGATCAATAATATACACGACACTATAGAGAGAGGACATTCATTGTTTTGATCTCAACGACAACCAGACGACGAAACTAACAAGAAGACATGATTTTTTAATGAGGGTTGACCCGATGTATCATAAAAATCAAGAAATCTAATTTATTTTGATGGAATGGCGATATTTTATGTCTTTTCTCTACAACATCGTTTATTTCATCAATCGTTTTATCTAAAATAAATTTTGGAGATACTTAATTAGATATAATTTGACCTCAATTTGAAATCGTGGTAAAATTACTAAAGTGATTAAATTTATATATTTTATAACAATTTTTTAAAGTTCGTAGAAAAAAACAAAATGAATCTAAAGTTGATGTATTTATACATCAATAATCCAATAGATAAAAGCAATCTTCAACAGAGTTTAACATGTGAAAAATGCTGCGACGTCTCTCTGGACTAATAGAGCGTGTACGGTGTACCTTTCAACTTCCAATAAAAAAATAGTTTCAGCAGTTATATTTATCTTCTTCTTTTTACTAGAATTACGTTATATTTTATTTAAAATATAACATTGTTGACTAAGCCCAATTTTATTTGCGTATAACATGAAAGTGGAAGTGGATGTATACATTCACGTTTTAAAAGTATTATAGTATCGAATTCTGGCCCTGTTCATCAGTGACGAAGCTAGAGATTTTACTTTAGGGGGCCCAATTTTAAAAATAAAATAAAAGTAGAAGTAAATAATATTATTTAAATTACATCACAATATTAGAAAAATAAAAGTAAAACACAATCACGATCATAAGTTTATCTTATATTATTCATTTTCTGAAATCGTGCATAATAATTTCATTAGTAACATTAACAAACACATCATTTTCAATTTACGAAATTAAGTTCATTCAATAGTTTAGTTCAACACTTATATTTCTAAAATAGTCATCATATATTCAATTAATCTATATTTTGATTGTTTTATCATCAACAAGTTTTTTAGATGCTTAATTAAAAAATTTAACTTAGATGCATTCAATTGGTTATTGTTAGAATAATTTATCATAAAAAATTTAGAAATTAAATTGATCATATTAGTTCAAATATAAAAAGCTATATTTTTTGAATACATTTTTTATTTCATCAACATAATACAAATAATAGAAAAAAGAAAAAAAAAAGAAAGAGCACAAAGTAGAGAGAGAAGAGCATATAACTAAATTATAGGAAAAGAAAAATAAAAAGGAAAGATGAAAAGGAAAAAGGAAAAAAGAAAAAAAGAAGAGAATGAAAGCGGAATTATGAAAAGGAAAAAGGAAAAGAAGAGAACAAAATTAAAAAAATGAATGAGAGGGCGCTGGGTTTGGAAAAAAGAAAAGAAGAGAACAAAATTACAAAAAATGAAAGAGAGGGCGCTGGGTTTCGAACTCGGGTGTTAGAAATGAGGGCGAGACTTCAAACCAACTAGACTACAATGAATTCTTTGTTTGATTACTAAATATATACTATTAATATTCAAAACTTCGGGGCCTTGAGCCCCTGCGCCCAACGTAGTCTGCCATTGTTTGTCATTGTATTGTCACTCTAAACTCAAAATACTTTTGACATTTTATTTTTCTTTTTTTAGTTTGAAATGGAGGATTGAAATTCATATTCGAATATCTCACATTTAACATATAAGAGAAATGATGTTCGATCCAATGAGAACTCATATTTTTTAAAAACTTGAGTACTATGCACGTATGTATAAAATTGATGAAAAAAATCTATAAAGTTGTGCACAACGAAAATATTCTAAAATTATTGAACAACAAAACAATTTAAGAATGTTTTCATTTTACATAACTTTATATCGTTCTATGCATCATCTTTACTCGTCTTATGCATAGTTCGTAGAGTTCTAAAAAAGATGTAGTTCTCATTTGATTCACTCTCTAAAAGAAATTAATACATTTAGGGGGTGTTCAGTTTTGTGGATGAGATTAATAAGATTGATATGATATAGTATGATGTGATTATTTGGATTGTATAATCTTGTATTTGGATTGATTGATTATGGTATATGATAAATTAAAGAATTATGACTAAAATATAGCATAATACCAAAATTACTATTTTGATCCACTTTGTTTCAATTTGAAACACATAAGAGCTAAAATAACATATATTATTACTTATATAATATATATCTATAAATTATATATTCCGTTACGCATTCCTATCATCTCGTTCATCTGCAATCCTACGTGGAATTATAATAATTTTAGATTTCTAATTTTCTAAACTCTCAAGTTTATGTCTTCCTAATTTTAGATGTCATTTTTAATGATTATCAACCAAAACTCACCTTAATTATAGAAATGAATGCATTTAATAATAATTTGCCGTTTCTCTATGATGCATTTGTATGGAAGTGTTCTCTATTATATTATACAATCATAATATATTGTTAATTGCATCTATTATTAATTAATTAAATATAGCAAAATATATTGGAGGCACTACATTGATCCTATGTGGAATTACTGCAATTTTTTATTTTTTATTTTCTAAATTCTTCATTTTATGTTTTTTTTTTAAATTCCAAATTTTATAATTAATAGCTTTTATTTTCCTTCTTTTCAATGTGCAATTTTTCGGCACTTATCAATCAATCAATCAATGCCATAAGTCCATGACACAATTTATGACATGAAATTAATTATAATTCATACTAATATAATTATGTGTTAATGACAATAATTTTTTCTTTTCCATTTTCGTATTGCTTTGCGTCCTATATCTATATCTATAACTATATAATAACAACTACTGATTCTATTTATAGTAACTTAAGTATTTCTCCTCTTTTTGCTATTCCATTTTCAGAAATAATAAATCTTTAGTAATTAATGTATTGTATGAATAAATAGATCATAGTATAAATACAATTAAAATGAAATATTTTAATTTTATATCATAAATAAATTATAATTGTATAACCAATTCCTATATACATTTATAGGAATTGGTTCATGTACATACAATCTATAACATACATAAATGAGAACAAATCATGATCTCAATAAAACACACACACACACATGCATAAACACACATATATTTAGCCATAATCTATTTTTATTTTAAATTTATGTCACAATTAATACCTTACAAAATTAAATAATGTTTTTAGTTGTATATTATTGTACCAAAAGTCATAAGTTGAAATGGTTCAAAACTCAAAAGTTTTGATATGCGAAAATATGTGATGATGTTAGTACTGATCAAATGACCAAACATCTAAATTTATAACATTTTCATTCTCTATTGAAATTTGATTTGGGCTATGTAAAACTTTTTAATAATATGCAGATTTAGGAATTTATATTAATATTGTTATTAGGTGATTAATCGGGCTTGGAATGGATTTTATTAATGTCCACTCTATAATGTTTGGATTTTATTGAGACATAGAATTACTTATTGTAGCAATTTATATTTGATTATTTAGATATTTTATAAATTTAAACAATTTTGGATAATTAATTGGTATTATTATACGTGTTTGGAACATGTACATATAGTAAAATTATTTAAATAGATTTTAGACATGTACAAGCATATAAAAATTCTAAAGGGTTCCAATATTAGTAGACATCCCTACATGATTTTTAACTTTACTCTTTTGTTATCAATAATATTTATTATTAATTATTATTATTATTATTATTATTATTATTATTATTATTATTATTATTATTATTATTATTATTATTATTATTATTATTATTTAAGAGGATTTGAGTATTATTTAACAAATTATATTTATAAATTTGGTGAGGTTTGGGTAATTAATGGGTATTACAATACGGATTTGAGATGAAAATGAGTAGTAGATTCAAATTTTAGTTTAGGACGTAAATGGATATATAAATTTTAGATGAGTTTAGGTGGTTGGACTTTAACCTTATTATTACAAATCATCGTCAGATACATGCAATAAATAACTCGAGTAGTTGAACCTAACTGCATTGTTTGCTTCATCATCATGCTATGCCTCAATCAACAACTCATGGTGGCTGAATCATTGCCAAGTATGGAGTT
This sequence comes from Salvia rosmarinus, assembly GCA_036937905.1. Lineage (NCBI taxonomy): Eukaryota > Viridiplantae > Streptophyta > Magnoliopsida > Lamiales > Lamiaceae > Salvia > Salvia rosmarinus. Next base: position 78,930,746 of record CM072814.1, on the reverse strand, counting down.
ATCTATATATTTCTATTTATAATTTATAAAGGTAAAGTAGTTTCCCATCAAAACTCAAGGAATACAACTTATAGTTTAGATGCATCGATTTGATATAAAGACTGTTGCTTTGCTGTGATCATAAACAAGAGATATGGACAATCTCTTTCCAATGTATAACTATGCCTACCGAAATATGTATTCAGTCATGATCAATTGTACGTTGCAATCTCATGGTTCACTTGTAAAAGAGGTCTTAGAATTTCTATATGTGATTAGATGGTTAACACTCGATACAATAACTAACTTATTTTACTTTGATATTTTTGATGGATTGTGATGTAATTGCATAATTATATTTTTCATATTTTACAAAAATATTTTGTTTGAATTGGTCTTCACTTTCTATATTTTGGTAAGGGACAACACCTCCTTAATTTAATTTTATGTGCGGAGGTAATAACTAGAGATAACGCTGTACTTCCCATCACTACATTGATGATCTTTTAACGTCTAGGTTTAAAAGAAAAATATATAACGCGATAACAAAAAAATAAAATAATAAATTTACAAGAATGGAAAGATAGACTAGTTGCATTTGGTTCACAATATGTAATACCCCGATTTATTTAAAAGCCCAATTACGATAATAAAAATCGTAAATTAGGGTTTCGTCTCGATAATCGAATTAATAAAATATCGAATAATGATTTCGATTATTTTGGAATAATAAATTCCTATATTTTTATTCACAAATGATTGTGAATTGATAAATACGATTATATAACGTATTTCAACAGTATTATTTCTACGTCGATTACGTATCGATATTTTAATGCTCGTGATATCTTCTAAGTTTTTAAGCTTAAAATTTAATTCCATTATTATTGGAATTAATTAATAAAGTGATTACAGCTTTATTTCGACCATTTTGAGATGAGTCGATATTTAACGCTTTGAGACGTTTCAAACGTTAACGTTTAGAGATGACTTGAGAATCAAGTCTAACGATCAAGGAATTATGATATTTAAATTCCTATGATTATTTTATGTAATTAGAATATTATTTAGCATTGAAATAATGCTAGAAAATTTTTGGAATTATATTTTTGATTATTTAAGATTCTCGAAAATCCTAAATCGAGAATTAGGGTTTTCTACCTTGAATTAATTTCAATAATTTATCCTATGATTTAATTTATCATCTAAAACATATATTAAGATATATATGTATAATTAGCATGAAAAATCAAATCTTAGTACTTAAGAAATGAGAATTGCCGTGTGCTTTATTAAACATCAACATTCACGTCAATTTTGGTGTTTGTGTTCCTAAGTTGTGTATTAAGTGATTCAAGTGTAATATATGGTACACATTAAACAAGTAAAATCAAGTGGGATCAAGTATTGTGAGAGGAGTCTCTTTCGACCAAGAAATGCTTGATGATGTATCAAATAATATTTGGGATAGAGTGTACATATGACATACTAAATACTACATGAAAAAATCTGTTTTCCTCCCTCTTTCTCTCATTGTCGTGACAACAAGCATTGTGGGACAAAATAATTTTGTTTCAATCAAAAACTTTATTCATAGTTAATGCTTTGTAAGAGATATTTATTCATGACATATGCACTTTGACTATCTCAAATTGATTATTTTGTCTTGCTATGTTGAGAGAGCCGAGAGAGATGTGCATTGTGAGAGCTTTAATTCATTTTTTATTAATACTTATGTATTTTAAGTCCTAAACACTCATCACTTAACACTTCACACATATCATTTCTCTTTCCTCTCATCAACGCCGAGAGCATTTCTTTTGAAAAACCAAGTTTCATCTTCTTCCATTCTCTCAAATAGCTTGAGCTCTAGTTACCCTACAACCGATCGATACAGTTAACAAGGTCGGTGTCGAACAAGCTCGATTATACCCTAAGTTTTTAATTTTCTAAAGGTTTGATCTTATTTTATGAGCATGATTTTAATTATGGAATTTATGCTAAGCATGATATTTGTTTATTAATGATGTGTATTAATATGAAATGAAAGCATGTAGCATGTTTATAAATTGATTAAACATGCTATGAGATTATGTTAAAATACCGAAAATTTTCTTAAGGATCTAAGAATGGAATAATGATATATGATGTAGTAGAAGCTTATTGTGATTTTGGGAAATTTATAAAATCCTAAGCCATGGTTTCAATATTGCCAAAATCATGAAATATGCTAAGTTAATGTACAATTTTTATTTAAGTGTTATGATAGCATATTGTTGAGCTAGAGTATTAGTTATGTATTACAAAATTTACTAGAATTTTTTATATTATATGCTCAATTTTTCAAGGTGGTAGTGAGCCATAAGCTTTGCAAACTTAATGATTATGTTGATTTTAGTTAAAGGCAATGATGTATTAATGTTATACTATAGTGTATAAGCATTGTGTAAATTAATTGGAATTTTATAAAATGTTTGGTAATTATTTGAGAATAACGAAACCTTGGGCAATGAATGCATTGAGGTAGAACTTAATTATGTTGGACTTTAGGTTATAATTATGTTATAATTTGATGTTGGGGCCTTGTATAATTTACTTAGAATTTTAGGAAATTATTTGATAATTATGGGGATTTTAAGTGACCTATAGCATGGGCATAGGTGAAGTTCCAAAATTTTCTATAGTGATATTAATACATATTAATTATCATAGTGTAAAATAATACACTATATGAATTTAGAGGAATTTTTGGAACAAAGTTTGAAAAATATTGTGTTATAACCGTGAGCTATGTTGTGGAATTAAGGAATTTTAATTTCTTTTTAATCAAGAATAATATTTATTATATGTCTAAAAATTAAATAGACATAATTGAAATTTTGAGAATTATTAAACATAGAATATTATGTTTATAATGAAACGTTATATTAAATAGCGTTAAAGCATAAATAATGCTTAAAGTATTAAAGATTAATATTGAAAGAAAATATTAATCAAATTTATCGAATGCGTGAAAATCGAGTATTAAAGCTTTATGAAAAGAAATCGATTGAAAATCGATTTATATTGATTTATTCATTAAAATATGTTTTATTGAAGATTTATAATGAAAAGTCAAAATGGTTGACTTTCGAAATTAACGTACGAAATATGTTCGTTAAATACGCTAATACGTGAAAAACGTATTACTTTTATCTGAATATCTCAATTGTGAGAAAAGATTTCAGAATTGAAATCATTTTATTGAATAACGTTATTATACGTTAATTATTTAACCTAAAAGGTTAAAATGAGACTGTAGATCATATTACGTCTCTCTCGAGATACGAGAATTATTTTATTGAAATACGCGTTGAAACGACGTATTAAGATTTATTAAACTTGAATTATTATATTATTTATCAAAGTTGAATGAACTTTGAAAATCTCGAAAAGCGTGCCAACGTCTAAGCGTAAATTTTGCGTAAAATTTGGGATGTGAAGGCTCGCACGCAACCGGAGGAGAACACGCGTATCGAATTGAAGTTCAAAAGTAAGGTGGGCTTTACTATACTCAAATTGATAGAACTTATCAAATGATTTATTTATGATGCTTTATTGCAAGCAAATATTTATGAACCGATTTATTTAATTACACGCCAAAATATTTATGTTTTATGTATGTATCCAATCCATGATTATTGATGCATAACGTTGGGTAGCTCCCACTTTATGACATGCTTGAATTCAGATTCTTGGAAGTACCCCAAGGATGATGGAGAATTAGTATCCCGTCTTGAGATGGCACGGATTTTGTGCCGATTATTTGTATTTGTGTCTTTGAAAGGGTGCTCGGCCGGTCGTGGCGTCTGTGAGAGGAGGCCTCCTCTCCAGTAGCGAGGTGTTGTGGAATGAATTATTGTGATGGATATGGATCATACATACAAAGAAAATGTCATGTGAGACGAATCTTTATGGAAAATGAAAGAAAATATTTAGTAAGCACGAGTATTTTGAATTAAAACCTCGTGTGTTACGGTGATGGGGCAGAGTAATTCAAATGTGATAAATTATTTTGGCATGAGCCATCGAGTGCAATCTTGTACTCGTACTGTATGTTGTTTTTAAATGTGCGAGTTGAGCGGATGATGGGTGAAGATGTGTCGGAGCGGTCGAATCCATTTTGAATACAATATATTTAGAAACCTTGAATACACATCGTCATATGTGTATTCACACGTTTTTCATTTGCAATTGAATTAATTTATCTTATGATGTTGATTAGTTGAATACTTCTGAACATATGAGTCTTGTATATATATTGGATAAAGTTTCCTTAATTATTATTCCAAGTATTACCCTGCTAAATCGTACTTAGGATTTAGGGGCTGTTACACAATATCAACCAAAAAAATCAAAAAATATATATATTAGGATAATCAATAAATAAAATTAATAAAGATTGAAGAGATAGAACAACAAAATACCAAACCTAAACCCATAATACATGTTTATATATAAACAACAAATAAAATTAAAATTTAGGAGATATATCTATTAACTTGATTCGCGATGACTCAGGCTCTCAAACAAGGTTCTTTTCTCCTACATAAGAATTAAAATAGCAGAAAGGAATAAGGCAGATAGGTTGGTTAGGGATCTCATCCTAACTAAGATGAAATAAATTTTTTATATTCTATTATTTTTTTATAAATTAGGCTTCGTGTTGTAAATGAATCAAACTACTCATCGAACCTAAAATCGATAAAAGCTCATTTGAGCTCATTTAGTGAAGTTAATTAGCTAAACAAGTCAAGCTTGAGCTTGGCAAATATTCGCATCATTAATTTGAAGCACGCTCGTTATGTGATGTAACTTAAAAAATATAAAATTATTAACTAGATACAACTTGTATTTCTACTAAAATTAGTATCAACCGAATTAAGTCTCTAACTAACTCTATTTGTTATAGGAGACTAAGTCATATATTATGTTATATATTGTGAATAAATTATCACTATTTTTTTTATAAAAAATAATTCATATTTTAAACATAAATAATCTAATTTTAGAAATCTCATTTGGACCCGATTAAGTTCATGAATCATGAAATATTCAATAAATAAAGTTCGAGACTCAAAAATAAATAAACCAAAGTTGACGTCGATCCAGGTCGACCCTTGTTAGGCTTAGGCAGCTTATACAATAAAGTTCAATGCTCTGCTCATGGATTATAATTTGTGAATCGTTGACAAGAAGGACAAAAAAAAAGTGGCTTGCATCTTTAAGCTAATAATAATAAAATTATTAATGTAAAACGTTAATGTAACTTTAGCTATTTAATTTCAGCGTTAGTGTTCTGCGTTCATTTTTGTGATCTATATGAATTATGTCACCAGATTAATTAAATGAATTAAGTATGTCGTTATTAAGAGTATTCTGTCAAAAATATATCTTGCCTTGCCGCTAATTTGTGATCATCCTCGTTTTTTACCAAAGAAAATTGAAAAGTATGATCATCGGCAGGGCCGTCCTCGAGGCGACGAGCATGACGCGTCGCTGCGCCCATCATTTAAGCTACCAAAATTTTATATATCCTCTTATATTAATATAAATATTCCTTCAAAAATAAAATATTTCATGTCCCAAAATTTTGTTATAAACTTTTGGGGCCCAAATTTTGTAAAAAAAATAATTCTTTTATAAATGTTATGTTGTGTATCTTTTAGATATATTGATTATGTCTCCATAGTGGAAAATACCCATTTTATTGTTTAATAGCGCCTATTATTTGTCGGGAATGACCTACGATCATCGGTATATTGAAAAATGTTGTATATTCTTGAAGAAAAAGAGAAAACTTTGAGACTAAAGGACAGGAGGAAAAAAAATAGATAAATTAAATGCAAAGACGGATGAAAAGAGTCAAAAGACATCCACAATGAGCGTCAAACGTGCTTGTTGTGATCGTCTCCTTTTTCGACCAAACACTACTACAAATATCACTTTTCTCTATCATTATGTACTACGTTTTTTAAGTAAAAGCGTAGTCATGTGCTGAATTTTTTGAAATATAGACTACGCTATACTTAAATGCGTAGTCTATATGAACTATTAACTACGCTTAAAAAGCGTAGTCTATGTGCGTGTTTTTTAAAAAAAAGCGTAGTCTATGTGCATAAATTTAAAATAAAAATAAAAATTCCGCAATTCTCAACAATTTAACTCACGACCTGGGAAATTCCTCCTCCCTGCTCGGAGGGCTCTTAATCGTCGTCCATAGAAGGTGAGCTTCGAGCTCTTCGTCTCTTCCTCATTCCTCTTGCCTGCTGCTTGTTGAACAAAACCCTAAATTGACAATTCATCTCAAACCCTAAATCCATTCTCTCACCTTGTTGTTGAAGCCTTACTCGCATAAACAAATTTCATTTGATTCAGATTTCCTCGGTCGCTTCGGCTTCTGCATTCTCTGCCCCATGCGAAACCATGAGCCACCGATGAAGATGATGATGTCTACGCTTTGACCGACTACTTTCACAAGCAGAGGGACCGTCCGATCTATTGAGGTTATTATGCGCCACATTTCTCCCTCTCGCACCAGTAACATCCTTTCTCTCTCTAGGGCTCTCACCAAATCTTTTGTTCCAAGGTTCGTGATTATCTCGCTGCTTCTAATTCTTTTCACATTGCTCTGATTTTGGTTGAATTTGTGGTTTGGTTCAATTTTTTGTTGTGATATATCGCATCTGTGATTTTGATAAAATTGATTTGGAGGAAATGAGTTTTTGTTCAAATCGAGAATTAGTTTGATATGTAGCTGTGATGTTTTACGAATTATCAAGAATTAGTTCACCCACCGATGATACTCAATATATTTGGTTTGGTTAATGTGTATATATGTTAGTAAACAAATAAAGTGTTCATTTCGAGTGATTTGAATGCTTACGGGCTAAGATTTAATGATTTGAGTGGCGTCATCTTCTTGAGGTCATTAGAGACACGAACGTAGAAAGTCCAGATGAGGAGCATGATGAAGAGAGACGATGTGAGAATCTGTGCTCCGGATAGAGTACCTATGTATGGATTCACCAGAAGTGGACTAGAGAGAGAAGTGAGTGCAGTCCTTCCTAGTCTGCATCAAATTAGTACAACACATGTAGATGTAGTGAGATCATTAAAAAAAAGTTTTGAGTTTAAATGTTGCTGGTGACTGGTGAGTCGAGGGAGTTCTATTACACACCTGTTTCTTGGTTTGCCTCGTTTCAGTTCCAAGTAGACGAACCCGATTATGGACAGAGCAATTAGAGGAAAGGTGAAGACAACAAAATCAAGACCTGTGCAATTTGATCATAGAAAAATTAACACTATACTTGACTTAGGCTCTCTACCTCTCTAACAGAACATGAGACCTTGAAAACGTACCATTATAGCCAAACACGGTAGCTGATGCTTCTGCCTCCGCGCCAAACAGTGCAGTTTGTACTTTAAGTTTTCAAGATTCTTACCACCTAATTAATTTTCATACTAGAGAATATTTGGAAATAATTTGGAACCTAATCATTGTTGTTTTTAACATGAGTTACTTTTGCGTGAGTTATATTGTCCACTTGGGTGATAATTATGTCAGCTGCTGTAATTAAATTTAATAGATTTTCCTCAATTTATTTCAAATCATTCATATTATTTTATTTTAATTTCTGTTTCAGATTGCATTCCAAGTGCTAGTCAAAGCACTGATTAGTTTGGATCCTGGTGTTGAGATGGAGCTGCTAAAAAAATATTTTCAAGAATTTATTGCTGGCCTTATGTCTATACCACTAAATTTCCCTGGCACTCAGCTTTACCGATCATTACAGGCAAGTTTTATATTGAAATAAATTATAATATTTAATTATATATAGGGTTTTCTTGAATTTATCATTGATAGTTTCTTTATTTTTTCAGGCAAAAAGGAAAATGGTAAAGATAATTGATGGAATAATCCAGGGAAAAAGGGACTGCAAGGGTATTAATGAAGGATTAATAACAAAAGATGTAATGGATGCATTGTTGAATGATAAGAATGATCAATTGACAGATGAACTAATAGCAGAAAATATGATTGATTTGATGATTCCTGGAGAGGATTCTGTCCCAGTTCTTATGACTCTTGCCATCAAATACCTCTCAGATTCTCCAGCTGCTCTCACACAATTAACAGTCTCTCTCTCCCTCCCTCCATCCCTCTCTCTCTCTCTATATATATATATATATATATATATGTATGTGTGTGTGTGTGTGTGTGAAGAAATATTTTGTTTCTGGTGACAGGAGGAGAACATTAAACTGAAGAGGCTGAAGGAGAAACTTAAAGAGCCATTTTTATGGAATGATTACGTATCATCTCTGCCCTTTACACAGACAGTAAGTCCCATTTTTTTCATAATTACAAACTTAATTAAAAATCACTTCTTTTTATGTCACACGTGCATATGTTCATGAATCGATAAGTTATTACCAATGGGCTTAAATTCTCACCAAACACTAAAAGTTAGCTTAAATCACGCAATCTAAGTCTCTTGCACTATTAATAGTCATTATATAATATTTACTTTTATCGATATACTCCTCCGTCCCATCTAAGACGATCTATTTCTTTTCGGCATGGTTATTTAGGAGAAGGGTATAAAGTGACAAAGTGATAAAAAATAGGTAGGTCTCATAACTTTTGAAGCCATCTTGGTGGGACAGTCCAAAAGAAATACATGTCATCTTGGGTGAGTCGAGACGGAGGGAATATAAATTTATAATGCTTTTATTTATGTGGGACATGACATCGATTTCATTGGATATGTATAGTGACTAAGTTTGTGATGGAAAAATAGGTGATTACTGAAACACTAAGGATGGGAAACATAATCACAGGAGTAATGAGGAAAGCCATGAAAGATGTGGAAATAAAGGGGCATTTGATCCCAAAGGGATGGTGTGTTTTTGCATATTTCAGATCAGTGCATTTGGATGATAAGTTATATGATTTCCCTTATCAGTTCAATCCATGGAGATGGCAAGTAAGATTCTTTATTCCATATTGTGTATATATTTCAATAATTTTCAAATAATATGTGGTCAAATTTCAATGTATATCTATAAATATAATATTAATTAATTTGGATTGAGTTGGGGTGACAGGATAATAGGGCATATCTTCCTCTCTAACAGAACATGAGACCTTGAAAATTAACACAGAACATGTTGACTTGCAAATTGGTATGTCCATCCTTCTCAATAGCTTCTAGTTTTGCTTCATCGTTGATTTTGAAAGCCCAGAGCATCTCTGTTACATTTGGACGCCATAGTGATCAAGTATGCATGTCCTGCCTTTTTCTGTTTTGCATCGTATAGTACGAACAACCATCTATCATAATTTAGTTTGGGACTACATGTAGCAAAATCCAATTCTTTATGCGGCCATCAAAAAGTGGCAGCATTTATGAACAAATAAAATAGCATGTTTCGTGTGCTGATATCTTTTCTTCAGCTCTATCTTGTTTCTTAGACTCTTTGGCCCTCTGGCAGGCCTATGATCTGAGTCAGCTCATCAGCACATTTTATTCCAGAAATTATAATGCCCTCACTAAGATTCAGAGGATGGAGTGGAACAATCGGTTAACAACTGGCTCTTATTTTCCTTTTTCATTTGTGTTCAGTTTTGGCACTCTGCTGACATTTGTTATAATATCTTTCTTGCAGTGGCATTTCCACTCTTCATGCTGTTTTTATTTCGATTATGTCTTTGTACTTTGTGTTCTGGTCTGAACTTTTCTCTGATCAAAATTATTCTGGACTAGTTACATTCAGACATTCATCTATCTCGACATTTGCACTTGGAGTAAGTTCCTGATGTATCTGTTCTTGCGCATTTGTTTTCTTGCAAATATTTCATAATATGTGAATTTGGTTTTCTGTTATTCTTCTTAGACATTCAGAAACATATTTTCAACATTTCAATTCAGTACTACTTCCTAAATCCAATTGAGTTGTTGCATTCCTTTTTGACCAAGCCTTTCTCGTCATATACTTTCAGATACTCTTGCAGACTGTTTCTGGATAAGCAGTCAAGCTTTGTTTCTCTTACTTTTTTTAACATACAGTCTCTGCAGAAGCTTGTTATCATCATGACTTCTGTGATTCTGAGTATTATAGTTTGGTAGTAGCCAATAAATTGGCAATGTCTCTTATTTAGTTTATTGATTCTTTAATCTCTCTACTGTTAGTTTGCGACCTTAATATATGCCATCAAATGATGTATGTGAGTCATTATACTTCTATGTTTTTACTTGCAATGCAAAACTTAGACCCTTCTGTCGGAGGTACATAGAACTGGTTATGTGTACATGATGCCCTATGGTTATATAGAAGTCAATTACATTCGTTGCCTTTTTAAAGCTTCTTTTCTTGTTTCATATTATAGTAATGATTTTTAACAGTCCAGTGCTTAATGAAGTTATTATTGGGAAATGCAGGTAGCAAGAATTCTTTTGTTTGGTTACATGTTCTACCACGTCTATCTTCACAACGACCAGGTAAACATGCTCGCGGTGACATTGTATCATTTAACATTTGATTCCTCAAATAAAATATATTCCCTCAAAATAGCTCTTCTAGAACTTGTATAGTTTTCCATGAGCATACTGACATACACTTTATAGCTGAGGATTTTTTAAACTTTTCATAGTATTTTGAAATTGAACATTGTCTCTTTTCTCTCATTTATAAATTTGTACTTTACAAACTTTAAGAATCGTTACTTTGTCATGCTATCTAGTCTCTCGACATCCTTAACAGATTGCCTTCTTGATTGGTTCTTAATAGAAGTTACAAAACTATTTGCAGGTGATGCAGATGCACACTGCTGGTTTTCTTCTGGTATTTGTTGTACCTGTGGCGCTCGCAATCATGAACTTGATGTGCATAGTATTTTTGTATAGTGATTTTTGTAGCTGTAATGAAAACAGATTGTATATTTTTGTATAGTGATTTTGTAGCTGTAATGAAAACAGATTGTATATTTTTGAATAGTGATTTTGAACGTAGTCGCAAGTATATTTTAATCTCATTTGCTTGTGCGTTATTAATTGTACAGGTTTAAATAAAGAAATTAACTACGGTTGAAATTGAAAAACCGTAGTTGTTATTAAATTGACTACGGTTGTAATAGAAAAAGCGTAGTAAATTTGGCATTAAAACCGTAGTAAATAAACTCAAAAACCGTAGTTAATACATATAGACTATGCTCAGAAAGCGTAGTGTATGTGCGAAATTTTGTGTAGTCTGTCGGTATAGACTACGCGTAAAAAGCGTAGTCTATGTGCGAAAAGCGTAGTCTATAGTGGGTATAGACTACGCATAAAAAGCGTAGTGTATGTGCGAAATTTTGTGTAGTCTGTCGGTATAGACTACGCGTAAAAAGCGTAGTCTATGTGCGAAAAGCGTAGTCTATAGTGGGTATAGACTACGCTCAGAAAGCGTAGTGTATGTGCGAAATTTTGTGTAGTCTGTCGGTATAGACTACGCGTAAAAAGCGTAGTCTATGTGCGAAAAGTGTAGTCTATAGTGGGTATAGACTACGATAAAAAGCGTGGTGTGTCTGCGCTATTTTTTCTCTACACCACTTTTCTCTACACTCAAAGCGCATATGACTACACATATAACGCGTAGTCTATCTTGATTTTGTAGTAGTGAAAGAAAATCATAACGTCTACTCATAGAACTTCACCTAATCCATAATAAAATATAATTTATTCTTGAAAGGAAAAAAATGTTGAGACTAAAGGCGGAGAAATACGGATTGATAAATGCAAAAGAGAATATATAGGGTACACACTTTTGTAAAAGTGTATGCAGTATATATATTTTGAAATTTGATACACCACATACCCAATTGCTTTTTAATATATATTCAAGTCGGTATTATTGGTCTTGAGAAATACAGAACAAACATGTGAATGTCTTGAGAAATGACATGCAGAACAAACATGTGAATCGATTAATTATTGCGAATTATTTTGTTAAATTACTTTATAGTTTTAATTAAATCAATTAATTATTGCAAAATTATTTTGTTAATTTACTTTATAGTTTTAATTAAATCATTGAATAATGTTTTTTAAAACATAAATGAATCAAAAATTAATTAACACATAAAACTAGTGATTGAGGTCGATAATCCTTTTTCCTGGTCGACCGGCCAGGAAACAAGGATTATCGACCGAATCGAGAATTATAAATTATAAAAACAACAATTAATCATGTTTGCGGTCGACCGGAATCTTCGAATTGTCAACCGGAAACAAGGATTATCGAAGAATTATAGTATAAAAAACTTATCGAAGAATTATAGTATAAAACAACTTATTTAATCATGTTCTTAGGTCGACGAATCTTGATTGTCGACCGGAGAAACTATTTTCGTGAAATCTTGAATTATCAAATGAATTTAATACTAATTATTAATTGATATCTCCGGTCGATCGAAACAAGGAAATATCGAATAGAAGACATAAAATTGTCGATCGGAGAGAGCTTTTGTTTAGAAATTAATTTTAAATGAACTTATGATTAGAGTGGCAAAATTGGCCCGACCCTGGGCGGGCGACCGGTATATCCGGAATTGGGGTCGGGTTGGGCTCGTAAAATAGTGGCCGAAAAAACCGGCCTAAAAGCCCACCACATGGCAAGCCAGACTCTCAGACTTTAAATTAAAAGCTGGGGTTTTCGATTAAAAGCCCGCTAATACATTTAAAGTTTTAATATTTTATATTAGTAGTAAATATAGAAAATAAAATGAATGACTATTAAAACTCATCCTTTCATCCATCACTCTCTCTATTACATTTCTTTAAGGTTGATGTTTGATGTTTGATGATATTTGTAACTTTAAGTTTATCTTATTTACGTTGAAATTGATATTAGACTTGTTAGTAGATTTAATTTAATTTATTTATTTTGGAATTGATGTTAGTAGACGTAATTTATCTTATTTATTTTGAAATTGATGTTAGTAGATTTTATTTATTTATTATTATCATATTTTTGAAATTAAAATAATATATTATTAAATTAAATATTAGTGGGTTTGGCCGTGGCTCGGATAAATTTGGGTGGGCTACCAAATTTTCAGCCGATAGCATTTGGTAGGACGACCCAACCGGTAAAACCACTGAAGCCATTGGGCAGTAGCCGACCCAGACCCGCCTTTTGCCACTCTACTTATGATATAATTCCACTTTAAATTAAGGAAGAAAATTAAAAAGGAGGAATCTCTGCAAAAAAAGCAAAAGCTTACAAACGGAAAAAGAAGAGAAATACTACTGAAAAAGAAGAGAAAGAAAGGAATCTCTTTGACCACCAATAATTCAATTTTGAATTTTACACAATTATCTCTCCATAAATACTACAACCGATCGATCATAGATCACAAATCCAAGCATTTCGGTTTTAGCATTCAAAATTTGCTCTCGATCCTTTTAGCATTCAAATTACCCATTTCGGTTTTATATTCAACACTTTCAATTTTCTTTCTTGATCCGAGATCCAAATATATCTCAACAAGTAAGTTATTCGAATTTTGATGTGTTTATGTTGATTAAATTTTGATTTAGGAATTTTTATGTGCTTAGGTTGATCAAATTTCAAATTTCGATTTAGTGTTTAGGTTTATTAAATTTTGATTTAGATTTATTATTGTTAATTTTGTTTAGATTTTTTTTTATTTTATTTAGATAATTCGATTGTTTCTGATATTTATAATTATTAATTCGTTTAGATTATTTGATATAATTATTGGATAATTCGTTTAGATAATTCCCGGCATAATTCGTTTAGATTAGTCCCCTTTTAATTAATTTATTGTAAGGGACTTTAATTATTTATAATTGAGACTTTAATTATTTAATTATTTTTTCTTAATTTAATTGTAGCGATAATTTTAGTATAAATCAATAATTGTCTAAGTTATCTTAGTTTTAAGAAATTAAGTCTTTTCAATATAGTAATTAATTATGATGTAAATGACTAATTAATTCATGCGTTAATTATTGTTGTTTATGATATTTATTTTGTTTAGATTTATTATTGTTAATTTTTTTAGATTTATTTTGTTTATTTGTTTAGATAATTCGATTGTTTCTGCTATTTATAATTATTGCATAATTCGTTTAGATAATTGGATATAATTATTGGATAATTCGTTTAGATAAGTCCCGGCATAATTCATTTAGAATAATCCCTTTTTAATTAATTTATTGTAAGAGACTTTAATTATTTAATTAGACTTTGATTAGATTTATTTTTTTCTTAATTATAGTAGTGTAAATCAATAATTGTCTAATAAGTTATCTTAGTTTTAAGAAATTAAGTCTTTTCAATTAGGATGAATATAATAATTAATTATAATATAAATGACTAATTAATTCATGCGTTAATTATTGATGTTTATGATATTTATGTTGTTTAGATTTATTATTGTTAGTTTTGTTTAGATTTATTATTGTTAATTTTGTTTAGTATTATTGTTAATTTTGTTTAGATTTATTTTGTTTATTTTGTTTAGATAATTCGACTGTTTCTACTATTTATAATTATTGCATAATTCGTTTAGATAATTGGATATGATTATTGGATAATTCATTTAGATAAGTCCCGGCATAATTCTTTTAGATAAGTCCCCTTTTAATTAATTTATTGTAAGAGACTTTAATTATTTATAGTTGAGACTTTAATTATTTAATTAGACTTTGATTAGATTGCTATTTTTTTTCTTAATTGTAGTAGTGAAAATCAATAATTTTCTAATAAATTATCTTAGTTTTAAGAAATTAAGTCTTTTGAATTAGAAAAATAAATATTAAGACTGTATATTTGTTTTATACATTAGAAAAATAATATTAATATTGTATATTTCTGCTAATGTAATCTTGTTGTTGTTATAGATGTCGGGATGGAAGAACATTATTGTTAGATATGGAGGGCACTGGGATCCTTCTTTATATTACATTGGCGGGTATCAGTCAAATGCCTTTGGTCGAATGGACAATGTAATTATCTGGGAGTTCATAGAGATGATTAATCAAATTATGTTGGGAAATTTGTTGAGTACAATCTACCAACCGCATTATCTATTGAGATCTCGGAGTAGTAGAATTATCAAATTAGTTTTGAGTAATGATGATCAACTTGTTCGATTGGCTCATGATGCCCAACCAGAGGTCTATGTGACTCACGATGTCGACACGTCCCAATCGGAGCAAGAACTATATAGACCTTCGGCGAGATACCATCCTCGTCAACATATGACTACACTTCCCAACACATATCGTTCGATGAGTCGTTTACACAAAAATTTGCATCATCGATTGGTTTGATCTTTGTCGCCTCAATATATGCCGCAACACATGGATCGATCGAGAATTACGTTTCCCGACATATCTTTGCAACGGTGATACACTTGTCGGGAGGGCGATGATGAAGACTACGTTGAAATAGAAGAAGATGAAGCAGTCGGATGAAGAGGAAGAAATGCAGCGAGTACCTTTGGTGAGTTATGGCTCATTTGTAGAGTTTGGCGCATGGATATGTCGAGAGGGTGGATTCGGAAGCTTCATCTACGATTATGTGAGGTAACACTGAATCGCACATAGAGCTGAGCCGAGAAGATGTAGAGGAGATGAGCAACTAGCTAGTTCATGTTATTTCTCATGATGCTTGGTTAATCTCTTTGCTCGTCCTCGGACTCGGATCCGGACCGATGAGTGAGCGAAGGTTCCATCTTCGACGGCAAGGGTGAGCGAAGATATCCGTGGGGCTATGACATTTGGAGCGTCGGTAGAATTTGTTATTCTCGATCCGATAATTCGAGGATTACATTCAAATGTCGATATCATAATCGATCCTTTTCTACTGCGTGCATCACGGTGGGGTGGATTTTGGTTTGTCCATAAGTTTGATGCTATACATACTTGCGCACGCGAACCTAGTGAATATCGAGTAAGGAAGGTGAATGCCCGTATAATTGCAGCACACATATCACGAAAAATACGCGAAGACGGTGAAGTGATAAAGCCGAGGTCCATTATGGTTGATTTACAGCGAGAGTACGGTGTACACGTTACATATAGTGTAGCAATGCGAGCCCGTAATAGGGCGATCGAGATGATATACGGTGGACATGAAGAATCATTTCAGCTACTACCGAGTTATCTGCATATGTTACGGATGAGCAATCACGGTTCGATGACTAACTTGGATATTGGATCAGATGGTCAGTTCCGTCACCTCTTTGTTGCGCTCGGTTCATGCAGTTAGCGTACACATTGTGCCTCAGGCCCGTGGTTGTAGTGGACGATGCGCGCGAAGGGCGCAATAAAGGCGTATTATTCGTTGCCGTGACAAAGGGCGTCAACGAGCAAGTTTTTCCATTAGCTTATGGAATTGGTCCGATCGAGAATGATGTCTCATGGACTTGGTTTACGTCTCGACTACAAGCGCTTATGGATCAAATTCGAGAGATGTTGATCGTTTGAGATGCCCATGTCGATATAATGAATGCGGTCAGTGTGTCTACCTTGATGCACCACACAAATTATGCTACTACCATCGTTGAAAATAATCATCCGTTTGGGCAACCATCCGCAAGTTATTCCATAAAGCCGCTTATCGTGCCAAGATGCATACTTTGAAAAGCGATGGCTATGTTAAAGTCTCGTCGAGGCCGATGGTAGTGGCGCATATACGAGTTGGTGGAGGTTGGGTGAAGAAGTGGGCTAGATCACGGTTGTCACATTGGGCGCTACGGTTTTATGACATCGAACATTGCGAATCATTCGATTCTCGATTATTGTGGGCTGACGATTGCCAATTTGCTCAATGATTGAGGCAATCCGTCACATTCTGAAAAATGGTTCGATGAGAGACATGAAGCGAAAAAGAGGTATCTGGTGAATTGACCCAAGCGACACGTAAGATCATGGTATCGATGGAAATATCACGCGAGATACGATGTAGTGCCCTCATGGACTCCACTTTCAAAGTCGACACGGAAGCAAAACATTGAGTGAATCTCAACACGCGATCGTGTGCGTGTTTGGAGTGGGACAAGGATATGATACCGTGTTCTCATCTGTTGCAGACTATATAGTGCAATTTAAGTTTAATTATGTTAATTTTTTGATCAAATTGATTTCACTTACATATAATTGATTATATAATTTTTTTAGTCATCAAGGTCACCATATATCTAACTATGTGGGGGAGTACTACCATTCTGCAAAGCTAGCTGAAGCATACTCGTATCGGATCAATCCTGTTTAGCCACAGTCTAGTTGGACTGTTCATCCAGATGTTGCTGGAATTACAGTTATGTCTCCTAATAGAGTCCGTCAGGCTGGGCGCCCAAAAATGGGTCGATATCGTCATCCAACAGAAGTGGGATCGAGTAGTAGATGTCGTGCACCACGGACATGTAGCTTGTGTGGTAATGAATCTCATACGCGTCGGAAGTGTCCTTACTTGTCAAGAGACGAGTGACATTGTAATGAAAGCACTTATTCATGTAAAGACATTATTAACATTATTATCCACATTATCATTGTTATTTGTTATTGATATGAAGAAATTAATCAATTATCGATAATATCTGACCAAGAATCTATTAAATTGAAGATTGAAATTGAAATGAATTGAAATTGAAGATCAGATTAAAATTAATCCATTGTCGATAAGATAATATAACTAAGAATCTATTACATGAAATCATTACATAGTATATGCTATTTTCTGCTAGTCGACGCTCCTCCTTTGGGCTTCTTATATGGCTCACATAACTCATATATACTACCACCTATTTTCTTTCTATATGCTAAAACATTCGTCATACCCCATTCGATGCTCGGTGAACCAGAAATAAGACGTTCTACAGTCGTTGTTTTGCATGTTTTTGTCTTGTTTTTCTTCTTTTGTTTTAGACGATTTGGTTCCTTTTTATTTATATTTGAATATCTTTTTGTTGGAATCATGTTCGTTTTTGTTTTGTAGGGAATGATAGCGTTTGAACCTTTTTTGTGCACAAAAAGCGCACCCAAGCGCCGGACTCGATGTAGCCGGCGTTGGGTGCGGCGTCGACGCCGAGAAGTATCGAGAGACCAGCGTCCGTGGCGTCGTCGTCCGCTGGGGGTTCGTATTCGAGCGCTGCGTCCAGCGGAGCTCGCGTCCGGCTGGGCGCTCGGTGAAATCACCCGAGCTCGGCGCGTCCGTGGGCGCCAGTGAAGATCCTCGAGAGACTTCACGCGTCCGTGGCGGCGTCGTCCGCGCTAGCTTCCCTTTCCGAAAGGTGACGAGTCCGACGCTGCATCGAGTTTGGCGGGCGGCGCGTTCTGCTGTTTTGAGCGCGCGCGTCCGTGGCTGGGGTCAGTCCGTATTGCCGCGTGAATTTTCGGCCTCTATAAATATGTTTTAAACGCTGAAAAACCCTACCTCTCATTATTATTATTTTCAGTTTAGCCCCACTCAGGAACAATTCTTCCTTCAAGTTTTCCAATTATTTTTCTTTGTTCTTTGGATTGAAGATTATTAATTGTAAGGATTATCATTGTTGGATTGCTACTCCTGAATACTTTAATTCCATCGTTCGTTCTTATTCGTAAGATTTCTTTATCGCTTTCTTTCGTCTTCTCGTATTTCTTTGATGATGATTTCTACGTTTGGGTGTTGATTAATTTTGGTATTGATTTAATTATTATTTTCTTGTCTTTATTCTCTTCGAATTATGCCTAGGGTTCATCATATCGATTCTGTGTTCTTCAATCTAGGGTTTAATTATTGACTAGATAATTTCTTTGCTTTGTCAATTTCCGCCTAGTTAATTCGCCTTTCTTTCCTTAATATTTCATCACCTAGGTAATCTACAGTTTTTAAGTGACGATCAAACAACTCTTTGTGATTAAAATGTTTAGGGATTTAATTGCTTTCGTGTGGTAACTTAGTAACGCCTTGTTAATTTTTTCATGAGAGACGACTCGGATTAACTTGCTCGCTAGGACGACCTCGTTATATTGCGAGGGACTTTATTAGTGATCTTTTAAGTCCAGCAAATTTTGGCGCCGTTGCCGGGGAAAACTTTAGGCGTTTTCTTAATGTTGCGGTTTTCGTTTTATTCTTCTCCTTGCATTTCTTATTTTGTACCGCATGATTGCGTTTGATCTCGTTGTTGAGTGTTGTGTATGCGAGGGGCGAAGTCTAACTCTAGATTGGTTTCCCGTTGAAGGATACTGCAGCCAAGGAAACCCATGATCGCCTAGTATGGCGGAGTTTGATCACTCTGATTGTGATAGCTCCTTTGAGGATAGTTCTCTCAATCTCGAAGGTGAGGTGTCTTTTGAGGGAGGACGAGGAGGATTCACTACCCTAGAGAATTTCTTGTTTGAAGAAACCCCACCGAGAACCATGGGTGACCGACGAGACAATAACCATGACAATGTAGATAACTATCGGTATGACAGCGCCCTCGCTGATGGGGATTACTTCCGTCCAAAGATAGGGGAGACTACAAACCCTATCGTGTTGTGCCCCGCGGCACGTGGGTATGAGTTGAAGCCAAACCATTTCAATCTCATTCCTACTTTTCATGGCATGGCGAATGAGGATACCTTAAGCTTCATCAGCGAGTACAATCAAGTGGTGCAACGTTCCATCTGTTTGGCCTGAATGAGGAACAATTGAAGATGCGCTGTTTTTCTTATTCTTTGAAAGATAAAGCCAAGTCTTGGCTTATGAGCTTTCATGACTCTTTGGCAAATTGGAACAACGTGGTGGAAGCGATTCATGTTGAGATTTTATCCATGAAGAAGACCAAAGATCTTTGATCCAAGATTATGTCGTTCGGCGGGATCTCGGATCAGCCATTTCATGAAGCGAGAAGATTCAAAGAGCTACGGAGGCGATGCCCACATCACTTTCCCATTGGTTCTCTTGTGTCGATTCTTTTATGGCGGGATCCTAAAGCCGATCAAGAAAATTTTCATGAAGATGGGACATACAACCGATGTTTGTCCCAATATGGGAGCACCCGTCTATGAAGGCGGAGTTGAAGCCTATGCTATGCAAGGCTTTCCGCCTCAGCGGCCTTATGAGCCGATGCCGACCTATGAGCAAGCTCGGTGCAATCTGACTCGAGATGGAGGAATCAGAGCCAAGGTCAGGGTTCGGGGTCTAACCCACAAACTCGACGCCCTCCTGCAGCAAGCGATACCGTCATGTAGTACCCGTCTCGGCGGTATCCGATCATTGCGGCGGGCTTATGGTCGTGATGTCGAGCGGTATCCTTATGGTCATATCGACCGATATATACGCGGTATCATACTACCACCGTCATACCTTAGTATCCTTACCCACGGCCCCACCGCAATATCCGTACCCTCGGTAGCTTCCACCGGCGGTACCCTCGGCCTCGCCGCAACAACAATTTCCACGGCCCGCAATCTCAGCGGACTCCTGCTGAGGATTCTCTCGACGCATACATCACAAAGAACAATCAGAGAATCGACAGTACTGAGGCGACTATGAGGCACCTCGAGGACACTATGGGTCAGATTGCCACTTCAATTAATGAGATAAGGCATCAGAGTGAGAGGAACAAGTTGCCCGGGCAAGCTCATCAAGCTCATGCCGTGACGGTACTCCGAAGTGGAAAGGTTATCGATAACAAGGTGACTATGCCGACTCCCGTGCCTTCACAGACACCCGCTGTCGATGTTGAGCAACCTCATGTAGAAGAAGAGGTTCCCGAGAAGAAAGATGAGAGTGAGTTGCACAAAGCCTCCAATCCTTATGTTCCGCCGGGACAATCTACAAAGGCATTGTTCAAGCCCCGGGTCCCTTATCCCCATCGATTGACGAATGCCAAGCAAGACCAACAATTCGATGATTTCTACAAGTTGTTATCTCAAGTACATGTCAACTTGCCTCTCATGGGCGTCATCCGGGTTGTCCTGCCTATGTTAAGTTCTTTAAGAGCTCACTCCAAGAAGAGGCGGGAGACATTGCCAATGTGGTGGTCTCAGGGCGGCTAATTCGATCATGCAACTTCCTCTTCCACCCAAGCTTCGCGATCCAGGTAGCTTTATCATTAAGATTTCTATGGGGAATGGGAAAGAGGCCTTGGGTATGCTTGATTTGGGGGCGGGGATTAATTTGATGCCTTATTCTATCTTTCAAGAATTAGGTCTTAAGGAGATGAAACCCACAGGAATGACCCTTCAATTAGCTGATAGATCTATGAGATACCCCAAGGGGGTAGTGGAAAATGTTATGGTTAATGTGGGGGGTCTAATAATTTTGATGGATTTTGTGGTCTTGGAAGTCGGGGATGTGCGGGAGGATGGTAGGTCTCACACTATTCTCCTAGGTAGACCGTTTATGGCCACCACTAATACCATGATGGATGTTAAGAGTGGCCTTATCAAGATGACTGTTTTGGGGACTACGGTTACATTTTCTGTGAGAGACAGCCTTAATGCCCCTACTGCTCATTATATTGATGATTGTGCCTTTGTTGATGCTATTGAGCCCTTGGTCGAGAATGTATTTTTGCGAGCATCTGTGATTGAAGAGGTTTTCATGGGATCGGCCGACGAGCAAGAATTAACGTGGTGGCAAGCTTTCCCAAGTCGCTGTTGAACTCGAGGAGCTTCAACGCATTTGAGTATGTGTTCTCGAGGAAGGAAAGCCAAGCCAGTGATCATCTCCTCGACTTTGGCTCGGTATGAGGAAGATGCGTTGATTGGTGTTTTGAAGAGGAATAAGCTCGCCTTCGGGTGGAGTTTGGCTGACATCCGTGTTATTAATCCCGCCACGTGTATGCATCGCATCACCTTGGAAGAAGGAGCTCGCCCGACGCGAGATGGTCAAATGAGGTTGAACCTGGTGATCTCTGAAGTAGTGAAGAAGGAGATCTACAAACTCCTAGGTGAAGGTCTCATCTTTCCTGTCACCGATAGTGAGTGGGTGAGCCCCGTGCATGTAGTGCCGAAGAAAGGGGGCATCACTGTAACCGAAAATAGCAAGGTGGAGTTGGTGCCGGTCCGAGCCACAACGGGATGGCGCATGTGCATTTACTACCGGAAGCTGAATGCCGCCACCAAGAATGATCACTTCCCTCTACCTTTCATTGATCAAATGCTTGTGGGTTAGCGGACACGATTTTTATTGTTTTCTTGATGGTTTGTGCGGTTATTATCGAGTTGCCATAGCTCGGAGGACCAATCGAGGCGGCATTCACGAGCCGCATGGGACATTTGCTTACCGCCGTATGCCTTTTGGCCTTTGCAATGCACCTGGGACCTTTCAACGGTGCATGATGTCCATCTTCTCGGAAATGATCGACGACTACATGGAGGTATTTATGGATGACTTTTCTGTTTTTGGCTCCTTGTTTGATGACTGCTTGGCTAAAATTGATCATGTGCTTGATATATGTGTCGATAGTCATTTAACTTTGAGTTGGGAAAAGAGTCATTTCATGGTTAAGAGTGGTATAGTGCTCGGGCACTTGGTTTCTCGTGAAGGGATTGAGGTTGATAGGGCTAAGATTGATGTTATAGGGAAACTGCCCCCACCTGTTGACGTAAAGGGGATTAGGAGTTTTTTGGGGCATGCAGGCTTCTACCGTAGGTTCATTAAGGATTTTTCAAAAATCTCTCAACCCCTGTGTCGTTTGCTTGCCCAAGATGTGCCTTTTGTGTTTGATCATGATTGTATGCATGCATTCTCTGTGTTGAAAGAAAGGTTGACTAGTGCCCCTGTGGTTGTAGCCCCCGAACTGGAATGAACATTTTGAAATCATGTGTGATGCTAGCAATCACGCCGTAGGGGTTGTTTTAGGTCAACGAGTTGATAAGATGCTCCGTGTAATTTACTATGCTAGTTCTACCTTGAATCATGCACAGGTGAATTACACAACCACTGAAAAAGAAATGTTAGCTGTGATTTTTGCTTTAGAGAAGTTTCGTCTGTATATCATTGGTTCTAAAGTGATTGTCCATAGTGACCATGCAGCTTTAAGGTACTTGTTAACCAAACCTCAAGCCAAGCATAGGTTGATCCGCTGGGTACTCCTCCTTCAAGAGTTCGACGTAGAGATTAAGGATAGGAAGAGGAGTGAGAATTGTGTGGCTGTTCATTTGTCCCGTCTCCAATCCCCGAGTGTTAGATTCTTGCATGAGACTGTTGCTAATGATTTTCCTTATGAAAATGCCTTTGCTGTCTCATCTTCCCCGTGGTTCGCTGACATTGTTAATTATCTTGCTTGGGGGAGATGAGACCTGATCTAACTTTTCAGGAGAGGAAGCGTTTTCTAACCTTGTGCATGTAATATTTTTGGGACGAGCCATATCTGTTCAAATTCGAGAAGGATGATGTGATCCGCCGATGTGTGCCTGAGGAAGAGCAATCCCAAGTGTTGGAAAGGTGCCACAACGGCTATTGTGGAGGCCATTTTGGTGGACAAAAGACAGCCTTCAAGGTGCTCCAGTCGGGATTCTACTGGCCATCATTGTTCAAGGACGCCCAAGCGTTCTACCGTGCTTGTGACCGATGCCAGCGCACGGGATCTATAGGTGCCCGGAATGAGATGCCCCTCAATAATATTCTTGTGGTAGAAATTTTTGATGTGTGGGGAATTGATTTCATGGGACCTTTCCCTAAATCTTTTGGTTTTGAATATATTATGCTTGCCGTTGACTACATGTCCAAGTGGGTCGAGACTATCCCCACTAGGACATGTGATTCTTATATCGTTTTGAAGTTTGTACAGGAGAATATACTTTGCAGGTTCGGTTTTCCCAAAGCAATTATTAGTGATTGGGGAAAGCACTTTTGCAACAAGTTGTTCGAGAAGTTGATGAAAAAGAATGGGATTAACCACAAGATGGCGACGCCTACCACCCACAGACATCGGGACAAGCCGAGACTAGCAATCGGCAAATCAAGGGAATTCTAGAGAAAATGGTCCAACCTTCTCGAAAGGATTGGTCCACCAAATTTACCGATGCACTATGGGCGTACCGCACCGCATACAAGAGCATCCTTGGGATGAGCCCTTATCGTTTGGTGTTTGGGAAGGCGTGTCATCTCCCGGTGGAAATTGAGCACAAGGCCTTGTGGGCTATCAAAACCATTTCATTGGAGATGCAAGATGCTTCTCGGAACTTGAAGAATTTCGTAATGAGGCATACGACAATGCCCGAATCTACAAGGAAAATGTGAAGGCCCTCCATGACAAACACATTGTGCACAAGGATTTGAAGCCCGGAATGAAGGTCTTGTTTTTCAATTCCCGACTGAAGCTTTTTCCTAGAAAGTTGAAGTCTCGTTGGAGTGGCCCATTCATTGTCAAAGGGTGAAGCCGTATGGCTTGATTGTGCTCATTAAAGAAGGTTCGGAGGAATCGTTCGAGGTCAATGGTCAACGTGTGAAGCTCTATGTAGAAAGGGGTCCGACCTCCGTGACAGTGGAATCTATTTCCGTTACTGACCCCCCGTTGTCATGATCTTTTCTCGTCAAGCTAATGACGGTAAAAAAGCGCTTCGTGGGAGGCAACCCACGTGTTGGTTTGGTTTTCTTTCGTTTCTTTCCTTTTCCTTGTTTCCTTTCCGTTTTGTTTTTGGTTGTGTTTTTGTTCTTGTTTTGGTTTTGTGTGGTGCAGGATTACGAGTTATTTATCTAGAAGTTTTGGATATTTGGAGAATATAAATCGAGACGAGGAATGATGTTTTTGCTCAGAAGAAGGAAATCCAAGCGCCGGACGCAAGCCAACCGACGCTGTGCAATTTTAAAAAGTCGTCCAGAGAGGTATCTCGGTAGCGGACGACCTTGAAACCAGTATTTGGGATGCTATTGTTGAAGGGCGGAGAGCTCACCCGGTCTTGGGACGCTGAAACCGGCGCTGGGTGGAGAAAGTTTCCCTTGGGCAGAGTAGGAGACCCAACGCCGGACGCCATGAAATCGGTGTTGGGTCCATATAAAAATTATGTCATTATATAAAAAAAATCTAAATTATATAAAGGTTTGCGTAAACCTAACCCTAACTCTCCCTCTCTCTCGCGCAGCTCTCCTTCTCTCTCAGAACGCTCGCATCGTCCCCTCCGTCCGGTGCTACCCACCCGTCGCTCGCTTCATCTCTCCGTCCGGGTCAGGCGCTCGAGTCCTTCCGGCCTTTCGGCTCCACGTTACGCAGTTCGCTCTCTCCGTCCGGTTTCACTTTCCCGTGCGCGCGCCGTATTCACTACGGTCCGCTCTCTCGGTGTCGCTCTAAACCAAACGCTCACCTCCGTCCGACGCTGAGTTTCATCCAACGTTGAGCTCATCCGGCCTCGGCGGTGCATCTCGGGTCCGTTTTCCGTTCCATCCGGTAGCGCGCTTCTCCGTCCGGCGTTTCGCTCAGCTCCCGCTCGCTCCGTCCGGCGCTACAATTCAACACCGCGCACAGCCACCCAGTGCCCAAAACCGCTCCGTCCGGCGCTGTCCTAGTGCCGTGCGCCTTGCCTTCAGCGCCGCGCGCCTCAATGCCGTACAGCTCCACTTTTCGCCTCAACGCCGCAACTTCTCCCGTCCGCCGCTTGCCTTCAGCGGCGCATGCCTATCTTCCGCGCCCAAGCACACGCGTGCCTCCGTCCGGCACTACCCTCAGCACCATGCGCCTCGCATCCCAGCGCCCGTCTCCTTCCGTCCGGTGCTACCCTCAGCGCCGCGCGCCTCGCGTCCCAGCGCCCGTCTCATTCCGTCCGGCGCTACCCTTAGCGCCGCGCGCCTCGCGTCCGTCGCTTGCTTCCGTCCGGTGTTTCACAGCTCCAGTGGTCAGCCTCCGGCATACAGTGCCCACTCGCACGTATATCAACATGGTTCGAACTAAACAAGCTGCCGGCTCCAGCTCCCATCACCCTCGGAACGACGATGTTCCTATGGAGGAACCAGTGGAAGATATCAGCATAATGTACTCAGTCACATTTTCAATTTATAATCCTGTGGAAGCTACACATTATCGACGTTTTGCATATCAAGATATAACTCCTCCGCGTCAATTCAATTAGCAATTGATGCAAAGTTTAGGTCTTGATGATAGAATAAAGAAATATTTGAAGAATTTAGGACTGCTGCAATATGCTATGATGGATTTGTCTGGTTATTCTCTGTTATTGGTTGAATTTTATTGTACGATGAATTTTGATGATGAATCCGATACTATGACCTGTCGTCTGTTGGGGCAAGAGTATGCTGTCACACCTTGTATTATGAAGGGGGTGTTTGGATTTCCAACTTCAGGTGCACGTGGTGTACCCCCTTCATTCAATGTCAGAGAGGCTTGGCAGGAATTATCAGGGTTTAACAACTGGTCATCAGTTGGAATGCCGAGTTAATTCATCAAGGATGCAGCACTAGCAATGGTACATAAATTCATCGCATTCAATGTTTTCGGGAATGAGCAGGCCAACAAGGTCAATAATGCTGAGGTCTTCTTGTTCACATGTGCGGTCAAGAAGATAAAGGTTTCGTCGACGTTCTTCATATGGGAACACTTGCAGCTGGTGCAGCGGCATAAGAAATGTCAGCCAACCTTGTGTCAAATCCCTCTTGGGCTATCGGTGCACTTAGGGATCATTAATAATGATGGGCGACATATTCTGGGCAAGATCGTCGATCTAAGATGATTGATCTTAGTGAGCTTCGAGGCGCCCCTTTTGCATATAACGAGAAAACTCGTGTACCTCATCATATGAAGAACTGCGTGAAGAGATATATGCATCGCACTCGCGCTTCAAGCGGCGGTGCATGACCATCTCATGCACCTTCGGGTGATATGGCCATTTTTGATACTACTCTTGCTTCCGATGATGAAGGCGACCAGCATACCGAAGCAGGAGGGAATACAGAGCCCGTTCAGAGCAACGTCGATCCCAATCATCCACAGTTCCCTTTTGAGCAAGGTGCATCGGTGCAAGGGTATAATTCCATACGTGAAGAGTTGGGATAGTTTATGAGTGAATTAGCCGACCATTGGACAGAGTTTCGTCAAGATATCTACTCTCAATTTGATCAGTAAAATCAACGTCTTGATGAACAAAATCAATTATGGCATGAGCAGAATCAGCGCTGGAATGAGTATAATCAGCAGATGATTGAGCAGAATCAGCGCATGGCTGCTCTTGAGGCTCAGTGGAACGCTTGGACCACATTTCATGGCGCTCCACCTCCACCACCATCGTCCGACCAATAGTGATTTTTCACTATTGGAGTGTATGTGTTTTCTGTTTTTGTGTGCGTCGTGTTGTTTTCGTTGTTTTGCTTGTCTTTGTTTGCTATTTTTGTAGGTTTTGTTTCGTGCTTGATGCCCCGTCGTTCCGTTTCTTCGCTTTTAGGGAAGTTGTCTCTACTAATCTCTTATATATTTATCTGCAATAAGGACCTTGCCTGTTTTAAGTGTGGGAGATTTCTTTTTCTGTTTTTGTTTGTGTTTTGTCGTTTTCTGTTTCGTTTTTGTTTTGTCCTTAGCTTTTTGTTTGGATAAGAGATGATTTTATGTTCTTGAAATCAATGGAGCATGAAGAATTATTCTTTAAGTTGAATTAATTGTGTTTTGATCTGAATTTCATTGCGTCTTGGTATATGGTTTTTAGTGTGATGAAACTTAAGTGTCAATTTGAACTGTGGGGCATGATTAGAAAGCTGTGATTAGACAATGTGTGTGATCGGTTGTCATATAATTTATACATGGGACCCTTTTCTTGTATGATTTTTTCAAAATAAAAAAAAAAAAAAGAAAAAGAAAATCTGAAAATATTTGAAGTTGTGAAATAAGTGGGCTTAAAATTCGAATAAGGGGCTCTACCCCTCTTGCTTGTGTTGTCTCTCGAATGGAG
Source organism: Salvia rosmarinus (assembly GCA_036937905.1). Taxonomy (NCBI): domain Eukaryota; kingdom Viridiplantae; phylum Streptophyta; class Magnoliopsida; order Lamiales; family Lamiaceae; genus Salvia; species Salvia rosmarinus. Next base: position 78,902,841 of record CM072814.1, on the reverse strand, counting down.
ACTCTATGCGATGGGTATAGATATCTACATTAGGATACTCGAGTGTACAACTTGAAGGTTCCACCTAACGATTATTGTCCTATAATCGGTTTCAAGTTCCACATGTTTTATTTATCTTTTTTATCCTTGGAATGTTTTACATGAAAGGGAACCATGTGAGTTGTATATTGATTTCTGAAATCATATTTGAGTCGAAGCACAGCTATTCTATGATAAGTCACATGTTTGGGTTGATGAATGAGGATCATTGTATTGAGAATCATATTATTAAGATGCATTGAAAGGATAGGAATATGTGATTGATTCTATTTGAAGTATTAATTCGATGTGTACCATTCTTTTCAAGAAACTAAAGTTTGCTCGAGGACAAGCCGAGAGTTAAGTGTGGGGGAGTTATTTTGCATGTTTTTGTCTTATTTTTCTTCTTTTGTTTTTGACGATTTGGTTCCTTTGGTTTATATTTGAATATCTTTTTGTTGGAATCATGTTCGTTTTTGTTTTGTAGGGAATGATAGCGTTTGAACCTTTTTTGTGCACGAAAAGCGTACCCAAGCGCTGGACTCGGCGTAGCCGGTGCTGGGTGCGCGTCGCGACGCTAGGAAGTATCGAGAAGACCCGCGTCCGACGCTGGCTCGCGTCCGGCGCTGGGCGCCCAAACTTGAAATCATCCCGAGAGCTCGTGTGTTCGGCGCTGGGCGCCCGAAGTGATCCGTCCAGAGACTTGTCGCGTCCGGCGCTACATTACGTCCGGCTCTGCGAAAGATGTGAAGATCCTCCAGAGACTTCACGCGTCCGACGCTAGAGTGCGTCCGGCGCTAGCTTCCCTTTCCGAAAGGTGACGAGTCCGGCTATTTGGGCGGGCGCGTTCGCCTTATTTTTGAGCGCCGCGTCCGTACTGAGTCAGTCCGGTGCTGGCGTGAATTTTCAGCCTCTATAAATATGTTTTAAACGCTGAAAACCCTACCTCTCATTTTTTATTATTTTCAGTTTGCGCCTCCTCTCCGAGAACAATTCTTCCTTCAAGTTTTCCAATTATTTTTATTGTTCTTTGGATTGAAGATTATTAATTGTAAGGATTATCATTGTTGGATCACTACATCTGAATACTTTAATTCCATCGTTCGTTTTTGTTCGTAAGATTTCTTTATTGCTTTCTTTCATCTTCTCGTATTTCTTTGATGATGATTTCTACGTTTGGGTGTTGATTAATATTGGTATTGATTTACTTATTCTTGTCTTTCTTTTATTCTCTTCGATTTATGTCTATGGTTTATTGTGTTGATTTCGTGTTCTTCAATTTAGGGTTTAATTCTTGTCTAGATTATTTATTAGCTTTGTCTATTTCCGCCTAGTTAATTCGCTTTTCTTCCCTTAATAATTCATCGTCTAGGTAATCTATTGTTTTAAGGTGACGATCAAATATCTCTTTGTGATTAGAATGTTTAGGGATTTAATTGATTTCGTGTGGTAACTTAGTAACGCCCTGTTAAGTTTTCCTTGAGAGACGACTGAGATTAACTTGCTCGCTAGGACGACCTCGTTAGATTGCTATGGACTTTATTAGTGATCTTTTCAGTCCAACCTCGTTTAATGTGCGTTTATGTATCGATTCTTAATGTTTTATCTATTTCTAGAAGATCTTGCTCTTGGGTGTTCTTTTGGCGTTTTGTAGGTTTATATGTTGATAATCGAAGCAAGGAGCGGCCTTGCGAGAAAATGAGCAATCGTGCTTGCGATCGCTAGGGCTGGTCGCGAGGCAAAACCGGCGGCGCCCGGAAGAGCGACCAGCGACCTCGTGCCCATGGCGAAGCCTAGCGCGAGAAACTCAACGGGCGATTTCGCGACTGTTGAAATTACTAGCGACCGCTAGTCGGTCGCGAGTACCATCTTGCGCAAGGGCGGCGGCGAAAGAACGTCGCGAGACATACCTAGCGATCGCACTAGCGATCGCGAGGACCGATCATGGCGGCGGGCGAGCGCAAATTAGGGTTTCAGCCTTTTCTATAAATAGGCGAAACCCTTGCGCTTCCTGAGACCCATCGCCCAGCTCGTTTTCTTGATTTTCCTCGGTTTTCCATTCTTTAGCTTTAGTCTTCATTTAGTTTAATTCTAGTATTGATTTTCCGTTGTTCTAGTTTAGTTTATCGTTTCGTTATCGATCGAACGTTTTGTCGGTTGTTTTCAGTTCGTTCGCTTGGGATTGGATTGAAGACCAACCATTGTTCATCAACGCTTTCCTACGAGTTTTATATATTTAATTTCCGTTTTATGGTTAAATCGTATTTTATTCCGTTTATTATATGCGGCTAGTTTTCGTTCTAATCCTAGGGTTTGCATGATTCGATCACATATGTTGTGATTCACCGCTATTGTTATTTACCTTCAGGGCATTGATTCATGATTCATGGTGCTTATTTATATGTGTTGATTTACGATCAATCTTGATGCATATCTAGTTGCCGATTAATGGCGTAATTGTATTAATTGTCGATCGATCTTGAATGCGTGATCTGAATAAGCGCTTGAGTAAATGGCGAGATAGGATATTCGTAGGAAGCATATTCTTAGTGATCCATTTGGGTTGCTTATTTTCCTCTAGAGGCGTAAGCGTGATAGGGAAAATTAGTAATCAACTACCGCAATTGTAAATGGCGAAGTTGTTGGTTATATATGTGATCTTCCGTCTTATCGGATTAAAGCGGTTAATAATAAGCGGGATAAACATCGTTGTGGATAGGTTTGGTGCATCCCTAGGTTAGTCTTTCTTCATAGTTATCTTCGTGAGTTTATTGCTTTATTTTATATTTACTGCTTGGTTACCTTTGCTTTGGATTAAATTAGAAGCCCTTAAACCTTTCACCCTTTTACGTACTTGGATAATGATGAATTATCGTTGAGCTAGCTTCTATGTTTTAGTGATACAATCTCTGTGGATCGATGCTTAACTTACCTATACTTACACTTTTCGTGTGGAAAATGGGCGATCAAATTTTGGCGCGTTTAGGGAGTTATTAAGATTGCATAGGAATAATTTGACGATTTGGATTTATTAATTCAAGTTATATATATTATATTATATTATTATTTATTTTTGTCGATGCTAAATTCTCTCTTCTCTCGGGTAGTTTATCGTACAAGATCTCGGGGACCTCTGAGTATTATTAGATCCAGAGATCAGCTCTCAAAGGAGAAGAGGACGAGAGAAGAGGCGAGCTGCAATGGCGGCCAATCCGTAGAGCAGGGCATTCCTCCCGAGCAAGTTGCCGCATGCTGCTCGACTTTGCGGAGATCTGCGCGTCGGATGGCGAATATGGGAATCATTGTCCTGCTCGGAGGAAGACCTCACGAATCACATGTACCGACATCCCACGAGCAGTTCAAGGGCGGTTGGGGCCCGCACGTAGATCTGAAACAATTTTGAGCTAAAATCGGCCACGATCGGTATGGTCGAGGAAGCGGTTTGGGGAGGAGTCACGGAAGACCCGAATCGCATCTCGAAATTTTCTCGATATTTGTGACACCATCAAAGCAGAATGGGGTGCCACAAGACCACGATCCGGATCGCATGTTCGGTTTCTCGGCTGTGACCGGTGAAAGATTGGTTCGAAGTTTGGACGAGCGGCATCGACACTTGGAAACTTTGCGAAAGTTTCTTTCGAAATCTTTCCCGGCCGTGACGCGAAGATCATCGCGAAATCTCTCATTTTGCCAAAACCACGGCGAATCATTATTCGAGGCATGGGAGAGATTCGGAGGTCTATTGAGGCGATGTCCACAACATGGGTTCTCAAGGAGCAACAAATCACAGTTCTACGGTGGGTGACATGGCGGGGCGAGGAGCATGGTGGATGCGTCGGCGGGGCTGTTTATTGAACCGACAAGTAGGCAGGGCAAGCCGTATTTTAGAAGAGATGGTACGCAACTGACTATCAATGGCCAGCGGAGAGAATGCCGTTGTTCAAAGCGGTGCTTGTTGAGAGTGATTCAAAATATGGCGATCTCATGAAGAAGTTCACTATTTTGAAGAGTCGAGTTGAAGACGAGAACGTCGACCACATCAATCGGAGGAATCATCCGAATTTCCAACAACCTCCAGTGACTTCAATGTTCGAGAATGGTGTAATTGAGAGAAGAAACCAAGTCTCGAAGACATGATGCGGCGGTTGGTTGTAAGCAACCAACAATTGCAGCGAATCGAGTCGTTCATAAGCAACACCAGGCGGAAGATAAATCACTTGGAGTCCCTTGTGACTGCTATGGGGAAGCATATGAAGATGTTGGAGAATCAAATTGGTCAAATAGCCGTACAAGTGAATACACTACAAAAGATGGGCCAATTTCAGGAGTAATCTGAGGTGAACCCGAAGAATCAATGCTTCGCCATCCAGGACGAGTGGGCGAGCTTACGAGCCCTATCAAGAAGAAGAGGCTGAAAGCATCTTTGGGCGAAACTTCGTGACCGAGCTCACGACCATGAGCCCGACCGCGAGGAGTCAGAAGTTCCCACAGCACTCGCGGCGACCTAAGCGCCCATAAGCCGACCCATGACAATCGAGGCGAGCATCTTTGTCGAGACACCGGTCGTGAGCTCGCGCCCGCAAGCTTCGCCTTGAAGAAGGAGATCGGCATAGCGGATACCTCGCGACCTTCCAGTGATCGCGAGGTCAACCGCGAGCACCTCAGGAAGAAAATCGTCGCCGTACACTCCTCGGTCCGTTTCCGAGTCGACTTATCAAGTCGAAATATAATGAAGAGTTTGCTCGTTTCAAAGTGGTTTTCAAAAGTTGAGATCAATTTACCTCTCTTTGAGCGCTGCGAAACATCTTAGGGATACATGAAATTCTTAAAGGCAGCTTGCAAGCAGAAGAAAGCGGGAAATTTGAGAAAATTACCTATCAGAAGAATCACGATGCCGTCTTGCAAAGGCTCCCTCTGAAGCGAAGGATCGGCGGTTTTACGTTAGAGTGCGAGATCGCCGGCGGACTTTCAAATGTTTGTGCGACTTGAGGCGAGCATCAATCGATGCCGTTGAGCGTATTCAACCGGCTACACTAGGAAAGATGAAGCCGGCGAAGATTTCGCGATGATGGTGATAAGCGCGGAGAATGATAAGCATTTTACGTATTTAGTTGATATTTGAAGATGAGTTTAGCTCGTTTAATGTGCGTTTATGTATCGATTCTTAATGTTTCATCTATTTCTAGAAGATCTTGCTCTTGGGTGTTCCTTTGGCGTTTTGTAGGTTTATATATTGATAATCGAAGCAAGGCGAAGCACGAACAAAATGAACAAGCGCGGTTTCTAGCGACCGACTGGCGGTCGCTAGGTTGTCATGAGCAAACCGGTGGCGCCCGGAAGAGCAGCGACGCGACCTCGTGCCAGCGGCGAAGCTAGCGTCGAGAATTCAGCTGGGCGATTTCGCGACCGATTCGTAACGACTAGCGACCGCTATTCGGTCGCGAGTATAAGCGGCGCGCAAGCGGCGGCGCGAAAAAGCGAGAGATACCTAGCGATCGCACTAGCGATCGCGAGGACCGATCATGGCGGTAGCGACGGGCGAAAATGGGGTTTCAGCTTTTCTATAAATAAGGCGAGACACCGCGCCTCGAGGACTGACCCTTCGCCCGAGCTCGTTTTCTTAAGTTTTCCTCGGTTTTCTGACTTTTAGTCTTTAATCTTCATTTAGTTTAATTCTAGTATTGTTTTCCGTTGTTCTAGTTTAGTTTATCGTTTCGTTATCGATCGGACGTTTTGTCGATCGTTTTCCGTTGTTTTCCGTTCGTTCGCTTGGGATTGGATTCAAGACCAACCATTGTTCATCAACGCTTCCCTACGGGTTTTATATATTTAATTTACGTTTTATGATTAATTAAGTATTTCATTCCGTTTATTATATCGGCTAGTTTTCTATTCTAATCTAGGGTTTGCATGATTCGATCCTATATGTTGTGAGTTACTGCTATTGTTATTTACCTTCCGGGCATTGATTCATGATTCATTGTGCTTATTTATATGTGTTGATTTCTAATCAATCTTGATGCATATCTAGTTGCCGGTTAATGGCGTAAGCTGTATTAATTGTCGATCGATTATCGAATGCATGATCTGATTAAGCGCTTGAGTAAATGGCGAGATAGGACATTCGTAGGAAGCATATTCTTAGTGATCCTTTTGGGTTGCTTATTTTCCTCTAGAGGCGTAAGCGTGATAGGGAAAATTAGTAATCAGCTACCCATAATTATAAATGGCTGAAGTTGTTGGTTATATATGTGATCTTCCGTCTTATGCGGATTAAAGCGGTTAATAATAAGCGGGATAAACATCGTTGTGGATAGGATTGGTGCATCCCAGGGTTAGTCTTTCTTTATAATCATCTTTCGTGATTTTATCGCTTTATTTATATTTACATTTGGTTACCTTTGCTTTGGATTAAATTCGAAGCCCTAAAACCTCTCACCCTTATTACGTGCTTGGATAATGATGAATTGTCGTTGAATTAGCTTCGTGTTTTGGATTGCAATCTCGTGGATCGATGCTTAACACCTATCATTACACTTTTTGCGTGTGAAAAGGGCGATCAAATTTTAGGCGCCGTTCTTGGTTATTAAGATCACATAGGAATAATTTGTGATTTGGATTTATTAATTCAAGTTATATATATATATTATATTTATTTATTTTTGTCGGTGCTAAATTCTCTCTTTTCTCGGTGGTTTATCGTACAAGATCTCGGGGACCTCACGAAATATTTTTAGATCCGAGATCAAAGCTCTCAAAGGAGAAGAGGGCGAGAGAAGAGGCAGCTGCAATGGCGGCCGATCCATAAAAGCAGGGCATTCCTCCCGAGCAAGTTGCACGTATGCTAGGCGACTTTGCGAGAGATCTGCGTCGGATGGCGAACATGGGAATCATTGTCCACTGCTCGGAGGAAAGACCTCTAAACCACATGTATCGACATCCCACGAGCAGTTCAAGGAGGCGGTTGGGGCCCTGCGTAGATGCAAATAATTTCGAGCTCAAACCGTACGATCGGTATGGTCGAGGAGGCGGTTTGGGGAGGAGTCACGGAAGACCGAATGCGCATCTCGAGGCGTTTCTCGACATTTGTGACACCATCAAGCGAGAATGGGGTGCCACAGACACAATCCGGATCGCATGTTCGGTTTCTCATTGCTTGTGACGGTGAAAAGATTGGTTCGAAGTTTGGACCGGTGGCATCGACACTTGGAAACTTTGTGAGAAGTTTCTTTGAAATACTTTCCGCGGTGGCCTGAAGATCATTGCGAAATCTCTCATTTTGCGAACCACGACGAATCATTATTCGAGGCATGGGAGAGATTGAGAGGTCTATTGAGGCGATGTCCACAACATGGGTTCTCGAGGGCAACAAATCACTGCAGTTCTACGGTGGGTGACATGGCGGGCGAGGAGCATGGTAGATGCGTCGGCGAGGGCTGCTTATTAAACCGACCGGTCGGCGAGGCAAGCCGTATTGTAGAAGAGATGGCGCCAACAGCTATCAATGGCCAGCGGAGAGAGCGCCATCGTTCAAGCATTCTTTGAGAGTGATTGAAATATGGCGACCTCGTGAAGAAGTTCACTCTTTTGAAGAGTCGATTGAAGCGAGAGCGTGAGCCACATCAATCGGAGGTCATTCAAATTTCCAACAACCTTGATGACTTCAATACTCGAATTGATTCGAGGCGAGGAAGCCAAGTCTCGAAGACATGATGCGTGATTGGTTGTAAGCAACCAACAATTGGCAACGAATCGAGTCGTTCATCGGCAACACCGGCGGAAGATAAATCACTTGGAGTCATTGTGGCGGCTATGGGGAAACACATAAAGATGTTGGAAGCTCAAATCGGTCAAATTGCCGTACAAGTGAATGCACTACAAAGGCGGGCCAATTTCAGTAATGTCTGGAGGTGAACCCGAAGAGTCGATGCTTCGCCATTCGGGACGAGGTGGGCGAGCCTACCGAGCCCCTACAGAAAGAAGAGCGAGAGAACATTACGGCGCGAAACTTCGCGACCGAGCTCGCGACCGAGAGTCGATCGCGAGCCATCACAATTTTGTCCACGAGGCGCTTGCGCGACCGCGCGCGCGCGCCGACCGCGAGCCATCCAAGCATCTGGCGCCCGGTTGCTCGCGGCGACCTAACGCCCATAAGCTCGCCGCGAACAAGGAGATCGGCGCCGTATACTCCTCGCGACCATCCAGTGATCGCGAGGTCGGCCATGAGCACCCCGAGAGCTAATCCTGCGTATATTCCTCGGTCCGTTTAAGTCGACTTGTCAGTCGAAATATGACGAAATTTGCTCGTTTCAAGGGTATTTGAAAGTTGAGATAAATTTGCCTCTCTTTGAGCGTTGCGAAACATCTTGAACTACATGAAATTCTTAAAAGGCAGCTTGCAAGTAAGAAGAAACTTGGGAAATTTGAAAATTTCCCTATCCAAAGTCTTGATGCCGTCTTGCAAAAGCTCCCTTTGAGCGAAGGATCGGCGGTTTCACGTTAGAGTGCGAGATCGCCGGCGAATTTTCAAATGTGTTATGCGACTTGGGGCGAGCATCAATCGATGCCGTTGAGCGTTTTCAACCGGCTACACCTAGGAAAAATGAAGCCGGCGAAGATTTCGCGATGATGGCTGACCGGTCGATCACATATCAAAAGGTATCGTCGAAGATGTGTTGGTAAGAATTGGGTTTTGTTTTCCTGCGACTTTGTTATTCTTGATATTCCGAATTGAACAACAACCACTAATCCTTGGTAGACCTTTTCTAGCAGCGGTGATGCGTTGATTGATGTGCGGAAGGAAACCTCACGTTTCGTGTTAGCGATGAGGAGCTCAAAATTTCCATATCTGACGCCATCAAGCAACACGGCGTTGGAAAGCGGAAGATTGTTGCTCGATCATGATGCTGCTGCCGATCCGTCTCGCGTTTAGAGGTACTCGACCGATCGAAGAGGCGTGAAAAGGAAGAAGTGGACTCGGCATGGAACTCAGAGTGTATCATTCAGTTTGGGGGCCCTTCCATAGTCGGTGGTGGTCATCCGTAAATCACGAAGTTTAGAAGGTTCCACAAGTCGAGAAGATGTCTATTGCTACTAAAGCGCCGGATTAGCGAGGTTAGTGATGGTCTAGCTAAAGGCGTTAAATAAAGCACTTGTTGGGAGGTAACCAGCGTTTTCTTTGTTTTGTTCTCGTGTTTTGTTTTTTTTTTCGTTTGTGTTGTTTTTGTCGTGTTTACATTTTTTCGTTTCGTTTTAGGTATGCATCGATCAACGAGTTAAGTGAAGTGTGTTAATCCATGTGGCGATGGCGATAGAAAATTTTTGTGAAATTTAATGATAGTGCACATGATATGTTAGAAAATGACGCATGAATGACGTGAGATGGCTTAGAACATTTGTTTTCACCATTTGCTTAACTTGTGAGACTTGAGCTTCCTTGTATAAACATCTTGATCTGATTTCTTTTAATTGTGTGATATCATGCATGTGATTATCTTCTAGAACTTGCCGTGTTTACGTATCGAGGCTTGATATGTGTTTGAATTTGGAAAGGATAAAGGCCGTCTTTGTTAACCACATATTCACCCAAACACTAACCCGATGTTATATACCATTTGTCGCCTTCTTTGAGCCTTTATTAGACTTTTCTTTCGATTAAACGGATGATAGGAGGTGAGGATGGATATGGGAATCAAAGGGTTGAAATTTTGATGTAGTTATGGCGAGAAGAGTTTATTTTAGAGATATACATCTATGGTGAAGAATAGTACCTTGTTAGTGAAAGTTAAACCTATAAGCTCTAGAAAAGAAAAGAAAAAAAATGATAAGTTCACTATGAGTGTTGAGCATAAAGGGTCTTTAATCAAAGTATAGGTACCTTATGAGGCATAAAGCGTCAATTTAACACGTTGGGAAAGAAGGGAAAATGGACAAAGTCCATATGTGTCGAAATATATAAATGGTGGTGCTTGGAATATAATTGAGTCACTTAGCCATATATTATCCTACCTTAACCAATGTGCCTACATTATAACCTATGAAAAGTCCTCTTTGATCCTCGTTTGAACACATTTGTGCGTGGTGGAGATGTTAGAAAGCAGCAAGCCTATGGTAAGATGTTGCATTGCATTGATCTTTGAGTGTATACCGTCCTTAATTTCTTTATGAGTTTGAGTGTATTCTATATATTTTACACATGCCTTTGTGAGGTTGAAATAAATGAGTTCTTGCCCTCGATGGTTGTTTGTGTTGAGTTGGCTAACGTCGTCATGTGCGCTAATGTTTTGGCGTTGATATGTTTGGAGGCTAGAATGGTTATCCTCTTTGCTATGCTCGTTGATCTTTCGTTTGTCTTTACATTACATTTTTGTTTGAGGACAAACAATGCTTTAAGTTTGGGGTTTGATAAGCGCGCATTTTACGTATTTAGTTGATATTTGAAGATGAGTTTAGCTCGTTTAATGTGCGTTTATGTATCGATTCTTAATGTTTCATCTATTTCTAGAAGATCTTGCTCTTGGGTGTTCCTTTGGCGTTTTGTAGGTTTATATATTGATAATCGAAGCAAGGAGCGAAGCACGAACAAAATGAACAAAGCGCGGTTTCTAGCGACCAGCTAGCGGTCGCTAGGTTGTCATGAGAAAACCGCGCGCCCGAGAAGCGCGACAGCGACCTCGTGCCGCGGCGAAGCTAGCGTCGAGAATTCAGCTGGGCGATTTCTCGCGACCATTCGTAACGGCTAGCGACCGCTAAGTCATGAGTATCGCGGCGCAAGAAGCGGCGGCGAAAAAAGCGAGAGATACCTAGCGATCGCACTAGCGATCGCGAGGACGGTCGCGAGCGGTGACGACGAAGCGAAAATGGGTTTCCAGCGCTTTTCTATAAATAAGGCGAACACCCGCGCCTCAGAGAGACCCCACGCCCGAGCTCGTTTTCTTAAGTTTTCCTCGGTTTTTGACATTTTTAGTCTTTAGTCTTCATTTAGTTTAATTCTAGTATTGTTTTTACGTTGTTCTAGTTTAGTTTATCGTTTAGTTATCGATCGGAGCGTTTTGTCCGATCGTTTTCCGTTGTTTTCCGTTCGTTCGCTTGGGATTGGATTCAAGACCAACCATTGTTCATCAAGCGCTTCCTACGGGTTTTATATATTTAATTTACGTTTTTATGATTAATTAGTATTTCATTCCGTTTATTATATACGGCTAGTTTTCTATTCTAATCTAGGGTTTGCATGATTCGATCCTATATGTTGTGAGTTACGCTATTGTTATTTACCTTCGAGGCATGATTCATGATTCGATGGTGCTTATTTATATGTGTTGATTTCTAATCAATCTTGATGCATATCTAGTTGCCGATTAATGGCGTAAGCTGTATTAATTGTCGATCGATCTTGAATGCATGATCTGATTAAGCGCTTGAGTCGTAATTGCGAGATAGGACGATCGTAGGAAGCATATTCTTAGTGATCCTTTTGGGTTGCTTATTTTCCTCTAGAGGCGTAAGCGTGATAGGGAAAATTAGTAATCAAGCCATAATTATAAATGGCGAAGTTGTTGGTTATATATGTGATCTTCCGTCTTATGCGGATTAAAGCGGTTAATAATAAGCGGGATAAACATCGTTGTGGATAGGATTGGTGCATCCCTAGGGTTAGTCTTTCTTTATAATCATCTTCGTGATTTTATCGCTTTATTTATATTTACATTTGGTTACCTTTGCTTTGGATTAAATTCGAAGCCTAAAACCTCTCACCCTTTATTACGTGCTTGGATAATGATGAATTGTCGTTGAATTAGCTTACGTGTTTTGGATTGCAATCTCGTGGATCGATGCTTAACACCTATCATTACACTTTTTGCGTGTGAAAAGGAGCGATCAAATTTTAGGCGCCGTTCTTGAGGTTATTAAGATCACATAGGAATAATTTGACGATTTGGATTTATTAATTCAAGTTATATATATATTTATATTTATTTATTTTTGTCGGTGCTAAATTCTCTTTTTCTCGGTGGTTTATGCGTACAAGATCTCGGGGACCTCACGAAATATTTTTAGATCCGAGATCGAAAGCTCTCAAAGGAGAAGAGGGCGAGAGAAGAGGCAGTGCAATGGCGGCCGATCCATAAGCAGGGGCATTCCTCCCGAGCAAGTTGCACGTATGCTAGGCGACTTTGCGAGATCTCGTCGGATGGCGAACATGGAATCATTGTCCTGCTCGGAGGAAGACCTCGAACCACATGTATCGACATCCCACGAGCAGTTCAAGGAGGCGGTTGGGGCCCTGCGTAGATGCAAATAATTTCGAGCTCAAACCCGTACGATCGGTATGGTCGAGGAGAGCGGTTTGGGGAGGAGTCACGGAAGACCGAATCGCATCTCGAGGCGTTTCTCGACATTTGTGACACCATCAAGCGAATGGGGTGCCACAAGACACAATCCGGATCGCATGTTCGGTTTCTCATTGCTGTGACCGGGTGAAAGATTGGTTCGAAGTTTGGACGGTGGCATCGACACTTGGAAACTTTGTGAGAGTTTCTTTGAAATACTTTCCGCCGTGGCCTTGAAGATCATTGCGAAATCTCATTTTGCGAACCACGGCGAATCATTATTCGAGGCATGGGAGAGATTGAGAGGTCTATTGAGGCGATGTCCACAACATGGGTTCTCGAGGAGCAACAAATCACACAGTTCTACGGTGGGTGACATGGCGGGCGAGGAGCATGGTAGATCGTCGTCGGTGGGCTGCTTATTAAACCGACCGGTCGGCGAGGCAAGCCGTATTGTAGAAGAGATGGTGCCAACAGCTATCAATGGCCAGCGGAAGGCGCCATCGTTCAAGCATTTCTTTGTTGAGTGATTCGAAATATGGCGACCTCGTGAAGAGTTCACTCTTTTGAAGAGTCGATTGAAGCGAGCGTGAGCCACATCAATCGGAGGTCATTCAAATTTCCAACAACCTTGACTTGATACTCGAATTCGATTCGAGCCGAGGAAGCCAAGTCTCGAAGACATGATCGTGGTTGGTTGTAAGCAACCAACAATTGGCAACGAATCGAGTCGTTCATCGGCAACAGGGCGGAAGATAAATCACTTGGAGTCATTGTGGCGGCTATGGGGAAACACATAAAGATGTTGGAAGCTCAAATCGGTCAAATTGCCGTACAAGTGAATGCACTACAAAGGCGGGCCAATTTCAGAGTGTCTGGAGGTGAACCCGAAGAGTCGATGCTTCGCCATTCGGGCGAGGTGGGCGAGCCTACCGAGCCCTACCGAGAAGAAGAGCGAGAGAACATTCGGCGAAACTTCGCGACCGAGCTCGCGACCGAGCCGATCGCGAGCCATCACAATTTTGTCCTGAGGCGCTCGCGGCCGGCCGCCAGCCCGACCGCGAGCCATCCAAGCATCGGCGCTTTTGCTCGCGGCGACCTAACGCCCATAGCTCGCCGCGAACAAGGAGATCGGCGCGACATACTCCTCGCGACCATCCAGTGATCGCGAGGTCGGCCATGAGCACCCCAGAGGCTAATCCTCGCCGCGTATATTCCTCGGTCCGTTTAAGTCGACTTGTCAAGTCGAAATATGGCGAAATTTGCTCGTTTCAAAGAGTATTTGAAAGTTGAGATAAATTTGCCTCTCTTTGAGCGTTGCGAAACATCTTGAGACTACATGAAATTCTTAAAGGCAGCTTGCAAGTAAGAAGAAACTTGGGAAATTTGAGAAAATTTCCCTATCCAAAGTCTGATGCCGTCTTGCAAAAGCTCCCTTTGAGCGAAGGATCGGCGGTTTCACGTTAGAGTGCGAGATCGCGGCGAATTTTCAAATGTGTTATGCGACTTGGGGCGAGCATCAATCGATGCCGTTGAGCGTTTTCAACCGGCTACACCTAGGAAAAATGAAGCCGGCGAAGATTTCGCGATGATGGTGACCGTCGATCACATATCGAAAGGTATCGTCGAAGATGTGTTGGTAAAATTCGGGTTTTGTTTTCCTGTGACTTTGTTATTCTTGATATTCCGAATTGAACAACAACCACTAATCCTTGGTAGACCTTTTCTAGCAGGCGGTGGTGCGTTGATTGATGTGCGGGAAGGAAACCTCACGTTTCGTGTTAGCGATGAGGAGCTCAAAATTTCCATATCTGACGCCATCAAGCAACACGGCGTTGGAAAGCCGGAAGATTGTTGCTCGATCATGGCTGCTGCTGCCGATCCGTCTCGCGTTTAGAGGTACTCGACCGATCGAAGAGGCGTGAGAAGGAAGAAGTGGACTCGGCATGGAACTCAGGTGTTTCATTCAGTTTGGGGGCCCTTTCCATAGTCGGTGGTGGTCATCCGTAAATCACGAAGTTTAGAAGGTTCCACAAGTCGAGAAAGATGTCTATTGCTACTAAAGCGCCCGATTAGCGAGGTTAGTGATGGTCTAGCTAAAGGCGTTAAATAAAGCACTTGTTGGGAGGTAACCAGCGTTTTCTTTGTTTTGTTTTCGTGTTTTGTTTTTTTTTTCGTTTGTGTTGTTTTTTTCGTGTTTACATTTTTCGTTTCGTTTTAGGTAATACGTCGATCAACGAGTTAAGTGAAGTGTGTTAATCCATGTGGCGATGGCGATAGAAAATTTTGTGAAATTTAATGATAGTGCACATGATATGTTAGAAAATGGCATGAATGACGTGAGATGGCTTAGAACTTGTTGTTTTCACCATTTGCTTAACTGTGAGACTTGAGCTTCCTTTGTATAAACATCTTGATCTGATTTCTTTTAATTGTGTGATATCATGCATGTGATTATCTTCTAGAACTTGCCGTGTTTACGTATCGAGGCTATGATATGTGTTTAATTTGGAAAGGATAAAGGCCGTCTTTGTTAACCACATATTCACCCAAACACTAACCCGATGTTATATACCATTTGTCGCCTTCTTTGAGCCTTTATTAGACTTTTCTTTCGATTAACGGATGATAGGAGGTGAGGATGGATATGGGAATCAAAGGGGTTGAAATTTTGATGTAGTTATGGCGAGAAAAGTTTATTTTAGAAAAATACATACGTGGTGAAGAATAGTACCTTGTTAGTGAAAGTTAAACCTATAAGCTCTAGAAAAGAAAAGAAAAGAAAAAAAAATGATAAGTTCACTATGAGTGTTGAGCATAAAGGGTCTTTAATCAAAGTATAGGTACCTTATGAGGCATAAAGCGTCAATTTAACACGTTGGGAAAGAAGGGAAAATGGACAAAGTCCATATGTGTCGAAAAGTATAAATGGTGGTGCTTGGAATATTTGAGTCACTTAGCCATATATTATCCTACCTTAACCAATGTGCCTACATTATAACCTATGAAAAGTCCTCTTTGATCCTCATTTGAACACATTTGTGTGGTGGAGATGTTAGAAAGCAGCAAGCCTATGGTAAGATGTTGCATTGCATTGATCTTTGAGTGTATACCGTCCTTAATTTCTTTATGAGTTTGAGTGTATTCTATATATTTTACACACATGCCTTTGTGAGGTTGAAATAAATGAGTTCTTGCCCTCGATGGTTGTTTGTGTTGAGTTGGCTAACGTCGTCATGTGCGCTAATGTTTTTGGCGTTGATATGTTTGGAGGCTAGAATGGTTATCCTCTTTGCTATGCTCGTTGATCTTTCGTTTGTCTTTACATTACATTTTTTGTTTGAGGACAAACAATGCTTTAAGTTTGGGGGTTTGATAAGCGCATTTTACGTATTTAGTTGATATTTGAAGATGAGTTTAGCTCGTTTAATGTGCGTTTATGTATCGATTCTTAATGTTTCATCTATTTCTAGAAGATCTTGCTCTTGGGTGTTCCTTTGGCGTTTTGTAGGTTTATATATTGATAATCGAAGCAAGGAGCGAAGCACGAACAAAATGAACAAGCGCCCGGTTTCTAGCGACCAGCCTAGCGGTCGCTAGGTTGTCATGAGCAAACCGGCGCCCGAAGAGCATGCGACGCGACCTCGTGCCGCGGCGAAGCTAGCGTCGAAATTCAGCGGGCGATTTCTCGCGACCATTCGTAACGGCTAGCGACCGCTAGCGGGTCATGAGTATAAGCGGCGCAAGAAGCGGCGGCGAGAAGAACGCGAGAGATACCTAGCGATCGCACTAGCGATCGCGAGGACGGTCATGAGGCGGTGAGAAGAAAATGGGGTTTCACCCTTTTCTATAAATAGGGCGAAGACACCGCGCCTCGGGAGACCCCAGGCGCCCAGAGCTCGTTTTCTTAAGTTTTCCTCGGTTTTCTGACTTTTAGTCTTTAGTCTTCATTTAGTTTAATTCTAGTATTGTTTTACGTTGTTCTAGTTTAGTTTATCGTTTCGTTATCGATCGGAGCGTTTTGTCCGATCGTTTTCCTTTGTTTTCCGTTCGTTCGCTTGGGATTGGATTGAAGACCAACCATTGTTCATCAACGCTTCCCTACGGGTTTTATATATTTAATTTACGTTTTTATGATTAATTAGTATTTCATTCCGTTTATTATGTACGGCTAGTTTTCTATTCTAATCTAGGGTTTGCATGATTCGATCCTATATGTTGTGAGTTACTGCTATTGTTATTTACCTTCGGGCATGATTCATGATTAGATTGTGCTTATTTATATGTGTTGATTTCTAATCAATCTTGATGCATATCTAGTTGTCGGTTAATGGCGTAAGCTGTATTAATTGTCGATCGTTATCGAATGCATGATCGAATGAGCATTGAGTCGTAATTGCGAGATAGGACATTCGTAGGAAGCATATTCTTAGTGATCCTTTTGGGTTGCTTATTTTCCTCTAGAGGCGTAAGCGTGATAGGGAAAATTAGTAATCAGCTACCGCAATTATAAATGGCGAAGTTGTTGGTTATATATGTGATCTTAGTCTTATGCGGATTAAAGCGGTTAATAATAAGCGGGATAAACATCGTTGTGGATAGGATTGGTGCATCCCAGGGTTAGTCTTTCTTTATAATCATCTTTCGTGATTTTATCGCTTTATTTATATTTACGTTTGGTTACCTTTGCTTTGGATTAAATTCGAAGCCCTAAAACCTCTCACCCTTATTACGTGCTTGGATAATGATGAATTGTCGTTGAATTAGCTTCGTGTTTTCGGATTGCAATCTCTGTGGATACGATGCTTAACACACCTATCATTACACTTTTTGCGTGTGAAAAGGGCGATCAAATTTTGGCGCCGTTCTTGGGATTATTAAGATCACATAGGAATAATTTGTGATTTGGATTTATTAATTCAAGTTATATATATATTATATTTATTTATTTTTGTCGGTGCTAAATTCTCTCGTTTCTCGGTGGTTTATGCGTACAAGATCTCGGGGACCTCACGAAATATTTTTAGATCCAGAGATCGAAAGCTCTCAAAGGAGAAGAGGCGAGAGAGAGAGGCAGCTGCAATGGCGGCCGATCCATAAGCAGGGCATTCATCGAGCAAGTTGCGTATGCTAGGCGACTTTGCGAGATCGCGTCGGATGGCGAACATGGGAATCATTGTCCACTGCTCGGAGGAAAGACCTCGAACCACATGTACCGACATCCCACGAGCAGTTCAAGGAGGCGGTTGGGGCCCGCTGCGTAGATCTGAAATAATTTCGAGCTCAAACCGTACGATCGGTATGGTCGAGGAGGCGGTTTGGGGAGGTCACGGAAGACCGAATCGCATCTCGAGGCGTTTCTCGACATTTGTGACACCATCAAGCGAATGGGGTGCCACAAGACACAATCCGGATCGCATGTTCGGTTTCTTGCTGTGACCGGTGAAAGATTGGTTCGAAGTTTGGACCGGTGGCATCGACACTTGGAAACTTTGTGAGAAGTTTCTTTGAAATACTTTCCGCCGGGCCTTGAAGATCATTGCGAAATCTCTCATTTTGCGAAACCACGGCGAATCATTATTCGAGGCATGGGAGAGATTCGAGAGGTCTATTGAGGCGATGTCCACAACATGGGTTCTCGAGGAGCAACAAATCACTGCAGTTCTACGGTGGGTGACATGGCGGGCGAGGAGCATGGTAGATCGTCGGCGGGGCTGCTTATTAAACCGACCGGTCGGCGAGGCAAGCCGTATTGTAGAAGAGATGGCTGCCAGCAGCTATCAATGGCCAGCGGAGAGGCGCCATCGTTCAAGCATTCTTGTTGAGTGATTGAAATATGGCGACCTCGTGAAGAAGTTCACTCTTTTGAAGAGTCGATTGAAGCGAGCGTGAGCCACGTCAATCGGAGGTCATTCAAATTTCCAACAACCTTGACGACTTCATACTCGAATTCGATTCAAGGCCGAGGAAGCCAAGTCTCGAAGACATGATCGCGCGGTTGGTTGTAAGCAACCAACAATTGGCAACGAATCGAGTCGTTCATCGGCAACACGGGCGGAAGATAAATCACTTGGAGTCATTGTGGCTATGGGGAAACACATAAAGATGTTGGAAGCTCAAATCGGTCAAATTGCCGTACAAGTGAATGCACTACAAAAGGCGGGCCAATTTCCGAGTGTCTGGTGGTGAACCCGAAGAGTCGATGCTTCGCCATTCGGGGCGAGGTGGGCGAGCCTGCAGAGCCTACCGAAAGAAGAGCGAAGAGAACATTCGGCGAAACTTCGCGACCGAGCTCGCGACCATGAGCCGATCGCGAGCCATCTAATTTTGTCCTGAGGCGCCGCGACCGGCCGCGCATCGCGCGACGCGAGCCATCCAACATCGGCGCCGATTGCTCGCGGCGACCTAACGCCCATAGCTTCGCCGCGAACAAGGAGATCGGCGCGCGGCATACTCCTCGCGACCATCCCGGTGATCGCGAGGTCGGCCATGAGCACCCCAGAGGCTAATCCTCGCCGTATATTCCTCGGTCCGTTTAAGTCGACTTGTCAGTCGAAATATGACGAAATTTGCTCGTTTCAAAGAGGTATTTGAAAAGTTGAGATAAATTTGCCTCTCTTTGAGCGTTCTGAAACATCTTAAGCTACATGAAATTCTTAAAAGGCAGCTTGCAAGTAAGAAGAAACTTGGGAAATTTGAGAAAATTTCCCTATCCGAAGTCTGATGCCGTCTTGCAAAAGCTCCCTTTGAAGCGAAGGATCGGCGGTTTCACGTTAGAGTGCGAGATCGCCGCGAAATTTTCAAATGTGTTATGCGACTTGGGCGAGCATCAATCGATGCCGTTGAGCGTTTTCAACCGGCTACACCTAGGAAAAATGAAGCCGGCGAAGATTTCGCGATGATGGTGACGATCGATCACATATCAAAAGGTATCGTCGAAGATGTGTTGGTAAAATTGGGATTTTGTTTTCCTGTGACTTTGTTATTCTTGATATTCCGAATTGAACAACAACCACTAATCCTTGGTAGACCTTTTCTAGCAACTGGTGGTGATGCGTTGATTGATGTGCGGGAAGGAAACCTCACGTTTCGTGTTAGCGATGAGGAGCTCAAAATTTCCATATCTGACGCCATCAAGCAACACGGCGTTGGAAAGCGGAAGATTGTTGCTCGATCATGGCTGCTGCTTTGCCGATCCGTCTCGCGTTTAGAGGTACTCGACCGATCGAAGAGGCGTGAAAAGGAAGAAGTGGACTCGGCATGGAACTCAGAGTGTTTCATTCGAGTTTGGGGGCCCTTCCATAGTCGGTGGTGGTCATCCGTAAATCACGAAGTTTAGAAGGTTCCACAAGTCGAGAAAGATGTCTATTGCTACTAAAGCGCCCGTTAGCGAGGTTAGTGATGGTCTAGCTAAAGGCGTTAAATAAAGCACTTGTTGGGAGGTAACCCAGCGTTTTCTTTGTTTTGTTTTCGTGTTTTGTTTTTCTTTTCGTTTGTGTTGTTCTTTTGTCGTGTTTACATTTTTCGTTTCGTTTTAGTATGCGTCGATCAACGAGTTAAGTGAAGTGTGTTAATCCATGTGGCGATGGCGATAGAAAATTTTGTGAAATTTAATGATAGTGCACATGATATGTTAGAAAATGACGCATGAATGACGTGAGATGGCTTAGAACTTTTGTTTTCACCATTTGCTTAACTGTGAGACTTGAGCTTCCTTTGTATAAACATCTTGATCTGATTTCTTTTAATTGTGTGATATCATACATGTGATTATCTTCTAGAACTTGCCGTGTTTACGTATCGAGATTGCAATATGTGTTTAATTTGGAAAGGATAAAGGCCGTCTTTGTTAACCACATATTCACCCAAACACTAACCCGATGTTATATACCATTTGTCGCCTTCTTTGAGCCTTTATTAGACTTTTCTTTCGATTAAACGGATGATAGGAGGTGAGGATGGATATGGGAATCAAAGGGTTGAAATTTTGATGTAGTTATGGCGAGAAGAGTTTATTTTAGAGATATACATCTATGGTGAAGAATAGTACCTTGTTAGTGAAAGTTAAACCCTATAAGCTCTAGAAAAGAAAAGAAAAGAAAAATGATAAGTTCACTATGAGTGTTGAGCATAAAGGGTCTTTAATCAAAGTATAGGTACCTTATGAGGCATAAAGCGTCAATTTAGCACGTTGGGAAAGAAGGGAAAATGGACAAAGTCCATATGTGTCGAAATATATAAATGGTGGTGCTTGGGTATAATTGAGTCACTTAGCCATATATTATCCTACCTTAACCAATGTGCCTACATTATAACCTATGAAAAGTCCTCTTTGATCCTCGTTTGAACACATTTGTGTGGTGGAGATGTTAGAAAGCAGCAAGCCTATGGTAAGATGTTGCATTGCTTTGATCTTTGAGTGTATACCGTCCTTAATTTCTTTATGAGTTTGAGTGTATTCTATATATTTTACACATGCCTTTGTGAGGTTGAAATAAATGAGTTCTTGCCCTCGATGGTTGTTTGTGTTGAGTTGGCTAACGTCGTCATGTGCGCTAATGTTTTTGGCGTTGATATGTTTGGAGGCCTAGAATGGTTATCCTCTTTGCTATGCTCGTTGATCTTTCGTTTGTCTTTACATTACATTTTTGTTTGAGGACAAACAATGCTTTAAGTTTGGGGTTTGATAAGCGCGCATTTTACGTATTTAGTTGATATTTGAAGATGAGTTTAGCTCGTTTAATGTGCGTTTATGTATCGATTCTTAATGTTTCATCTATTTCTAGAAGATCTTGCTCTTGGGTGTTCCTTTGGCGTTTTGTAGGTTTATATATTGATAATCGAAGCAAGGAGCGAAGCACGAACAAAATGAACAAGCGCCCGGTTTCTAGCGACCAGCCTAGCGGTCGCTAGGTTGTCATGAGCAAACCGGCGGCCCCGAAGAAGCAGCGACAGCGACCTCGTGCCAGCGGCGAAGCCTAGCGTCGAGAATTCAGCGGGCGATTTCTCGCGACCAGTTCGTAACGGCTAGCGACCGCTAGCGGGTCGCGAGTATCAAGCGGCGCAAGCGGCGGCGGCGAAAAACGCGAGAGATACCTAGCGATCGCACTAGCGATCGCGAGGACCGGTCGCGAGGCGGTAGACGAGGCGAAAATGGGGTTTCCACCCTTTTCTATAAATAAGGCGAGACACCCGCGCCTCAGGAGACCCAGACGCCCGAGCTCGTTTTCTTAAGTTTTCCTCGGTTTTCATCTTTTAGTCTTTAGTCTTCATTTAGTTTAATTCTAGTATTGTTTTCCGTTGTTCTAGTTTAGTTTATCGTTTCGTTATCGATCGGAGCGTTTTGTCCGATCGTTTTCCGTTGTTTTCCGTTCGTTCGCTTGGGATTGGATTGAAGACCAACCATTGTTCATCAAGCGCTTCCCTACGGGTTTTATATATTTAATTTACGTTTTATGATTAATTAGTATTTCATTCCGTTTATTATATGCGGCTAGTTTTCTATTCTAATCTAGGGTTTGCATGATTCGATCCTATATGTTGTGAGTTACGCTATCGTTATTTACCTTCGGGCATTGATTCATGATTCATTGTGCTTATTTATATGTGTTGATTTCTAATCAATCTTGATGCATATCTAGTTGTCGGTTAATAGCGTAAGCGTATTAATTGTCGATCGTTATCGAATGCATGATCTGAATGAGCATTGAGTCGTAATGGCGAGATAGGACGATCGTAGGAAGCATATTCTTAGTGATCCTTTTGGGTTGCTTATTTTCCTCTAGAGGCGTAAGCGTGATAGGGAAAATTAGTAATCAACTGCCATAATTATAAATGGCGAAGTTGTTGGTTATATATGTGATCTTCCGTCTTATGCGGATTAAAGCGGTTAATAATAAGCGGGATAAACATCGTTGTGGATAGGATTGGTGCATCCACAGGGTTAGTCTTTCTTTATAATCATCTTTCGTGATTTTATCGCTTTATTTTATATTTACATTTGGTTACCTTTGCTTTGGATTAAATTCGAAGCCCTAAACCTCTCACCCTTTACGTTACGTGCTTGGATAATGATGAATTGTCGTTGAATTAGCTTCTACGTGTTTTGGATTGCAATCTCGTGGATCGATGCTTAACACCTATCATTACACTTTTTGCGTGTGAAAAGGGCGATCACTCTCTAGGATTATTACCATACTCTCGGGATTATTACCATAATCTTATATGGAAAGGATCTATGCATATACCATAAATATAATAATATCCTTGTGGGATAAAGAGAATAAAATCTTGCCATTGAGAGCTACTAGGGCGCCGATTTTCATGAGCTACGGGCTGGATGGGCCAGCCAGGATCAAATGCAAGGAATAAAGATGGGTCTCAAATAAATTAATTATCTTATGTTCGACCCAGAACATAAATTAATTTATAAACATTCGATCATGCCACTAGAGAAAGAATCTTGACTTACCCTTTATTACGAAGTTGAGTCGGGCTTGCACTTAGACATTCTGAATCCCGTATTTAAGATATCGAGCGTCCATTAATCATTTATAGCAATCATTGCTTAAAACAATTAATAACTTCATTTCCTAAGTAGTACCACTCGACCTTATTATTGTGCTTGAGCTAACTCAACTGCGGGGTTTAGTACAATAAACCTTTGAGCTCCTTAAGGGGCGTCATCATCCTAAGCGGATACGGTGACTCGTCTGAGATAACTAGCGTGACATACAAGACACGCCACCGCCCAAGATCACGGAGATTCTTGGGTTAGAACATATAACCCTCACTCATAACAAGTCAAAGTGATGGACAACAACTCATACTCACTAATACCTTATCGAGGTTTAGATCATCGTAAGTCACCGAGATCTTGGTTCTTCACGACGGTCGGATAGAAGAACACATCTCATTGTGATCATTCAATACGTCGAGGCGTACCGGCATAGACAAGTAACTAAGTCAAGTCAACTTCTTATCTATCTGCGGCTATACCGACAACTCGTCCTCAAGTTGTCTCGTGTGAAACTTTTATATCTCATTAAGCTTGACCAATCATACGACTTACGTGATCTTCTACACCTTTGTATGATCTAACTTATATATGAGATAAGGGGACACGAGATATATCAATCAAGTATTCAATTCGGATAGGAGATTGTAATAGTGGTAACAGAAACATTGTATACAAGCTCAACCAAGCGCTTTCGTTATACAAATCCAACAATCTCCCACTTATACTAAAACAAACTTTTAGTATACGGTGTGTGTCTCTACTAGCTATTACAAACAACCATCACTTTGCTTCTCCCACTTATACAAAATTTTCCTTTCTAAGTGGTGCCATCAAGCGCAATCCAAGTCCTCTAACGTGTCCATCGTGAACTTTTTGCGTGCTCTTCGTGAATGGATCCGCTAGATTTTCCGTCGTATCAATCTTTTCAATCGACATGTCACCTCCTAACGATTTCTCGTATGACATGGTACTTTCTCTCTATGTGTTTGGTCGCCTTGTGGGTCCGTGGTTCCTTCGAGTTTGCATCGCACCGAGTTATCACAAGAACTATGATACTCTTGGGCAAACCAGTACCACACCTAGATCCATGAGTAGTTCTTGAACCATACAGCCTCCTTAGAAGCCTCCTGCGGCTACATATTCGCTTCCATGGTGGAGTCCGCAATGCATCGGCGGTTTGCACTCCGCCAGGATACGGCTCCACCTCCCAAGGTAAACACATGCCCGAGGTTGACTTTTTCTCATCACGGTCGACTTGGAAATCCAAGTCAGATAACCCAAAGGCATTAGACTATCTCGCATGGTAAACTAGTCTATAATCTCGAGTCCTTTTCGGTACTTGAGTATATGCTTCTTGCGATCCAATGAGCTTGTCCGAGGTTAGATCGATATCTAGCTACTATGCCTACCGCATAGCAGATATCGGGCCTCGTGCATAGCATTGCGTACATGAGACTTCCTACGGCGGAAGCGTAAGGAACTTGTCTCATTTCCTCTATCTCCTTTGCAATCATAGGTGACTGCGTCTTAGATAAAGGAACGCCATGTCTGAAAGGTAGCAATCCTTTCTTGGCGGTCTGCATACTAAAACGAGTAATCACAGTATCAATGTAAGACGCCTGAGATAAGCTCAACATTTTCTTCTTGCGATCTCGGTAAACCTTGATCCCAAGAATGTACGCTGCATCTCCTAAGTCTTTCATTTGAAACTGATCGGATAGCCAACTCTTTACGTCGATAATGACTTCACGTTGTTGCCAACTAGAAGGATGTCATCTACGTAAAGTGCAAGAAATACCACATCACTGTTGACATCTAACCGATACACACAACTCTCGCTGAGCAACTGGGTAAATCCATAGGACTTTACTACCTCGTCAAAGCGTAAGTTCCATGATCGGAGGTTCGCTTAAGTCCATAAATGGACTTCTTAAGCTTCCATACTAGATGCTCTTCACCCTTTACCACATAACCTTGAAAGTTTGCATATAGATGTCTCTACCTTCCTCAAGGTAACCGTTTAGAAAAGCGGTTTTAACATCCATTTGCCAAACCTCTAGGTTCAAGTGAGGCTGCTATGGCGGAAGAATTACGATGGACTTGAGCATTGCTACAGTGAAAAGGTCTCATCAAAATCGATGCCCTCAACTGAGTGTACCTTTTACGCCACAAGCACGGCTTTAAAAGCGAAACCTCTCCATCGGAATCTCTCTTCCTCTCAGATATCCACTTACTACCTATGGCTTCCTTGCCATCCGGTAGAGTGTCTTTTCATATACATCCATAGCCGTTATGGACTCCATTTCTAAGTCCATAGCGGTGTGCCATGATCTTGCATCAATATCTTGTATCGCCTCCTTGTATGTCCATGTGTCGATTATTGCTGTTCGTCTCACGGACTAAATCCAAAGATTCACCCACGAACATAAATCGCTCGGGTTGACGAACAACCCTCCCACTACGACGAGGTTCTACTGGTGCACAATGGCAACGGTGGGTGCGTAAACTTGTGGTTCTCTATCTTGCACAACTTGTCGGGTAGGTACCACTTATGCGGTCGGTATCTCGATGGAACTCGACCCACTTCAATTTCTTGAAGTATCGGTGTCGATCTCCCCACTAGACTTGACATCTCGCACCTTTGGCCTAATCGGTGGTGAAATCGATCATCTTCTAATTCTTGAAGAATGATTTCAACTTTGGATTTATGATTTTCATGTAGTCCTCTTCTAAGAATCGAGCATTAGTGCTAATAATGACCTTCTGATCCTTAGGACTATAGAATAAACCACCTTTTGTTCCTCTAGGATAGCCAATAAACAGTCTTGCATCGGATCTAACCTCCAACTTATCGGCCTTCTTGTTCAAAGACGTGTCTTTGGCCCCATATCCTTATGTGGCTTAAACGGGCTTCGCCCAAACCACAACTCGAAAGGGTCTTTTCGATCGACTTGGATGGTACTAGATTTAGCAAGTATGCTTGTTTCTAAGGCATACCCCCGAACGAAATAGGCAATGTAGCATAACTCATCATAGATCTAACCATTTCTAAAGAGTCCTATTTCTTCGCTCGACACACCATTTCTTTGTGGTGTGCCCGGTGAAATCTTGTTGGGAGGTAATCCCACACTTCACTAGATAGTCCATAAACTTCGTTCTTGAGGTATTCGCCACCGCGATCGAGCATGATGACTTGATACTTTACCTAGCTTCGTCTCACTTCCGCCTTAAACTCTTTGAATTTCTCAAAGCATTCGGACTTGCGGTGAAGGAGGTATACGTATCCGTACCTTGAGTGTCGTCAATGAAAGTGACAAAATACTAGTACCCTCCACGAGCTTGTGTGGACATCGGTCCACACAGTCGAAATGGACTAACTCCAACATTTCTTTGGCTCTATAACCCTTCGCTTTGAAGGGTGCAGTCGACATCTTACCTTCATACGGGATTCGCAGATGGGAGCAGAGTAACAGTGAGATTACCCAACGCTCCATTCTTAGCAGTCTTTGGATCCTATTTAGATTGATGTGACCTAATCTAAGATGCCGAGAGAAAAGTAGTGTCATCTTCTTGAAAACTTTCTCTTTTGGGGTTTGATGAAGATGCAACATAGGTATAGGTATTATGTTTTGCGAGAAATAGTATAAAGCGAATTATATAACGTGCCAACACGAGATAACCGTCATTTCTTATGATAGAAACACCACTATCAAAAATAACGAGAATATCCATGAGTAAATAATTTCGAAACAGAAACAAGGTTCCGCCGATAATCCGGCACATATAAAAGCGTCTTTCAAAACTAAAGCTGCTTTCTCAAAACATAAGGTAACATCTCCAACTGCAATGGCCTCGACTTTCGCGCGTTGCCCATGGAGATCGTTATCTCGCCATCAAGCACTCCCTTGTCCGCGGGAACCCTGCAAGGTCTAACAAACATGATCGATTCGCCCGTATCTACTACCCAAGAATGGGTAGAACAAGTCGCTAAACATGTTTCCGTTACTAAAGCAAGCGGCGTACCTTGAGCCTTGAGCATAGGGCACTTAGCCTTCCAATGCCCGGTCTTACGCGCCGAAGCACTTGCCCTTCTCCTTTGGCTTCTTCAAGCCTCCGGTGGCGCCCATGTTCTTGTTCCCATTCTCCCTACTATTTCCTTGCCTCTACCACCTTTGGTGCCCCTTTATTTTCCCATTTTGCAGCGGAAAATTTGGGCCCTTAGATGCGCTAGCAAGAGCATGCTCCTTTTCCCATAACTCCTTCCGCGAGAACGAGATCATTAAACAGCGGCTAAGTGTAAACTCGGTCTTGCTCATGATCGCATTCACGCGAAAGTTCTCAAAAGACTTGGGCGGTTTATTGAGGATGATATCGACCTTGGCCACCGTCAATACCTCCTCCCAACCGATCAAGACTATCCATGAGATGAGTCATGTGGAGACATGTTCATGGACCGAACTTCCTTCTTCCATCTTACACGCCAGATTTCTCTCATTGTGTGAGGCGGATCGTCCGATCCGAGCGCCCAAACTTACTCTCGAAATTAACCAAATATCGGTCAGCGTCTACCATCGGTGATGTTGTAGCTACAAGCCTTGGACATAGTAGTCATCATATAGCATTTAGCCATATTGTTTGACTTATTCCAAAGTTCGCTTGACTCATGTTGCTCATTAGTCGATCGTCGGTAAGGGCATCGGGTTTAGGAGTAGTGAGAACAAACATGTGTTCTTCGCGATAAGAACATATTCCATGTTTCGTTTCACTCGATAAAATTTGGACGGATAGCGGATTTTGTGCGAGCATATTGATAATCGCGTAAGAGACATATCTGAAGCGATAATGTAAACACATAAGCATACGATCGCATATAATTCAGTAATAATAATATTGTAACCTTTGATAAAACAATATTAATTGAAACCTCCAACCGCCAAGGAATCCCATGCAAGCCAGCGTGTGGGCGTTTACATGAACCCCCGACCGGACTAAAATATACCTTTTAGTCTTTTAATTTCAATCCATGTCAACTTATCCTTATGACAAATGAAATTAACGATTGGACCTTTCTAGACCACATCACTATCGCAGAAGGGACTTGGCGGAAGTTGTACTTGAGGTGATGTCTAAGCAATGACCACAATTTTAACGTGAAAATGAATTCTTAGAATTGGCATACTCACTCGGACCATACCGCTTCAATTCAAATTCTTTGTTATCTCATTTTATATCTATCTCTAGAGAACTTATGATAAGCAGTGCAAGCAAGCCACGCGGGTGGGCGTTTACTCACGCGTATCGTCTCACTTTGTTTAGAGATCAAAGGTGGAGGTCTTGATATTTTAATTTGAAAAATTAATTTGTCGGGTTGCTTGCTTAGTCTTTTTATTCAAAAGGTTTGTCCATGCGGATCACGAAATCCTAGCATGCTTTTCTATAGAACTCAACATGTAAAACATGCTCATGAAATTCTAAAATATGTTTGATAAGCGATAAACCTAGCATGCTTACTATGCGCATCCAATTACGTAAAACACTTAAAGTTTGTCAACGTAATATAAACATACATAGTATGCTATCGCATAATTTAAACATCCACGACATGCATATGAGCGATAAAAATAAAATAAAGCGTTCATCGCGCTCCATAAATGAAACACTCTTTCTAGTCTAATCTATTACATAGATTTGCAAAGTGCAATTAAATTTCAACAGGCCTCGCGTGCATGAGCACGGACGGATTCAACAACGGGCCTCGCGTGCATAGGCACGGACGGAAAATCTGGGTTGGGCTGGAAAAGCGGGTGCGGGCGGGTCGGCCCAATCGTGTTGGGCAGCGCTGAGGCAAAGCCCGGCCAGCGCCCGACCTTCATAGCCACCGCCCCGCGTGTCCCTCGCGGGCTACCTGCTGATCGCTAATGCGACCGTGACCGTCGAGCAACGCACGCGTCTGCCGACGCCCAGCGCCGAACATCTGAGAGAGATGTCGTCGCCGGCGACGAAACTTCGCGACCGCGATCATGAAGCCGCTCGCGGCGCGGGTTTCGCGCGCACGCAGCGCCTGTCGCTTCACGGCCCTCGCGATCGCCTCTTGCGATCCCGAGGCTCGCTTGAAAACCGTCGAAGGGCTGCCGAGAGACTGTTTTTCCGTCGTTTTCGTTCTTCGTTCTTTCGTCTTCGTTCTTCTTTTACGGATAAGATTTACGAATAAAATCTAATCTAACCACGGATTTTCTCGTGGTGTAAAAACAAAATCCGACAAAATAATAAGCGAGCCACGATGAAAGATGGATCCACAATTAATAAAGCGCGCGTAATAATCAAGCGTGAATTAATCCAGCGAGCCAAGATTCGATCGGTGCTCGATACCAGTGTAGGGATGACATATGTCAGCCACTCGCCCGAGGATCTATCTTGGGTGTTTAATTCACCATACATTGATTATAATCCTAGCATGCGTCTATATAATTAATTGCAACACGTAGGGGTTTTCTCGT
The DNA here is from genome assembly GCA_036937905.1 of Salvia rosmarinus. Classification (NCBI taxonomy): domain Eukaryota; kingdom Viridiplantae; phylum Streptophyta; class Magnoliopsida; order Lamiales; family Lamiaceae; genus Salvia; species Salvia rosmarinus. The sequence goes on along the minus strand of CM072814.1, from coordinate 78,873,478 downwards.
GTTTACCTTTGGATCTGAAGAGGTCGATGGAACGAGATGAATGGATCGAACGGACCGGACTCGTGCTTTGACCTTCTGGACTGTATCCCGGTTGCCCAATCTCCAACGTCGAGTGAGGACGATCTATGGAGAATGCTTTGGAAAATCACCCTTTGCTCTCTTTGCACAATTTTCGAAACTCTCTTGCACTAGAGGGGACAAAAATTTCTTGGTTAATTATGTGAGCATTAACCTAGACTTTATCTCATACCTTATATTTATAATGCACTACATTAATCCCATATGGAAATTACCATAATCCTATATGGAAATTACCATAATTCTATATGAAAATTACCATACTCCTAGGATTATTACCATACTCTCAGGATTATTACCATAATCTTATATGGAAAGGATCTATGCATATACCATAAATATAATAATATCCTTGTAGGATAAAGAGAATAAAATCTTGCCATAGAGATCTACTAGGGGGCGCCGATTTTCATGAGCTACGGGCCTGGATGGGCCGGCCAGGATCAAATGCAAGGAATAAAGATGGGCCTCAAATAAATTAATTATCTTATGTTCGGCCCGAACATAAATTAATTTATAAACATTCGATCATGCCACTAGAGAAAGAATCTTGACTTACCCTTTATTACCGATGTTGAGTCGGGCTTGCACTTAGACATTACTGATCCCGTATTTAAGATATCGAGCGTCCATTAATCATTTATAGCAATCATTGCTTAAAACAATTAATAACTTCATTTCCTTAAGTAGTACCACTCAACCTTATTATTGTACTTGAGCTAACTCAACTGCGGGGTTTAGTACAATAAACCTTTTAGCTCCTTAAGGGATGTCATCATCCTAAGCGGATACGGTGACTCGTCTGAGATAACTAGCGTGACATACAAGATCGCCACCACCCAAGATGCGAGAGAATCTTGGGTTAGAACATATAACCCTCACCCATAACAAGTCGAAGTGATGGACGACACTCATACTCACCTAATACCTTATCGAGGTTTAGATCATCGTAAGTCACCGAGATCTTGGTTCTTCCGGACGGTCGGATAAAGAACACATCTCCTTGTGATCCTTCAATACGTCGAGACGCGTACCGGCATAGACAAGTAACCAAGTCAAGTCACTTCTTATCTATACATGACTATACCGACAACTCGTCCTCAAGTTGTCTCGGTGTGAAACTTTTATATCTCATTAAGCTTGACCAATCATACGGACTTACGTGATCTTCTACACCTTGTATGATCTAACTTATATGAGATAAGGGACACGATATATGCAATCAAGTATTCAATTCGGATAGGAGATTGTAATAGTGGTAACGAAACATTGTATACAAGCTCAACCAAGCGCTTTCGGTATACAAATCCAACATGCGCATGATATGTTAGAAAATGACGCATGAACGACTTGAGATTGCTTAAACTTGTTGTTTTCACCGTTTGCTTAACCCGTGAGACTTGAGCTTCACCGTATACATATCTTGATCAGTTTACATTGGTGTGTGATATCGTGCATGTGATTATCTTCTAGAACTTGCCGTTTTTACGTATCGAGACGCATTATGTGTTTAATTTGGAAAGGATAAAGGCCATCTTTGTTAACCACATATTCACCCAAACACTAACCCGATGATATATACCATTTGTCGCCTTCTTTGAGCCTTTATTAGACTTTTCTTCGATTAACCGGATGATAGGAGGTGAGGATGGATATGGGAATCAAAGGGTTGAAATTTTGATGTAGTTATGACGAGAAAAGTTTCTTTTAGAAAAATACATCGTGGTGAAGAATAGTACCTTTGTTTGAAAGTTAAACCCTATAAGCTCTAGAAAAGAAAAGAAAAGAAAATGTTAAGTTCACTATGAGTGTTGAGCATAAAGGGTCTTTAATCAAAGTATAGGTACCTTCTCGTGGCATTAAACGTTGATTTAGCATGTTGGGAGAGAGAGGAAAATGGACAAAGTCCATATGTGTCGAAATGTATAAATGGTGGTGCTTGGAATATTCTTGAGTCACTTAGCCATATTTTATCCTACCTTAACCAATGTGCCTACATTATAACCTATCAAAAGATCTCTTTGATCCTTATTTGAACACATTTGACGGTGGAGATGTTAGAAAATGGCAAGCCTATGGTAAGATGTTGCATTGCATTGATCTATGAGTGTATACACGTCCTTAATTTCTTTGTGAGTTTGAGTGTATCCTCTATATTTTACACACATGCCGTTGTGAGGTTGAATTAATTGAGTCTTTGCCCTCGATGGTTGTTTGTGTTGAGTTGGCTAACGTCGTTATATGCGCTAATGTTTTGGCGTTAATATGTTTCGAGGCTTATAATGGTTATCCTCTTTGCTACGCTCGTTGATCTTCGTTTGTCTTTCGATTCTGTTTTTGTTTGAGGACAAACAATGCTTTAAGTTTGGGGGTTTGATAAGCGCGCATTTTACGTTTATAGTTGATATTTGAAGATGAGTTTAGCTTTCGTTTAATGTGCGTTTATGTATCGATTCTTAATGTTTTATCTATTTCTAGAAAATCTTGCTCTTGGGTGTTCTTTTGGCGTTTTGTAGGTTTATATGTTGATAATCGAAGCAAGGAGCGGCCTTGCGAGAAAATGAGCAATACATGCGGTTTCTAGCGACCAAATTAGCGGTCGCTAGGCTGGTCGCTGAGCAAAACCAGGCGCCCGGAAGAGCCGCGACCGCGACCTCGTGCCCGCGGCGAAACTGGCGCGAGAACTCATCGGGCGATTTCTGCGACTGCATTGTTGAATTACTAGCGACCACTAGTCGGGTTGCGGTACCATGCGAGCGCAGAGGCGAGGCGGCGGCGAGAATAACGCTACGAGACATACCTAGCGATCGCACTAGCGATCGCGAGGACGGTCACGGCAGCTGCGACAGAGGCGCAAATTAGGGTTTCCACCCTTTTCTATAAATAGGGCAAGAGCCCTTGCGCCCCAAGAGACCCCATACGCCCCAGAGCTCGTTTTTCTTCAGTTTTTCCTCAGTTTTTCCATTCTTTAGCTTTATTCTTCATTTAGTTTAATTCTAGTATTGATTTTCCGTTGTTCTAGTTTAGTTTATCGTTTCGTTATCGATCGAACATTTTGTCCGATTGTTTTCCGTTCGTTAAGCTTGGGATTGGATTCAAGACCAACCATTGTTCATCCAACGCTTTCCTACGGGTTTTATATATTTAATTTCTGTTTTTATGGTTAAATCGTATTTTATTCCGTTTATTATGTCTGCTAGTTTTCGTTCTAATCCTAGGGTTTGCATGATTCGATCCTATATGTTGTGATTCTGCTATTGTTATTTACCTTCCGAGCATTGATTCATGATTCATGGTGCTTATTTATATGTGTTGATTTACGATCAATCTTGATGCATATCTAGTTGCCGATTAATGACGTAATTGTATTAATTGTCAATCGATCTTGAATGCATGATACGAATAAGCCTCGAGTCGTGGCGAGATAGGATATTCGTGGAAGCATATTCTTAGTGATCCATTTGGGTTGCTTATTTTCCTCTAGAGGAATCGTGATAGGAAAATTAGTAATCAATCGCCGCAATTGTCGTGGCGAAGTTGTTGGTTATATATGTGATCTTCCGTCTTATGCGGATTAAAGCGGTTAATAATAAGCGGGATAAACATCGTTGTGGATAGGTTTGGTGCATCCACAGGGTTAGTCTTTCTTCATAGTTATCTTACGTGAGTTTATTGCTTTATTTTATATTTCTGCTTGGTTACCTTTGCTTTGGATTAAATTCCGAAGCCCTTAAACCTTTCACCCTTTTTCTGTACTTGGATAATGATGAATTATCGTTGAGCTAGCTTCTATGTTTTCGTGATACAATCTCTGTGGATACGATACTTCGCTTACCCTATACTTACACTTTTTCGTGTGGAAAATGGAGCGATCACACACAATGACCCGAGTGCATATCCACGCGACCTATCACGAAATGCCGCTCGATGACGCATGGCATAATGATCTATAAAAATTAATATTTAGAGAAAATAACAAGGAAAATTTCAATTTTTGCAACTTATTGTATTAAATAGGTTACCTGCGTGGCACGTAACCATGATCCTTGACCGACAAAGCCGAGGACAACTGCAGACCAATGCGTTGATGACCTCCATGCCATAACAATGTTTTCAGGGGTAATCAACACTGGTTCCTCACGCGGGTCTTGAATCATGGACGTAAGCGTTGTGTATACCTCAAACCACGAATTTTGCAGAAACGTCTATTCAACATTGAAAATTAATTAATTCCAGATACTACACATATATAATATATATTGATTCTATTATAGACACAATATTTACGAAAAAGCCGGTATCAAGGATGATTGTGTCATTACAATCCACCCCATCCAACAAGTTGACCCCGGCATCGAGTCTCATCCTCAAATGCATCATGAATAGATCGACTGTCTGCAAAATTATTTTAGGGATACATATCAATATAAGTAGATGTACTTCAAAAAATAATTATATTGTATAAAAAAGTACTTACCCGAACATCAAAAGGCCTCTCTGCTATTTCGATACACACGAAAAATCGATTCATGAGTGTCCTATCAGTACCCCGAATAACCATAGATGCATTCTTTCTCGTCAAGAAACGCTCGTACTTCATTAATACATCTTCGGGAATTAGACGTGGTATCGGGCTATTAACATATGGTGACCTCATTGCAGCCGAAGGTCTCCGTGCCCGTTCATCTCTCCGGACTTCCAACTACAAACATTTAAGCATATGAGTCGCTGTAAAATGAAAAACATAACAAATATAATGAAATACTATAAGCATCAAATATGAGACTTAATAGTTACCGTTGCTCCATCATGTTCTTGCATAGGCTCGAAAGTGCATCTAATGGCGTTACGAGGCGTCAAATCACTAAATAGGTCCGATCCCGGCATGGAATGACGAGCCGGCTCTTCATGAGATGCAGTTCCAGGACTGGTACCATGGATCTGGAGAGAGTAGCGATGGGGGGTATCACTAGGCTGATGTAGTGCTGGCTCAGCCGGCTCAATATGTTCACTGTCTCGAGGGACATCTGGACTGGGCTGCTGCTCCTGATCTTCATCTCTCGTCGTCGTCGTCGGATGATGTGGGGTACGAGGTGCGGGTGTATACGTATCATTACTATGTGCGCAACCACATCGAGTATTCTCTAAGAAACTTTCAAACCACTTCTTCATCTTTGGAATCCACTTGTCTTCGATAGACTTCTCGATGCGTTGCACTGCTATGTCTTCACTCTCCCGAATAGATTCTTGGATCCAATGACGATCGACGGAACTAAGACGCTGGGGGTGCTCACCACCACTGCTCGATGAAGATGAAGTTGGTTGCCTGGCATGTTTCCCCGTATCTCATCTCTCAACAGATGGGCGGCTATCCACGAGATGGTCATGCGGCTCCTCGAGAACCGCAATCTCAGCGAACTCGGCCGACGATGTCCTTTGGCCGGGTCTTGAAGGTGGAGGCTCGAGGGGGCTGCTACGATGGAGAATCAAATATCGGGATCTGAACAAGCCGTGGATCCTCCTCGGAACTCGGCGTCTCGTCGAGGCTCATCCACCGGATGAGACACCCCGATCTGACCGACGAGAAGGGAGCGTAGTCCCCCTCTCGAAGGATTTGATGGTGTCGGAAAATTCACACCGAGTGAGAGGGTATGAGACAAACGCCCGAAATGGTGTTAACCTCGAATGAGTCAGGCTCTATCGCTGTGAGATGATAATCGACCTACAATAAATTGAAAGATATTACTTAATATTCTAATAAATACAATACCTTATACATGATTTAAAATTCTAATAAAATTCGAGACCTCTTGCTCAAAAAGAGGTTGTCACAGTCTTAGGTGAGAGCCTCTTGAACTTCCACCTCAACAATCTTGGATCTTGTTGTGGGATTGACGTATTCAGCTATACTTCCCAAGTCCGGTATGATCTCGGTGACCAAACATATAGTGCCAGGCCGGTCCGTAAAAGTGGTACTTAGCATTTGGTTGACGATTGTGTCGTATAGTATCTCAATATCGGTAGAGTATGCCCCCGGAAATCGGCAAAACGCCTCGGATCATCAACCAATGCCCAAACCCAATCAGCTATTACCTTGCCCGTCTCGTACCCAAATACGAATCCATAAAGGAGAATAACGTGGGCCACACGTAAATATAAACCTAAATCTACCTCATTAACATCATCACTACAAAATCTATCTAATAGATTACCTAATGTAATATGTGTGCCCTGACAAAAAATCCTATATACCTCAACGTTGCTCAAGTCGTAGTCTAATGTGGGATCAAATGATGATGTCCCAAATTGCATGCCGGTGACTAGAGCATAATCCCTAATGGAAAAACATATATTTCTTCCATTGATTAAAAAACACATTTCCGGTTGCGTTGGTTCTATTTGACGGGAGACTATATGGTGCAAAGATAAACTAGACTTAGGCCCGGGAATCCAATCAATCATATGACCAAAGCAACCCCCTTAAACATATTTAGCAACTCTTCGCCGCCCTTATCTAGCAACACATTTTTAATATACTTAAAATATTATGTCCTATAATATGTCTTTACATCCGCCCGAACATTTATCGTAGTAGGCCTCAAGAAAACAGGACCGACCTATAATTATATCAATGCCACATATTACACAACGTACAAAAAACCAACAAACTATTACAATAATTATTACATATCCACTACAACATAATTGAGAAGCATAATGAAAAATATTTAATTGTTTATATTGGATTTCTTATATTCATTGAATGAACTAAGATTTGTCATTATCCAAATACGTAGGAGACTAATTCAATGCTAATCCAAAGCTGAAATTTCAAATGATAATATGGATAAAGAGTTTTTTACATATTATGAATTTTAAATAAATAAATTTTATAAAATAATTATATTAAACTTGAAGTATGTTATAAACTTAAATTTTCGTATATATCTACAAACTTGAATTTTCTTCAAATCTCTACAAAACTCAACTGTATAAGATTAGATATGTCAAATTGAAGTGTTTAAGATTATGAGTTGATAGAATATATAATTAAATATTTTTTATCTGTATTAACATGATATGAATTGATGAAGTTATGTCAAATTGAAGTGTTTAAGATTAGATATCTCAAATTTCAATCCAACTTAGTAAACAATAGATAAATATATACTATTTTAAATCTAGTTATGCTAATCCTAATGGTAAACACCTATATATTTTTGGTTTATCTTATATTCCACAGTTTAAATGTTGAAAATTTATAAAAAAAAATGTATTTAGTACCATAACATGTCCTTTCATTTGGACATTATATATAAAGTCATCTAACTGTAACGTGCATGTAAGTCAATTTTATAGTTCATTTTTGAAATTTGTTGATAATTAGATATGTTTTTATGTTAGTATTATAATTGTATATCTAATTATCCAAACTAATTAATTGGTTGATAGAAATAGAATTGATTGAAAATTTCCCAACTAATTAAGTTACTGTTACCATATATTATTGTGTTTTATTCGTTAATAAATTAATTTTTTAATCGTGTCACAAATTGAATAGTATTTCTTATTTGTATTATACTTTAAAAAATGGCTTTGATTAAGCCCTTAAAATCTTAAATAAAATATAATATTGTATTATTAACTTCTCTGCATGTTTTCATGATTAATTAAAATCCTTAAAAATCTTAATTTAAACTATCTAGGATCCATTCAATGAATATCTCACATTAAACGAAGCGAAAGTTTACTGGAGCAAAACAAATATTCAATCGAAAACATATAAACCATAAACACTATTTATTCAATCACATTATTCAAGCCAAAACAAATATCTCATTCAATCGAAAACATACAAGCCATAAACATTATTTATTCAATCACATTATTCAAGCCATATCGGTAAATATTTAACTACTCATATTCAATCACATTATTCAAAATATTCAATCACACATATTCAATCATATTATTCAATCACATTTAGCAATATTTATCCAAAATATACATACTGTAAATATATTAAAAATCGCATAACTATATTGTTTCAAAATAATATACACGAAAACATACCGGTAAGTTCGACATATTGTCACTCATTCGTTCGAAAATAATCGTAAAATATGGTTCCCCTTCATTATTACAAAATTCAATTAATAACTAACAATTAGAAAATTAAATTGATATCAATGCATAATTTATATTGGAAAAATCAAGTGTAATGTTTCCGGTCGAAAAGGCTGTCTCCGGTCAACCGGAGAGAAGCCTTCATCGACCGGAGACAGCCTTTATACACTTGATTTTCCAATATGTACATAAAACTCTTGTTTCCGGTCGACTACGGCTTCTCCACGAGAAGCCTTCTCTAGTCGACCGGAGAAGACTTCATCGACCGGAAAGAAGCTTTAGTCGACCGGAAACAACGAGTAATATGTATATATTGAAAAAATTATAGATTTTCGGTCGATTAAGCTTCTCTCCTGTCGAGGAAGCCTTCTCTCCAGTCGACCGGAAAGAAGGCTTCGTCGACCGGAGAGAAGCTTAGTCGACTGGAAACAACAAGTAACGTGTATATCTTGAAAAAATTACCTCCGGGAAGTGAATATTCAGGCTCGACTATTGATTCCGGGTTGTTCTTCACGGGAATGAGAATGAAAATTCTGCTCAATCTCTCTTCTTATCTTTCGAAATTTTTGAAAATTGTATTAAGAAAGATTTCCGGGAATGGAAATTCTGCTCAATCTCTCCCTTATCTTTCGATTTTTGAAAATTGTATAAAGAAAGAAGTGAGAAGTGAGAAGTGAGTGGTATAACGTATAGTCAAGAAGTGAGGGAGCCAAACTCAGTCAACCTGAAATCTGCAAAAATCGAGTTTGCAGACTTTAATCGAGTTTGGGAGTTTGCAGACTTTAATTTGCACAGACTTTAATTTGCAGACTTTAATTTGTTAAAAATCAGATTCTCCATTCACATCACTCGTCCCTTTTTGCAGAAGAATATATTACTTTAATGAATTGGGTATAGGCTGTAGTAAATTTTGAAAATGAATATGAGTGGTATATAATTTCACAAATAGTGGTATATAAGTTTGGCTCCCGATGCGAAATTTGACTGCATGCTATTAGCTCGTCCGTAAACGATGGCTACAAATCAAGGATTCTTTATAAACTTTTAAAATTTGATACGTCTTTTTCTTTTTCATAGACATCTGCTGTAATTATATTCAGTGTGTAGTAAGTAAACTCACGTTCATGTGTAATAGTCTGTAAACCATACAAAACACACTTAAAAAATCATATATGATAGACTCAAACTTATATATAGAGGTGTTGGTAGCATTCAAACATAAAACATTTGACCTCATGAATATCCACTCCACTACTAAGTTGTCCAAAGGGAATTATAATTTTTGATATGTTGCTTTACTACAGGAAGTACATGTAGAACTGGCAAAAGTTGGTCGATTCAGGCCTGGGGCACCCAGAATTAGGGCTGGGAAAATAGAACCCAAAAAATAATCGAGTAGAAAAACCCGCCTATATATAGCCCACCGAGCCGCTCGGCTTCAGGCCAAAAAAGACCCAAGATTTTCGGGGCCAAATAAGCCCAACAAATTTCTAAACCCTTTATATTATATTTTAAGAGTTATGTTATTCGGCCATAATGTGGTCGGCCATAATAAGCTTTATTGAATGAAAAAACAGTATATTTAATATTTGTTAGAAAACTAATCATTATTATTTAGGTGGAAAATGCTATTTATGTAAAATAATTAACGCATTAATTTATTATTATTATTTTATTAATTAATTATATTGATAATTACTAAAATATTCTCGTGTGGTGCCATAATGTGGCCGCATATCTTTATTGATATTTTAACTTGTACAATATTGAATGATGCACTTGGTTTATTGGTTGTATTTTATGTTTACCAACTAAAAGATTTAGATTCAAAATCCTTGGATCATAATTTGAAATTTCTATTTTTAAAGTTAATCACAGTTTATATAAACAAGTTGGACGGGTCTGGTCCGACTACCCATCTATATTTATGGCTTTGTTTCTAATTATTTATGTGGGCAAGTCCGACTCAACCTGATTTTTGCCTAAAGTCAGGTGCACTCGGATTAGGCCTGAGATGGAAAGATTTTCATAAAAATTCAAATTGCACTGCATGAAAATCGAGAATAGTTTTACTTTTGTCAAAATTGAGCCGTCAAAGTTTTGAACTAGTCGGCCTAAAACTTCATCCTCTATGCTTTTAAGACTATAAGTCAGTATTAGTCCACAATAACAATCTTAATATATACTACTAATATATTAATTTGGACAGTTAGGAAGCGTTTTATTTTCATGATTAATATTTTGAAGGATTTAGTATTTGATGGATTAAATATATGAAAATATGATTTTTATCTATCAATTCTTTGTTTACTACAAATGATTGGTGGATGATTAAAACTAAGATAAATAATTCTCCCTTTGTTTAGAGGATTATTTCAATCTCACCTATATTGGTTGGATTAAAATCAATGGAAAATAATTTAAAGGATTCAAATAATCCCGAGCTTTGGGATATCCTCAAATGTTAATCGTTAAAAGTAAATATTAGATTATGCTGAATTAATTTTATTTATCCAACCTAATCATATAAAGTAAACACCCTTAAAGTAAACTATTTAAATCACTTTTTATTGTCACCACATTTATTTGGATCATCTATGTCATATTTTGGTGCTCCACATGTGTTTTACTTTCAATTTTTTTATTAATTTAATTTATTTTATTAAACAACTAGGATGTGTAGTTATTTTAAGCTTGTAATTGTAATTTTAAAATTAAAAATTAATTATTAGCTTAATCTATTTCATAATTAGGATATAATTTTTTTTTGGGAAACTTCTTTATTAAAAATAAGTGATAATTACACTTTATTATATAAAAAAAAAATTGATATGGGAACACGAGTGAAACATAAAAATGCTGCGATATGGTACCTAAACAGCAAGACAATTCAGTAAAGTTAACAAACAGAAAAAAGATATAGAAGATTTATATGTAATCTTTACCGTATATAGTTGAAAAATAGGATGTTATAATTTGACATGTTGGCTGTTACTACAAAAATACTATATATGAGATTTTTTGTGAATTTCCAGTATTACATTTTTAGTTTCAATATTATCAATGTAGGATACACGTATTGAATATTTAATCAATAACAGCATAAATACACATATACATGAATTTGGCAAAGTTGAAATATAAACATAACAATATAAGAGAAACGGAAAAAAAGTAAGGAGCGAATTAAGCAAAAGTCAGAACTAGGGAAAACGTTGGTATTATTCGATCTTATTAATTATGTAATACAGAACACGTAAAGACCATAGGACCAAACAGCAACAAATACAAGAAACGAGATGGCCTTATTTAGTACAACATGAAATTAACTAAACATTTAAATCTTAATTAATAGGATCAACAAACAAAGCAATGATATGGGGCTTTAAAGCTTTTTCAGGATGTGTGTAGCCATCTTCTTTGCCTTTGTAGATAATATCTATGATGCGTTCAAGATTCAAAATTCGCATCAAAACATCTCTCGAGTAAGGAGATGGCCTCAGGCACTCCTCATTCATATCCTTCCATGCATCTGTAGCTATTTCGACAAATTTAGCCATTGCTTCCTCTTTCGTCGCGCCATTGTCTCTCATGTAGGATTCGATGCCAGTAGCACTCTGACCTCTATCTTTTTCAACCTGAAAGTTAATGGTAAAATTATAAAAATTATTTCAAGAAGTTTTTAGAGACAAGTGATTTGTACAATTAATATTCCATACCTCATACGTAGCAATGTCGTCAATGACTCGACATATGAGGAGCCCTGCAACAAGCATTTTGGGTTTGTTGCTTAGCCATTCGAAGTCTTCCTTGACGGCGGATTCCACCCCGAACAACGACGTCGTTGTGTGGTAACAGTAAGTGCTGGTGATGAGTGCATTCTTTAGGTACTCCTCGAAAGGTGGTAAATATCCTTGTATAAACCACTTTGCCTCAACGTGGTAGCTCCTCACCAGTTCTTTAAGCTATAATCGAAATATATTTATTATTATCAATTACATAAATTCATATGAAAATCGTTGAAGATCATGATATTTTTTGAACTTCTATAAGTATGAAGTTAAAATGAATGCTTGAACTCATACAGATTCTATGGCATAGTGTGCCGCGTAGGATCTTCCTTCCTTAGCCAATTCTTCTTCAAATTGCTCGTAGAGTTCCAAAAGAGCTTTGTAAAATGGCTTCATATATTCGGGTAGTTTCTTAATCTCTTCAATATTCCACCTGAAAAAATAATATTAAGTAGTGATCGATCCAAGACATGGTGAAGTGAAGTATCATATGTAAAATGAAAATGTTACTGAAAAGAAATACTTGTGGCAAAGAAATATTTCTAAATTTAGATTTACCGCTCTATTGCCTCAGTAAAAATATCGAGTTCTTCAATTACACCATAAGCATCATAAGTATCATCTATGATTGAGGTCATGGCGATAGTTTTGGTGAGCATGACACGAGCACGAGAAAATTGTGGCTCGTGGTACACTCCCATAGCCCAAAAGAAACACTCCACCACTCTATCTCTTGCATAAGGAAGTTTGGAGACTAGGTCCAATTCTTTCCACCACCTATATACAAAATAATAGTTCTTGTGTAAAATACAATTTATATATGTAAGGAGGCACATGCACATATTTAATTGTCAAAATGAACGATGTATTAATATGGTACCTCGAGACTTCATTGAGTTCCTCCTTGTGTAGCATTTGTAAAAAATTATAGTCCAATTTGGCAAACCGCAAGAGAGATTCATTCTTGTCATCATATTCTTCATAGAGGGAGATAAAGTTACGCGCTTCAATTCTTGGATTTCCATAGTGCAAGGGTTGCACTAGGGCATGCACAACTTGTTTGCTAAGTGGAGATTCGAGGTGTGGCACTATGGAATTGAGACTGGCCGTAGCAAACTCAAGTGCGTCGTCCAATACGGTTTCTCCACGTGTTCTCAGATACGCCGCTTCATACAGACTCAGCAAACCCTTGCCATCATTCTTAAGGCCTTCTTGGAATTTTCCGTTCTCATCGACCCACCTGATAAATATGTCTGCTTCAAGAATAGTATATTAGTATAATTTAATTAAATTAAATTTTCACTGCGGCATAAAACTAAAATGATTTAAGACAGCATGCATAAACATACCAGAAGATATACGGTGTCCGTGTTGCCTGAACAATCGGAAATGAAGAGCAACAGTGTACAAATCATAGGCCTTATCACTATAATCTGTATGTTGATTGAAAAGTGCAGCAATTTTCGTCAATCTCCTTTTCAAAGTGATAGGAAATGCCAAGACGTTCGAGAGTGTCAATAAGGCTCATTGCTTCAACCAGATTGCTTCCAGCAGCCGTTAGCATATCCTGACTTCATTCTTCAACACTTCAACTGCGTTGGAATGTTTTCGGCAGCCTAAACAGTAAAATTAACACGTTTCTTTAATACTTGATCATAATATATATGAATGGACTATACGAAATAGTATATATACATATATCAACCAAAATTAAAATAGTATATATATGACGGAAGAAGTACCTTAGCACCAGAATCATTTTTGATGAACTGATCGCCCCACAAGCTTGGGGAGAAATTGGCGACGGGCCGCTGAATTTCTGCTTGTGGTGTAGCCATTTTTGAATGAGAATTTAGATTTTGTATGCTTAAGTATATATTGCAAAGAGATGAAAGCAGAAGGTGAAGGTTTTCAGTGAAAAATGAAGGGCTGCAGAGCTCTATTTATAGTGGAAAATAGATGGGCACGAGTTTTCAATAACGCATGGCAGCCAACTTTGGCGGTGGTTTGTTGGAATTTAATATTTTGGTTCCTTTGTAAGACAGATGAGTGAGACAGTATACGACACATGATTAATGAATATGTCTAAATTTCACTTGTGTGTGTTTTCTAGGAAAGAGGATAGGTCAGTGGCATTAATATATATAAATTATAATCATCTACTTCGATTAAGTTTTGTTAAATACTGTGACAACAGAATCTGTAATTGAAGTCAAGGGCTTATCAGCAAACTGTAAGCTCTTGAGGATTGAGTTGCAAACTTTTGTTTAAGTTTGTTGATATGCAGTTAAAGTCTGAACTACTTTCAGATTATAGTTAGTATATAAGATAGGTTCTGCTGTTTTCTTTTCAAGGTGATAAAAACCAAACGAGAGAAAAAGAAAGAGAGATAAGAATTAGAAGCTATTTTGTGAGAATAGAGATCTTGCATGGTTTGTAGTTTCTTGGGAAATTCTTGAGACGTCTTGTTTTCTGTATCTTCTCCGTTGATCAATAAACACTCATTGTCATCTCCGTGGACGTAGATCTTTAAGATCGAACCACGTAAATCTCGTGTATGCTGTTCGCGTTCTTTCTTTTCTTGCTGCATTATTTTCATTGTTGTCGACATTACTCAACAAGTTTTAATTTTTCTATTTGTGTATATATTTTTTTAATCAAATACTACATAATCGGAAGATAAGAGTAAATATATTTGAAATTTAGACAGAACGCAGGAATATGGATGGAGCAATGATACAAGTTTTTTTTTCATATTTGCTGTTAATTTGCTTTTTAATTTTCTAAAGTTTCTTAATTCTAAATAATCTGTTTATTAGTTTATATTCATTTTTCCCATTAGAAGCTATGAATCACTTTACATGAGTTTGCAAATTTTCTGTTCTTTTTACTAACAATCTACAGTTAATTAACATACACACCAAAATTGGATATATATAAGAACTAAATTAGATATCAAAATTTAATCGATTTTTATTTTCAAGACGCAACACATTCACCACATGAATGGTGGAATCAGATAATAGGAATGTGATTAAATTCTTTTATTCACAATTCATATCTCATTTATACGCAACGAAATAGGAAACTTTAAGTAATGGGAATTCAAGGTGACGGAGTAAGAATGTTTTACAAGGAGACCTAACTAATAACAATTTTAAACATAATATCTTGAACTTGAAAACAAAATATTCCATGCTCGACTGAGAAAATATTTCTGAATTTGTTTCTGTTTTCTATGTATGAATGTTGGTATATTTAGTTTGATAAATTGAATATTAGGTTTTAGATTTATTTTATTTTTGAATAGTTGCAAACAGCATATTTTAATTAGTTGTGAATATTCCTCCACGACCAATTTTCTGTCCACTAAAAAAAGTCTCCCATGTGAACAGTGTGGACAGTTTAATAACTCTAATTAAATGAATCACTTAAATCATACTCACGACTGTGGATTAATAAATCTTAATTAATCTTTAATTCGTTTCGTTATAATTAATTTACTGATTGCACAGTGCGGATGTCCGCACGGAATTTTTATTAGTTACAAATTAGTTGGAAGATTGGTTATTGAATAACAATTAACCTAGAATTAACCAAAAATAGAAGAAATTTGGCAGTGGAGGAGGTGGGACAGCAACAACAATTCTATTAATTTCTACCTTAACCTGTTGATTGTGATTTATGGCTTTGTCGTCCACTCATGTCCTCATGGTAAGCACTAAACAACAAATCATTTTTATCCTGATGACCAAAACACCCTTGATTCTTTTCTAAAATGTTAAGGGACCAAGGCCAAGTAGGGGTGGGAAGCAGTTGGGTTGATCAAGATCGATTTTTGATTAACCGAACAAGAATTTTCATAAATTTAATAACCAAAACCGAACCGTTTATTAAATTGGTTAACCAAAACCGCGATCGGTTAGTGCGGTTCGGTTTTGATTAACCAAAAACCAAAAATTACTGGAGATTACATGAATTTATAAAAACGATACGTCATAAGATACAACTTTGCAATCCGATGTAAACTTTTCAAATTTTAATGTCCATAAAAAATTCATCCAATATACATCAATAATTCAAAATAAATCAAAGTAATCAACATCAATCCATCAATCAACAAACTATTATGTTCATGCAATGATAATTTGATACATTAGAGTAATTTGATACCTTAGAGTAATAGTGTTTAACTTTAATTAATATTAGTAATTAGTTTTATAGATTTATAAAAATTAAAATAATTAATAAATAGAAAAGATTTTCGGTTTTTCTTAATAACTGTTCGGTTATCGGCTAACCGAAAACCGAAAAAATTAAAATATTATATCAGAACCGAACCGCAAACCGAATATGCGGTATACGGTTAACCGAACATGTCACGGTTTCGATTCGATTCGGTATAACCGATAACCGAAACTGTTTCCCACCTAAGGCCAAGGGCATTGCCTTTGCCTCCGTGTCTTGGTTTTCCTTCTCCACAATGAGACTGATTTTTTAATTTCTTCTTTTCAAATTAACTTAAAGTCTCATTTGCGGTCATTGTTTAAGGGTGTAAATAAATTAAGAGGGTGTTTGGCTGAGGTTATAAGCTCTTTAAAATAGTTTATAAATGGTTGTAAAGTGTTTGGTCAAATAACTTCCTAAACAGCTTATAAGCTGTGAAAATAAGCTCCAACAGCTTATAAGCTCCCCAAAAAATAAGTTGCTCAAACCCAACTTATTTTTTCATAAACTTATAAGCAACCATGAATTTACCAAAATAATCTTATTATAGTTCGTTATTTCCTACATATACACTACCAACTTCATTTCTTGTCAACTTTATCTCTTTAACTCAAGATTATTTCTCTAACTTATAAGATCAATTATCCAAAACTTTAACAACTTATAAGTTCTTGAAACATTACCTCTTATAAGCTCTTGAAACATCTTATAAGCTCTTAGAGCTTATAAACTCTTTAAAATAAGCTTAGCCAAACACCTCCTAAGTTCGATTAGGTATTCGATTCTAATTTTTAATATTTGAATTTGATTCGTATTCGAATATAAATGTTTTTGATTATATTAGTATTCGAATATAAATACAAAATTATGATATTTGATTTGACATTCATACGTATTAGATTAAATATTTAAATATATATTTATGTATTAGTATTAAATCATGCTTTGAACGAGTAAGACCTTTTTATATAAAAGAAATATGACATCATATAATAATTGAAAACTTTGAAAAGGAAAAAAGCGAAGAAACGATCGATGTAGCATATGTACACAAAGGGAAATTCCTAACATTTTAAAAGCAGAGCTTCACAATTTCTATGACCAAAATCCCAAATTGGAACCATTATTTCCCTACACACTGCCGCCAGATAGGGGTGGTGAAATGTCTATTAGATATTCCGATACCGATCGGTTATCGGTATTCAATAATCGATTAATTCGGTTATTAGATCGGTATCAGTTAGTGTTTAAGGTTAATTTCAGTTGTCGGGTATACAGATAACCGAATAGATATACTCAAATAATCGAAATAATAATAATAATAATAATAATAATAATAATAATAATAATAATAATAATAATAATTATTATTATTATTATTATTATTATTATTATTATTATTATTATTAATTTAAAAATAAGTTTAATTAGACAAATAGGTAAAAAAGAAATTTAATTTGGATGATTTCGGTTATCTAATAAACGAACCGACTAACCGATCGATTAATTGGATAACCGATTAACCGATTCGGTTTCGGTATCGGTTATTGAATTTGGAGAATTTCGGTTTCGTTTAACCGAAATTTTGGTTTTGGTTAACCCAAACTAATTCAATAAGCAGCCCTACCGCCAACATTGTAAATTAATCAAATAATCCATGTTCAATTTGGCATTTGAATTCAGGTATTCGTGTTCGAATTTTTATAATTCTAACTCAATCACCAATATTTATTTGATTTGATTTATTCAAATACAAATTTAAAATTATAATACTCGGTCAATTCGATTCTGTTACACCCTAATTGTAGATCATGAGATGCACTATATACATCTCATACTTCTGTTTCAAAAATACATATTTATATTAAAATGATTTAACTATAATTTCTTGGCGTGCTATATATATGAATATCCAAACAATACAATATAATGGAATTTGTTCAAATCTATCTTTATTGGAATGTTAATGAGGAAAAATATTTAAAAAATATGGTGATGTCCATTCGGACAAATAGGGCGCACTCCAGTGAGTTCTCTCTTATCATGAATTTTCATAAGACTATCACTTTTATTCGTAATAACTGTTTTATTTATAACTATTACTTTTATTTACAACTGTCACATTTATTCATAAAACTTTCACTTTTCTAAGCACGTTATGAGGGAGAGCTCATATATACAAGTTTATCCTGGACAAATGAGCATGCGATTTCTTCAAATATTCACGAAAAAATAGTTTCAACAAAATCTTTATTATCAATTTATTCAACATGAATTATATTGGTCAATTCGACACAGACTGACTCTTGTTACCAAATAAAATTATGATATCTTATGATAAGTAACTATTATGTGTGTAACTAAAATAGGGTGTATTAATTTTTGTAAGTGACAATATTTACTTATATTTTTATATGTAACAAAAATACATAAATGAATATGTGGTGTAACAAATTTTGTGACACGTTTCTTGAGATAATAAATCATGTCACTACTATAGACAATTTTATAGTAGCATTATAATTTGATTTTATCATTTTCTTCTTCCATATTTGAATCTTAATAAATTGCAAACCATGAAGACAGACTGTAGATTTAATTTACCCATGATTTTCCACATTTTAACACTTAGATAAATCTTAAATTTTTAGAATCATTTTTAAATTATAATTATAAATTCACGGATATAATTTATTTAGTCTAATTCTGGGCCTTAGGGTCAGAGTTTTACTCTCTATCGATTTTACAAATACATCAAGATAAGTGAAGGTTTTTAAATTGATTTGTTATCGATATAAGGATCCTATGAGGTGGAAATCTAAGTTGATACCAATTTGTTACATGATTTGCTAAAAAGGTGACGATAAATTTAGTTTACTAAACATTTCGTGTGAATGTTTATGTTTATAGCAAGAGACGAAATACAATTTGTAACATAAAAATTAGTTGTGTATATTAGAGTAATAAGTATAGCTAAAATTGGATTTTCCTTGATGGAAATAATTGGTATATGATAGGATACGGCCCAACTCTCAGGCCCAAACATCAGGCCCAATATAATTAAGTCTGACATGAAGCTCGACCCAAACGAGTCCGGCCCAAGAAGGCTCTTAAACCAGTGGGAACGCAGAAGATTCGGTCATATCTAAGAGAATCCTAATTAGAGAAGAGATAGGATTCAAATCCTATCTTAGAATAAGATCTCGGATTCTAGATCTAGGTTATGATAATTGTGTATAAATAGAGGCTAGATTAAACGGAAAAGGATCAGATATACTCTTTGTAATCGCCCCTCATATTATCAATATCAAATACTCTCTCTCTCCGTGGACGTAGATCTTATTCATAGATCGAACCACGTAAATCCTTGGTGTTCTTGCGTATTTAATTCCCTTACGAAATTAGGATCGATCACTGGCGCCGTCTGTGGGAAACGAAATTTTGTGTTTTCGATCAAAGTTTGTTTACAGGGAATCAATCACAACAATGAGAACAAGAAGTCTTGCATCCAGGGCCGCTGCCGGCAACAACAGCAACAACGGTGACGAAACACGCCGAGCTCTGCTTGGGAAAAACCCGGTCAGGGATTCAACCCCTGAAGGGCACATCCAGAGCCTCGACGAGCGAGGCAATCCTATCCCGCGTGAAGAAGAGAATACCAAAGCGAATGAGATCGCAACGGTAACGAGGAGAACCTCCCGCCGCCAGATGAACCTCGACGACGTTAAGGGTTTCTTGAGAAGAATAAGGAGAGTTTTCCAATACCTCGGTGGCACAAGGTCGGCCACTACCAGAGAAAGGACCAAAGCCTCGTCTAAACACGAGGCACCGCAACGAGGTGGATCCCCAAAGATCCAGTCATGGGCGCCAGGCTCGCACGCGTTGGGGCCCAAACCAATCGCGTAAGGACGAACAGCGCGGAAAGATCGTCGTGACCGCCGCGAGGCCGGTCCCGGTTACCAAATGAGTTCGATCGACGAACTCCGCCCCACTCTCCGAGGCGGCTTCGACGGGTACGGGAATATAGTCACCCGTTCTCAAATAAAATACTTGACACCCCGCCTCGACAAATACCGGTGCCGAGCATCGCCTCACGACGGACTAAGGGACCCGCAGAACTTCCTCTCGCAGCTTCAAGACAATATGATCAACCAACGCCAAGACCACAGTCATATGTGCAAACTCTTCCCGAAGTTGCTGGTCGACAACGCCCGTCGATGGTTCGACAGCCTACCTCCTGGGAGCGTTGGATCATATCGCGACCTGATGACAGCCTTCCATCGAAGGTTCTTCTAGAAGGCGCAGTCTAAGACGTCGTCGGCACACCTCCTCACCGTGAGGCAAAGCCGAGACGAGTCCGTAAGTTCGATTTTATGACCAGGTTCAACAAGGAGTGCCTGAAAGTCGAAGACATAAATGACCTCCTCATCATATCGGCCTTCCAAAACGGTATCTTGCCGGGGCCTCAGATAAAGAAATCGTCAATCACGAGCCCCGTGATCGCGACGAACTATGGCGTATAACCGATCGGTTTGCAAGGCGGACGAGGCAGATAGGAAGAAGCGAGGCGAAAAAGGAGAGCCCTACGAAAAGGAAGAAGAGATGAAGGACGGGGTGACGAAGCGAGGTCGGTGAAGTGCTTTGGAGAGATACGCGCCCATAGAGTCGAGACTCGGACCACGGCACCTCTAACGACCTCAATACACTCCTTTGATGAAGCCAAGGGTAGAAATCTACGAACTCCACATGGACAAGTTCGAGAAGCCTCGACCAATGACAGGAGGGTCAAAACGTCGAACCAAGGACAAGTACTGCTATTTTCACGAGGACTACGGGCATGACACAGAGGAATGCCGAGACCTCATGGGAGACATCGAGATGCTAGTACAGGACGGGTTCCTTAAGAAATACAAAAGGCAGGACCGACAAGCTGGCCAATACGAGGCCCCTCATCGAGGCCAGAAAAAGAGGAAACAGGCGAGAAGGGGGAATTGTGCCCCTCACAAGAAGACGAAGCGCAACGAAGACGAGGAGGGAGATGACGAACCCCAGTACGACGGGGTCATCTCTACCATCACGGGTCTCCCCCGTGGAGTTACGAAGTCCTCCTCAAGGCCGGGGCCAAGTCCCCATACCAACGAGCTCATCGACAAGAGGTTCAGGAGGGACGAGGCAATTACCTTCTCCGAGGACGACCCTGTACCTGCGGTGGTGCCCCCCAGACGCGTTGGTGATCCAGGCAGTGATCGCCAACAAGTTGGTAAGACGCGTATATATCGACAGTGGCGCGTCGAGAAGCATCCTCTTCAAAGAATGCTTTGACAAGTTAGGAGTAGAGAAGCGCGCCTCGCGCGAGCCCCGCCACCACTCCGTAGCCGTCTGCAGGAAGAGACACGCCCGATTGTGGTGATCGACACGCCCGTCACGATGGGAAGGGCACCGCAGAGCCTCTACCAAAGTGGTGCAGTTCTTAGTGGTCGCGCCCATTCGCCATACAACGTTATACTTGGGCGAGGCGGCTAAACGCAGAAGAGCGGTGTGCTCAACCTACCACCGACAATGAAAATCCCCACAAAGGAGGGATAGCCATGATCCGGAGACCCGAGCGAGGCTAAAGAATGCATGCAGGTCGCCACGAGAGCGAGGACTTCGATCCAAAGAACCACAAGCATAGCAATCAAAGAAACCCGAGGATTTGGAACCGGAGAGACATCGCGCCCCAGAGAACTCGGGTGGAGGAGGTCGCATTGTGTAAAACGAACCATCCAATGTCGTAAAGTTGGCTCTACGGTGTACCTCAACTAAGGAAACGGATCATCCAACTCTAAGGGAATTCGAGACGTGTTCGCTGGTCGCCTCGATATGACCGAGTCTCACCATCTATCATTACACACCGCCTCAACATTGACAACGAGAAACCGGTTCGGCAAAAGCAACGGATTTTGCAAATTAACGGAATCAAGTCGTCCACGACGGTGAAGCAATTATTAAAGACACGACATCTTGTTGAAGTCAAGTATCCGACCGGATAGCCAACCCGGTAATGGTGAAGAAAGGCGGAGGAGGATGGCGAATGTGTATCGATTATACCGATCTCAACAAACATTGCCTAAAGATCGTTACCCCTCCCAACATCGACAAAAGGTTGACGCTTTGGTCGGGTCACGAAGTCTTGACTTTACTCGACTGTATAAAGGATATCACCGGTCTTGATGGACGACGAAGACGCAGCCAAAACAGCCTTCATTAAAGACTTGAGTCTTCGCATACAAGAAGATGCCCGATCGAGCTAAAACACACTCAAATCACTCGATAAATGCACGAGGTAATCGTGGCGTGGTAAGTTAACACGAGTCGTCTCTCAAGGAAAACTTAATGGCGATTGTTCGTGTACGTAAAGACGATTAAATCTAAACATTCTAACATCAACGGGGGTTGAACATGCAGGAATTGAAATACGAGGAATAAAACAACGATCCTAAGCTAGGGGTTGTCAATCCCGAGCTAAACTAATAAAGCAATAAATCTAAACCAGGGGTTGTCAATCCCTAGTTGAACTATGAAAGCGATAAATCAAAGCGATAAACAAAAGCATATGCAATCATATTATTCATAGGGTTTGTCAATCCCTAATCTAAATCTAATTGCAAATAAACGAAAGCAGTAAATCATTAAACAAATTAAACCAACGGAACATGAAAATCCAATCCACTGTCACTATGAATTGAATTGACAAAAATCATCAAATAATAAACTGTAAAATTGATTCCACAAGAACTGATAATCCAAAGCATGAATTGATAACAAGATTATTCAATGATGAAAATAAGAACATGAATTAAAATAAGAATTGTATCTGTTGTATCGATCTGTCGAAGAACTGTGGAAGAAAGTCAAGAAACGACTCGGCATGTGCGTGAACCAAAATCGAGAACCAATTGCGGACCTTTCACTCAACCCTAAGCGCAGATATTTATATTAAATGAAAGTGAGCGGCGTTCTAAATGAACGCACGCCGTAATACATTCTCGCCTTGAATATGAACGCGGCTCGGGTTGAGCAGCTGGCCGAGAGAGTTTACGCCTGACAAATGGCTGGCTCATTGTGTGCGCAGGGAGTTTGAGAATCTGGCGTTCGTGTTGAGCGCCGGATCGAGCGTCTGAGCGGGCTCGGCGCGGAGAGGAGCAACGGAGGAAGGCAACGACGCGGAAACGCAGGCGTCGGCGCTAGGTAGGCGGGCGAGGCAGCGAGGCCGGATTGGATCTGCGCAACGCAGGAGCGAAGAGTAGGCGCGGGCGGCGTGGTGCTGGCGAGTCGCGGCGCGGTACGGGCGGCGGCGGCGCGAACGCGCGAGGGCAGCAGCAGCGCGTCGGGGCGCTGGAGCGTTGCGGAGCGCGCCGGGCGCTGAGGGCCGAGGTGCGGGCTGGGAGCGCGCGCTGGAGGGTCGCGCGAGCTGGCGCCGCTGCACTTGGAGCGCCGGAGGAATGTGAACGCTCGGAAAGCGCAGCGCTGGCGTAGCGGCGCAGGGCGCGACGGCATCGGGCGGGGCTGGGCGCGGCGCGGGCGGGCGGGCGGGCGTGGGCGTGCGCTGGGGTCGCGCTGCGGCTGGGCGGCGTGCGCACGGCGTCGCGAGGCGCCGCGCCATGCGACAGGCGCCAGCGCGACTTTGGCGTTCGACTCGTTCTCCTCGTCGAACTCCGATTAGCGCACGGTTTTCGCCTCCACGAACTCCTGTTGAGATGCTCTTCATTATAATTGATTCTTGGCGGATCCAATTCATTCTATTTTCTGCCGTTTTCCTACAAAACATCGAAACGAACAAGTAAGTCCGAATCGATAAATCTTAATCAAACCAACGCATAAATAGGACAAACCATAGAAAATGACACGTAAAACAATACCAAGAATCATCACAAAATCATACCAAACAACTCCCCGCACTTATCCATTTGCTTGTCCTCAAGCAAAGTCTATACTAATAAGAGTCGAAAGATAACTCATGCAACTTAACCCTTATTCTAATAAATCAAACCTTATTGCATTTCCCCCACACTTGGTGTTTACGAATTCAAAGATAATGTGAAATAAATCAAGAACGGCAATTGACTTCCAATAAATAAAAAGGTAATCTCTGCTCGGACCCAACTCTCCGTTGGGGTGAACTAACTAATGTGGTCACCTTTAGCAACAAGTTTCTTTTATATAGCACAAAGAAAGTTTTAACATTTTGGAATAATATTCGAAAGGTGCACTCTCGATGAACTCGAGTCTCCTAACGTGGTTTCCATGTCCATTTCTCAATTTTCGAAAGAGGACATAATCTCATCCTCCATTTCAACAATCTCAACAAGATCTTGAGCTTTCATTCTCCTCATTTTCTTCTTCTTTTCACATTTTTTTATATATAAAATGAAACAAGTATATAGGCAACCACAATGTTAACACTCCCCTAACATTAGCCGGAAAAATCACATCAATTTCCCTATTCAATTTCTATCAATCACGGTCTAAATCGATTCACATTATACTCAAATCATATATCACCAAAAGTTTGGAAATTCAAATTCAATTTGATCAATACCACGTAGTTCAACAGCACAAATCAAGATCCTAACTTATTCGTGATAGACAAAGCTTACGTCCAAACAATCAAAATAAGCACAAGGGCACGCCATTAAGCATACTGAAAATTATATATCATGCCCACAAAACCAAATATCGCAACTCCCACATTTTAATTCGAGCATCGTCCCCAAGCTCAAAACATTAAAGCTCAAAATAACCATAGAGGATGATACTTCCCTCATAATCGATTTAATATGCGATGTAGAGTTGGAGCATCCCATCTCACCGATCAAAATATGCAAATCCTTCCTTCCCAAATTCAAACAAGACTAACACAAAGATAACAAACGGATCAAAGAACAACAAAACAAGCAAAAGAAAGAAAAGAAAAACAAAATAAAAACCGTGGTAACTCCCGAAGTACTCGATTTAACGTCGTGAGCATGACGTAACCAGACAACAACGGACTATCCATAGTCCTTCACCGCAGAGAATACCATCTCACCAGAAGCGTCAAGAGCAACCTTATAAGAGCAGGGGATAGTAAAGAAAGCAAGTAATACATCAATTAAGCTCAAATCAAACATCCTATTTTCCAAAGTAAAATAAATAACTTCAACTCCTACAGCACAATACTTTGGTAAATTAAGATGTTGACAAATTATAGAAACTACCTCAACCTTTGACCTTTCTTCATCCTCCTCCAAGTGTTTGGGTAGCTCTTTCACCTCCTGAGTGGGTTTTGGCATGTCATCAACTTCGAGTGCCCACTTTTCCTCGTCAGCCGTCCTGGTATCAACTTCCTCGTGGCTCTGATTTTGCTCCTCATCCTCACGTGCCCATTCTTCATCAATTTCCACCTCCTCTGGTTGCAGCGGCTCGACAGGTGTCTCTCCCACCTAATTCTCAATAATTGGGTCACTTTCTAGAACAGTGACCGCCTGGACCTGACCGGATTGGTTTGGAAGTTCCCTCATTGCAAGTTGCCGTTGATACTCAACATACTTAGCAGCAATCAGTCCTATTTGTGCCTCTAAACGCTCAAGAGTTGAGTCTCTATCATCCAATGGCGAACTCGATGGTCAAGGGTCGCTTTGAGCCTCATAGGGTGAGCTTGGGCTCCCTATGCATCTTGTTGCAAAGAACTCGTCCGCCTTTCTCGGTCATCATTTCTAATTTAAACATAAGCGCGATTTGGTGTCGTCGGATCCACATCCCAAGTCGGCATTTGAGGTGGAGGTGGTGCACGCGTATGAATACCGAGATGAAGGTGGTTGTTGTGAGTACGGATCTTTGCGGAGGTGGTTGATCCCGTATTGATTGTGGCTCGATCCTCGTCTTGCGGTGGAGGTTGTGGCTCATGTGGATCACACCATCCATAATCATGTTGTGGTTCCCACTATCCCAAGTCGGGCCGGCGAGGCGGTCACCGCCGTGGATCCCAATAATCTGGGTCGGGTTGAATCCACATTTCGAGTCAGGGTTGGTTATTCCACCCGAACCATATTGTTGCTCATAAACAGGCTGATATCCCTCAACAAGGTCGAACCGAGCTCCTTCTTCGTAAGAAGAATTTGCCCAATGCGACGAACTTTCCTCCCCCAAGCCTGCTTGACCACATCCGCATCTTGCGGTAACCCCGCATTAACAGACACCAACAACAAAAACACGATCACACGCACTGTGGAGAAAATAACCAAACAGAAAGAAAAGAAATACAGAAAACAAACAACACAAACAATACGCCTAAAGTTTTCCCCGGCAACGGCGTCAAAATTGATCGAGCTAAAAACACACTCAAATTCACTCGCAATCGTACGAGGTAATCGTAGCGTGGTAAGTTAACACGAGTCGTCTCTCAAGGAAAACTTAACACGGCGATTGTTCGTGTCGCACACAGAAAGCGATTAAATCCTAAACATTCTAACATCAACGGGGGGTTGAACATGCAGGAATTGAAATACGAGGAATAAAACAACGATCCTAAGCTAGGGGTTGTCAATCCCGAGCTAAACTAATAAAGCAATAAATCTAAACCAGGGGTTGTCAATCCCTAGTTGAACTATGAAAGCGATAAATCAAAGCGATAAACAAAAGCATATGCAATCATATTATTCATAGGGTTTGTCAATCCCTAATCTAAATCTAATTGCAAATAAACGAAAGCAGTAAATCATTAAGCAAATTAAACCAACGGAACATGAAAATCCAATCCACTGTCACTATGAATTGAATTGACAAAAATCATCAAATAATAAACTGTAAAATTGATTCCACAAGAACTGATAATCCAAAGCATGAATTGATAACAAGATTATTCAATGATGAAAATAAGAACATGAATTAAAATAAGAATTGTATCTGTTGTATCGATCCGTCAAGAATCGGAAGAAAGTCAAGAAACGACTCCATGGTGCGTGAACCAAAAACCGAGAATCAATTGCGGACCTTTCACTCAACCCTAAGCGTATATTTATATTAAATGAAAGTGAGCGGCGTTCTAAATGAATGCACGCCGTAATACATTCTGCGCTTGAATATGAACGCCGCTCGGGTTGAGCCGGCCGAGAGAAGCTGCCTCAAAAATGGCCGCTCATTGTGAGTGCGCGAGGAGTTTGGAGAATCTGGCGTTCGAGTTTAGCGCGGATCGGCCGCGGGTGGGCTTTCGGCGGAGGGAGGGCGATCGAGGAAGGAACGACGCGAAAACGCGGCGGCGCAGAGGCGTGGCGAGGCGCGGCGAGCCGGATTCGAGCTGCGGACGCGGAGCGGCGAGGAAGTAGGCGCTGCGCGCGTGGCGCCCAGCGGAGCGGCGCGTGCGCGTATGGGCGCTGGCGGCGGTGAACGCGCTGGGCGGCGGGAAGGCTGGGCGTTGGAGGCCGGGCGGCGAGGGGGCCGAGTGCGCTGGGAGAGCGCGGGCGCCGGAGGGTCGCGCGGGGCCGAGCGCCGAGGAATATGCGACGCGCGCTGAACGAGCCGCGGCCAGTGGAAGCGAGCGGGCGGGCTGGTGCGCGGGCGGCGCTGGCGCGTGCGGGTCACAGGCCACCGGGCAAAGCGTGGCGCG
This sequence comes from Salvia rosmarinus, assembly GCA_036937905.1. Taxonomy (NCBI): domain Eukaryota; kingdom Viridiplantae; phylum Streptophyta; class Magnoliopsida; order Lamiales; family Lamiaceae; genus Salvia; species Salvia rosmarinus. The sequence continues at coordinate 78,845,629 of CM072814.1, read as the reverse complement.
AGGCGCTGCGCCATGCGACGGGCCCGTCTTGCGATTTTGACGTTTTGACTCGTTCTCCTCGTCTCGAACTCCGATTAGCGCACGGTTTTTGCCTACGAACTCCTGTTGAGATGCTATTCGTTATAATTGATTCTTGGCGATCCAATTCATCCTATTTTCTGTCGTTTTCCTACAAAACATCGAACGAACAGTAAGTTCGAATCGATAAATCTTAATCAAACCAACGGCATAAATAGGACAAACCATAGAAAATGACACGTAAAACAATACCAAGAATCATCACAAAATCATACCAAACAATGCCATTCGGACTCAAGAATGTAGGGCTACCTATCAAAGGATGGTAGATAAAATATTCCACCCTACATAGGACTTGGAATGTGGAAGTGTACGTAGATGACATCGTCGTCAAGAGCATTGAGGAAGTCGTATGTGTTGCCGACCTTAGATCGCCCCGACCTACTCGTAAAAGGTCAACCTAAAGCTAAACACCCGTAAATGCACATTCGCAGCTCGGTCCGAAAAATTTCGGGTGTTGGGTTTCACAAGAGGGTTTAAAAGCCAATCCGTCTAAGGTTCAAACCATTGTGGCGATGAGGATGCCAAAGACAATCCACGACGCACACAAGTCGACAGTCGCATCGCCAAGACTCAGACGTTTTCTTTGAAAGCATGATAAGCGGCTCCTTCTTCAAAATACTCAAAAGGCTCCTGAGTTCTCACGAATGACATACACAACTCCGCCTTCGAGGATCTCAAAACTACCTCGCCAAACTCCCCACTCTATCTGTCCCGAAGAAGAGAGGTCCTCTCCTTATACCTCGCCGCCTCGGACGAAACCATAAGTGCGGTTTTGAGTGCGAGAGGAAGGACGCCACCTCGTGATATTTCATCGACCGAGCATTGAAAGGACCGTAAACAAGGTATCAACCTTTGAGAAGCTCACGGCATTAATAAATGCCGCAAGAAGATTACGCCATACTTCCATGCACATCCCATACACGCCCTCATCGACCACCCACTTCGCAAGTATCGACAAGCCCGTAAGCCTCGTGGAGAATCGCGAAGGGCAATTGAATTAGCGAACACGACATATCTTTTTGCCCTCGCCGAGCCATCAAGGGTCAAGCTCAGCGAGACTTCCTTGTCGAGGCTAACTTCACGAGAAACCGCAGCCCAACGAGTCCGTGTCGATTTGCCGGCCGAACCTATAGAGGATTGCCGGCAAGTCTACGCTTGACGGGCTTTAGGGAAAGCAGTGGCGGAGGCGGTATCCTAATTTTAGGACCAGATGGCCAAGAGATCACATATGCACTTTGGTTCGCGTTTAAAAATATGAACAACGAAGTGGAATACGAAGCCTTAATTGCAGGACTTCGCCTAGCTCAAAGCCTTCAGGTACGAGCCGTGCAAGTTCACAGTGACTCTCAAGTCATAGTAAGTCACATGTTGGGAAAGTACGAGGCAAAAGGCAACAGGATGAAGAAATATCTTGAAAAAGCCAAAAGCCTGCAACAAGCTTTCTCGCACTTCCAGTTAGTTCGCATCCAAAGGGAGCAAAATAGCCGAGCTGACTTATTAAGTAAACTAGCCTCGTCGTCAACGAACTCGCCAGTAGAAGAGGTCCAAGCGAGCATAGCGATGACGACACTAGAACCGAGGTCAACATAGTATCGATTTACCTAACCTAATTGGACGACTCCCATTCAAGAATACCGGGAAAAGGGCGAGCTACCCCATGACAAGCTCGAGGCTACTTATTAAGTAAACTAGCCTCGTCGTCGATTTAACTCGCCAAGAGAAGAGGTCCAAGTAGAGCGTAAACGATGACGACACTGGAACCGAGGTCAACATAGTATCTGACGACGAACCTAATTGGATGACTCCCATTCAAGAATACCTGGAAAAGGGCGAGCTACCCCATGACAAGCTCGAGGCTAGGAAGATCTTGAGCAAATCTCCGCGATATACGCTGAACAGGAATTCTCATAGAAAATCATACCTCCACCTCTCCTAAGGTGCCAGGTCCGAACCGAGCTAACTACGTTACTACGAGAAGTACATGAAGGATCGTGTGAAGTCACATCGGACCCCGCGCCTATCAAGAAAGTCATGCGATGGGGATACTATTGGCCGACAATGTTCCGGGACTCAATCGATCTCAAGAAATGTCCGAAGTGTCAAATCCATGGAAACGTGCGGCTACCTCAAACCGACCTCGCCAAAGATGCAAAGCCCTCGCCATTTATGCAATGGGGATCGACATCGTAGGCCATTTCTACAAAGTCTGCGGATGCTTTCAATTCCTAATTGTCACGATCGACTATTTTACGAAGTGGGTGGAAGCCAACCTTGGTAAAGATCACGAGAAAAAACGCCCTCAACTTCGTGCGGAAGAACGTCGGTGTGTCGCTTCGCATCCCTCATGTCCTTATTTCGATAATGGGACACGGTTCACGGATAAAATATTCAAAGAATGGTGTCAAGAGCTTCGATCCAGCAGGTTCACTTGTAGCTCATCCTCAAGCAAATGGTCAAACCAAGTCACCAACCCGACAATCGTGAAAGGACTCAAGACTCGCCTTGACCAAGTAAAAGGCAATTGGGTGGAAAATTTACCGCAAGTCCTATGGTCTTATCGTATTTACACCTCGGACATCAAACGGAGGAACACCCTACACTTGGTATATGGAACCAAGCAGTGATCCCCGCGAGATCGGTATGCCGAGCCCCGCACCATTCACTTCTCCGCTGAAGCCAATGACGACAATCTACGATCCGCTCTAGATCTACTCAAGAAAAAGAGACCTCGCTCACATCGTAGCTCGATATAAGCAACAAGTAGCTCGGTATTACAACCGGTGTCAAATACCAACAATTTCAAGTAGGCGACCTCGTATCAAACAATGATATCAAGAAGCCACAAAGCTCGGCAAGTCGGAAGCCACATGGGAAGGACCATACCGGTTGAAGAAGTCCTCGGAAAAGGCTCGTATAAGCTCGCCCATATATCCGGACAGCAAATACCAAAGACGCGGCACATCATTCATCTGAAGAAATATTTTGCATAAGTGTCAAAAGTCGAGTCTGTTCGGTCATGTTATCGAGTCTGCTCAATTGCGTGCGTGAGTCTTGTTTTATTATTACGCCGGTCTCTATCAATAAAATCTTTTCTTGCATGTTTTGTTTGTCACTTATGCATACTATATCTTCTCCATTTTACTATACCCTCTTCGAGGATGAACTATACCCTCGACGGAGACGGACTACCTTCGTTTAATACGAGGACGAACTAAACGCGCGTGAGGGGACCACCCATAGCGATAAAACTTGCCAAATAAGGAACCAATACCTCCGTTTATTTCGGGGAAGAGGGACCACCCCGAGCGATAAAACTTGCCAAAAAAGGAACCTATACCTCCGTTCACTTCGGGGAAGAGGGGACCACCCCGAGCAATACTTCTTGCCAAAATAGGAACCCTTACCTTCGTACGAGGACGAAATACCTTCGTTTATTTCGAGGTACGAGGACGAAATACCTTCGTTTATTTCGAGGATGAATACCTTCGTACGAGGACGAACTACCTTCGAAGACGAACTACCTTCGAGGACAAATTACCTTCGTACGAGGATGAATACCTTCGTTTATTTCGAGGATGAATACCTTCGTACGAGGATGAACTACCTTCGAGGACGAATTACCTTCGTACGAGGACGAATACCTTCGTTTATTTCGAGGATGAATACCTTCGTACGAGGACGAACTACCTTCGTACGAAGACGAACTACATTCGAAGACTATCTATTTCCGAACAAGGACAAAATCAAACACGAAGCAAATAAAGTTATTCTTATTCAGAAGTATACAAAAAAGTTCATTACAAAGAGCGCCCAGGAGATGATCGCTCCTTTTTCACACGCAAAAGAGTGTAATGATAGGGTAAGCGAAGTATCGTATCCATAGAGATTGCAATCCGAAAACACGTAAGCTAATTCAACGACAATTCATTATTATCCAAGCCACGTAATCGGGTGATAGGTTTAGGGGCTTGAATTTAATCCAAAGCAAAGATAACCAAACAAAATATAAAATAAAGCGATAAAATCACGAAAGATGATTATAAAGAAATACTAACCCTAGGGATGCACCAATCCTATCCACAACGATGTTTATCCCGCTTATTATTAACCGCTTTAATCCGCATAAGACGGAAGATCACATATATAACCAACAACTTCGCCATTTACAATTCGGGCGATTGATTACTAATTTTCCTATCACGATTCGCTCTAGAGGAAAATAAGCAACTCCAAAAGGATCACTAAGAATATGCTTCCTACGACTGTCCTATCTCAATTACGACTCAAGGCTTAATCGTATCATGCATTCATGATCGATTGACAATTAATACAGTTACGTCATTAACTGGCAACTAGATATGCATCAAGATTGATTAGAAATCAACACATATAAATAAGCACCATGAATCATGAATCATGCCTGGAAGGTAAATAACAACAGCAGAACTCACAACATATAGGATCGAATCATGCAAACCCTAGGATTAGAACGGAAAACTAGCCAGACATAATAAACGGAATGAAATACGAATTAATCATAAAAACAGAAATTAAATATATAAAACCCGTAGGGAAGCGTCGGATGAACAATGGTTGGTCTTGAATCCAATCCCAAGCGAACGAATGGAAAACAAAAGAAAACGATCGGATAAAACGTTCCGATCGATAACGAAACGATAAACTAAACTAGAACGACGGAAAACAATACTAGAATTAAACTAAAAGAAGATTAAAGACTAAAAGTCAGTAAAACGAGGAAAACTTAAGAAAAAGCGAGCTACTGGGCGTCAGGGTCTTTGGGCGCGGGTGTCTTGCCTTATTTATAGAAAAGGGTGGAAACCCCAATTTTACGCCTCTGTCGCGCCGCCTGCTGCCGGTCCTCGCGATCGCTAGCGCGATCGCTAGGTATCTCTCGCGCGTTCTTCGCCGCTCTTCGCCTTCTTGGCTTCGCTTTGTACCTCGACCAGCTAGCGGTCGCTAGCCATTACGAATCGGTCGCGAGAAATCGCCCAAATTCTCGACGCCAGGCTTCGCTGCGGGCACGCAGGTCGCGGCGGCTCTTACGGGCGCTACCGGTTTGCCTCATGACCAACCTAGCGACCGCTAGGCTGGTCGCTAGAAATCGGCGCTTGCTTATTTGGCTCGTGCTTCGCTCCTTGCTTGATTATCAATATATAAACCTACAAAACGTCAAAGGAACACCCAAGAGCGTTATCTTCTAGAAATAGATGAAACATTAAGAATCGATACATAAACGCACATTAAACGAGCTAAACTCATCTTCAAATATCAACTAAATACGTAAAATGCGCGTTTATCAAACCCCCAAACTTAAAGCATTGTTTGTCCTCAAACAAAAGCAGTAATGTAAAGACAAACGAAGATCAACGAGCGTAGCAAGAGGATAATCATTCTAGGCCTCAGAAAAATATAAACGCTCAAAAACATTAGCGCACATGACGACGTTAGCCAACTCAACACAAACAACCATCGAGGGCAAGAACTCATTTAATTCAACCCTCACAACGGCATGTGTGTAAAATATAGGATACACTCAACTCATAAAGAAATTAAGGACGTGTATACACTCAACGATCAATGCAATGCAACATCTTACCATAGGCTTGCCGTTTCTCTAACATCTCCACCGCGTCAAATGTGTTCAAATAAGGATCAAAGAGGTCTTTTGATAGGTTATAATGTAGGCACATTGGTTAAGGTAGGATAATATATGGCTAAGTGACTCAAGTAAACTCCAAGCACCACCATTTATATATTTCGACACATATGGACTTTGTCCATTTTCCTCTTCTTTCCCAACGTGCTAAATTGACGTTTTATGCCTCATAAGGTACCTATACTTTGATTAAAAACCCTTTATGCTCAACACTCATAATGAACTTAACATTTTTCTTTTTCTTTTCTTTTCTAGAGCTTATAGGGTTTAACTTTTACAACAAAGGTACTATTCTTCACCACAGATGTATTTTTCTAAAATAAACTTTTCTCGTCATAACTTACATCAAAATTTCACCCTTTTGATTCCCATATCCATTCTCACCTCCTATCATCCGTTAATCGAAAGAAAAGTCTAATAAAGGCTCAAAGAAGGCAACAAATGGTATATAACATCGGGTTAGTGTTTGGGTGAATATGTGGTTAACAAAGATGGCCTTTTATCCTTTCCAAATTCGAAACACATATTGCAATCTCGACACAGAAACACGGCAAGTTCTAGAAGATAATCACATGTATGATATCACACAATTAAAAGAAACTGTATCAAGATGTTTATACAGTGAAGCTCAAGTCTCACGGGTTAAGCAAATGGTGAAAAACAATAAGCCTAAGCCATCTCACGTCATTCATGCGTCATTTTCTAACATATCATGTGCACTATCATTAAATTTCACAAAAATTTTCAATCGTCATTGGCCACATGGATTAACACACTTCACTTAACTCGTTGATCGACGATTACAAAACGCGAACGAAAAAACGTAAACATGACAAAAGAACAACACAAACGAAAAATAAAACACGAGAACAAAAACAAAGAAAACGTTGGGTTACCTCCCAACAAGTGCTTTATTTAACGCCTTTAGCTAGACCATCACTAACCTCGTCGATCGGCGTTTTAGTAGCAATAGACATCTTTCTCGACTTGTGGAACCTTCTAAACTTCGCATTTACGGATGACCACCACCGACTATGGAAGTGGCCCCCAAACTTGAATGATACACTCGAGTTCCATGCAGAGTCCACTTCTTCCTCTCACGCCTCTTCGATCGGTCGAGTATCCTCTAAACGAGGCGGATCGGCGGCAAATCATGATCGAGCAACAATCTTCCGCTTTTCAACGTCGTGTTGCTTGATGGCGTCGATATGGAAATTTTGAGCTCCTCATCGTTAACACGAAACGTGAGGTTTCCTTCCTGCACATCAATCAACGCACGACCGGTTGCTAGAAAAGGTCTACCTAGGATTAGTGGTTGTTGTTTGAATTCGGAATATCAAGAATAACAAAGTCGGCGGAAAAACAAAACCCAATTCTTACCAACACATCTTCGACGATACCTTTTGGATATGTGATCGACGATCGGCCATCATCGATGAAATCTTCGTCGCTTCATTTTTCCTAGGTGTAGCCGGTTGAAAACGCTCAACGGCATCGATTGATGCTACGCCCCAAGTCGCATAACACATTTGGAAAATTACGCTCGGCGATCTCGCACTCTAACGTGAAACCGCCGATCCTTCGCTCAAAGGGAGCTTCTTTTGCAAGACGGCCTTGCACTTTCTTGGGATAGGAAATTTTCTCAAATTTCCCAAGTTTCTTCTTACTTGCAAGCGCGTCTTTTAAGAATTTCATGTAGCAGGCATGTTTATGGCGCTTCAAAGAGAGGCAAATTTATCTCAACTTTCAAATACCTCTTTGAACGAGCAAATTCCTCGTCATATTTCGACTTGACAAGTCGACTCGGAAACAGGACCGGAGGAATATACGCGGCGGGATTAGCCTGCAGGGGTGCCTCGCGGTCGACCTCGCGACCACTGGGGATGGTCGCGGAGTATGCATGTCTTGATCTCCTTGTTCGCGTGCGAGCTTGCGGGCGTTAGGTCGCTCGCGAGCAAATCCGCGTCGCATGCTTGGATGGCTCATGGCGCGTCGGTTCTTGCGCGCCTTTCGATCATGGCGTCTGTGGACAAAATTAGGATGGCTCGCGATCGGGCTCATGATCGCGAGCTCGATCATGAGTTTCTAGCGTCGGTGTGCTTTCTTGCTCTTCTTTCTCGGTAGGGCTCGGGTAGGCTCGTCCACCGCCTCGAATGGCGAAGCATCGACTCTTGGGTTCACCAGTATTACTCGAAAATTGGCCCGTCTTTTGTAGTGCATTCACTTGTACGGCAATTTGACCGATTTGAGCTTCCAACATCTTTATGTGTTTCCCATAGCCGTCCGATCGACTCCAAGTGATTTATCTTACGCGGTGTTGGCGATGAACGAATTACGATTCGTTGCCAATTGTTGGTTGCTTACAACCAATCTGCGCATCATGTCTTGAGACTTGGCTTCCTCGGCTCTTGAATCGAATTCAGTATTGAAGCCTCTTTGAAGGTTGTTGGAAATTTGAATGACTCCTCGATTGATGTGGCTCACGTTCTGTTTGATCGACTCTTCAAAAGTGAACTTCTTCATGAGGTCGCCATATTTTGAATCACTCTCAACAGAACCGCTTTGAGCGATGGCGTTCTCTCCGCTGCCATTGATAGTTGTTGGCGACCATCTCTTCTAATACGGCTTGCCTCGTCGGTGGTCGGTTTAATAAACAGACCCTGACGCATCCACCATGCTCCTCGCCTGCCGTATCACCACCGTAGGCGTGTGATTTGTTGCTCCTTGGAGAACCCATGTTGTGGACATCGTCTCAATAGACCTCTGAATCTCTCCCATGCCTCGAATAATGATTCGTCGTGGTTTTGGCAAAATGAGAGATTTGGCGATGATCTTCTGCGGTTTCGCGGAAAGTATTTCAAAAAACTTCTCGCAAAGTTTCCCCAAGTGTCGATGCCACTCGGTCCAAACTCTTGAACCAATCTTCGCTGGTGTCACAGCGAGAAACCGAACATCGCATCGGATTGTGTCTTGTGGCACCCATTCATTTGATGGTGTCACAAATGTCGAGAAACGTCTCGAGATGCGCATTCGGTCTTAGTGACTCCTCCCCAAACCGCTCCCTGGACCATACCGATCGGGGCGGTTTGAGCTCGAAATTATTTGCATCTACGTGCGGCCCCAACCGCCACCTTGAACCTGCTCGGTAGGATGTCGGTACATGTGGTTGAGAGGTCTTTCCTCCGGAGCGAGGACAATGATTCCCATGTTCGCTATCGGACGCGCATCTGCAAAGTCGGCTAGCATACGTGCAACTTGCTCGGGAGGAATGCCCCGTTTATGGATCGGCCGCCATTGCAGCCCGTTTCTTCTCTCGTCCTCTTCTCCTTGAGAACTTTCGATCTCGGGATCTAAAAATACTTGAGGTCCCCGAGATCTTGTCGCATAAACCACCCGAGAAACGAGAATTTAGCACCGACAAAAATAAATAAATATAATATATATATATAACTTGAATTAATAAATCCAAATCGTCAAATTATTCCTATGTGATCTTAACAATCCCAGTCGAACGGCGCCTAAAATTTGATCGCTCCTTTTCACACGCAAAGAGTGTAATGATAGAATGGCAAGTATCGTATCCACAGAGATTGCAATCCGAAAACGTGCTAATTCAACGACAATTCATTATTATCCAAGCACGAATCCGGGTGATAGGTTTGGGGGCTTGAATTTAATCCAAAGCAAAGATAACCAAATGAAATATAAAATAAAGCGTTAAAATCACGAAAGATGATTATAAAGAAATACTAACCCTAGGGATGCACCAATCCTATCCACAACGATGTTTATCCTGCTTATTATTAACCGTTTTAATCCAGACAAGACGGAAGATCACATATATAACCAACAACTTGATTCACGACAATTGCGGCGATTGATTACTAATTTTCCTATCACGATTCGTCTCTAGAGGAAAATAAGCAACTCCAAAAGGATCACTAAGAATATGCTTCCTACGACTGTCCTATCTCAATTACGACTCAAGGCTTAATCGTATCATGCATTCATGATCGATTGACAATTAATCTGATTCGTCGTTAATCGGCAACTAGATATGCATCAAGATTGATTAGAAATCAACACATATAAATAAGCACCATGAATCATGAATCATGCCTGGAAGGTAAATAACAACAGCAGAACTCACAACATATAGGATCGAATCATGCAAACCCTAGGATTAGAGCGGAAAACTAGCGGACATAATAAGCGGAATGAAATACGAATTAATCATAAAATGAAATTAAATATATAAAACCCGTAGGAAGCGTCGGATGAACAATGGTTGGTCTTGAATCCAATCCCAAGCGAACGAGCGGAAAACAAAAAAACGATCGGACAAAACGTTCCGATCGATAACGAAATGATAAACTAAACTAGAACGACGGAAAAACAATACTAGAATTAAACTAAAAGAAGATTAAAGACTAAAAGTCAGTAAAACCGAGGAAAACTTAAGAAAAACGAGCTCACGGGGCGTCGGGGTCTTTGGGCGGGTGTCTTGCCTATTTATAGAAAGGGTGAAACCCCATTTTCGCCTCATCGCGCCGCTGCCGCTCGGTCTCGCGATCGCTAGCGCGATCGCTAGGTATCTCTCGCGTTCTTCCGCTCGCTTTCGCCTTCTTGCTCGCTTTGTACCTCGCGACCCAGGCTAGCGGTCGCTAGCCATCTGAACTCGGTCGCGAAATCGTCCGATGAATTCTCGACGCTAGCTTCGCTCGCGCACGCAGGTCGCGACGCGGCTCTTCCAGGCGCTCGGGTTTTCCTCGCGACCATCCTAGCGACCGCTAGGGCAGTCGCTAAAACTGGCGGTTGCTTATTTGGCTCGTCTTCGTTCCTTGCTTGATTATCAATATATAAACCTACAAAACGTCGAAGGAACACCCAAGAGCGAAGATCTTCTAGAAATAGATGAAACATTAAGAATCGATACATAAACGCACATTAAGCGAGCTAAACTCATCTTCAAATATCAACTAAATACGTGTAAAATGCGCGTTTATCAGGAGATCGGGAAAAATTGAGCCAGTCCCTAGAAAAATCGGGATTCAACAGCTCATCTATACTAACCCTGCCTCTTCCTCGTCCTCGGTCTACACTAGAAGATCGGACAGTTCGACCTCTGCGACCTCGACTACATGACGAAGTGCGACCTCGGTCGCCCGACGATACACGACGACGGCGGCTAACTGGGCCACGCCTATCTTGTAAATAGAAATCAAGAGAGGATGTAGCGGCAGACACCGGAAGAGTCGCAGCAGACGTACCGGCCGCAGAGAAGTAGAAGTGAAGCCCCTTGAAGTCCATGTTGTTGATCGAAGCACCCGCTTGAGGAAGGGCTGGCGAACCTCTAAAATTGTATAAAGGGCGCCCACTCTCTTTAGCTCGGCATACTGCTCTTGATATTGCCAAGAGTTAAAGCCGTAGTCATCCTTGTACTTGTAACAACGGGCTACGAGCTCATCAACTTTAGCTTCACCGAGATGGTCAAACCCCACTTGACGCCTGACCTCCTCGTGATTGAGCATGCCCTCGGTGACGGTTTGGCTTTCTTACGAACATCCTCGAGCTTCTCCTCCAACTCCGAGCGAGCTCGAGCTCGTCACATCTCTCCTGAGAAGCCCTGAGCTTGATCGAGGCCTCCTCCCGTACATGATTTATTTTGCCCTGCATATGGAGGGCCTCAACCTCCTTCAACTCTAGAGCCCGCGTTAAGGCCTCGATTTGGTCCAACCAAGGGGAAGCATCAGGCATATCAGGGGAAGACTGAATACAAAAGACAAAGATATTGTTCGAATAAGCAACGGATTTTATTACGCCATTGAGGCAAAAGCAAGGACTTACATATACATTCAAAAAAAAAAAAATAATAACAAGAAGGGATCAACCGACCCGCCCACGACCTCGATGCGAACCCCTCGGCGTCCCTAGCCGCCTCGGCCTCGACGATGCGCTTCGGCCTCGGCCTCCGGATCTCCAGCGACCGCAGACTCGACTTCCTTCTGAACTTCGGCAGCCTCGATAGACTCCAATATCTCCGGCTCCTTAGTCAGTTCAGCCATTATAGCTTCAGAGATGGGGTCTCGGTCCACCGAGCAGGCACGGACTGACCCAGCAGTCAGCAGAGTCGAAGACGAGGCCAGGCTCTGAAGGACAGGCAAGCTCTTCAACCCGCTAGCAAGGAGACCTACATAGGACCGGACCAAAGCATCTGTCTCCACCACCTCGTACCCATACTTATATTTATCTAAGTCAGGGTAATCATCGGCGACATCGTCCAGAGCATCAGACACCACCCTCTTATTGAGCACCCCGGCCATCTTGCTAGCCAGCCCAGAAAACTGCCGGGACAAAAATAGCCTCTCGGTGTAGGCACGAAGAAGCTCTCCCTGCGAGGCCGCGGCCTCGGCCTCCCTAAGCTTGGCCGCCTCCAATTCAGCCACCAGCCCGGTCTTCGCCACCTCGGTGAAGCCGCCCGACCTTCAATGAAGCAATCTCGGCCGGCGCTCCGCCCGTGCCGCCTCAATCCCGGCCCTCACCGTCCTCACCACGGCCAAGGCCATAGCCTCCCTCTGCGCCGCATCCCGAGCTTTAGCCTCGGCTTCGGCTACGTCACCAACGAGAAGAGTCTTCTCCTCCTCCAGCTCTTGGGCATATCGAGCCAACTGCCGAGTGAGCCACCGTCGTTCAAATGTCCCACAACTAATTCGGACGCCATCACCGGACCTTAACGACCTCGGTCCCTCAGATAAACGTTGGCAACGTCGGCAAAGCTTCAAATACGATTCGAAAGCGTGAGTACGATGTTTTATCTGGGGAAACGCGGGCGCTGGAGGTGCAGGTGCCGATGATCGTACAATCATCGTCGTCGGTGGAAGGATCATGGTGCTTCTCCTTCCCGAGCGGGAGATACGTGGAGCGATCTCTTCGCCTCTTCGGTATCAGAGGCCGAGGCGATCCCATCGCCTCTCGAGAATCGTCGGCCGAGGCGTCGTCACACATCTTCGATCCTCTCGAAGAGACCTCGGACCGTGTTTCGCCGCCTTTTTAGGCGACTCGGCGTCGAGACTTGATCCTTTTCTTCCTTGAAGGACAAAATCCACCGCAGCGAAAACACACTTCGATCAATATAGAGCAGCACATAAACAATTAAACGACTAAAGCGAAGTGCAGGGCCTCACCCCTCGCCGGCTCCACCGCGGCAGCAGGGTCATAGGGGCTCAGACCCGCGGCCTAGCTCGGCCTCAGAGAAGACTTCGTCAACTAAGCCAACCCCGTCCAAATACGCCTCCACATCGCTAAAGCAATCCCCAACGGACACATCGGCCAACTTCTCGAGTTTCCAGGCGAACTCAAAAGACCCACGAAACCGACAGAAGAAGTACTTCTTCTGCCAGTTCGATATCTTCGACTTCGCCTTCATTTTAAATTTACGGGGTGATAAATAATACCACCCTCACTAAATTTAAGACGAAAAATCTAAGGATTAGCCACAGAGTCAAAGGAAGTTATGCCGATCACATATATCTCAAGACAACAAGTGCGAAAGGAGTTCGGCGTTAATTGGCAAAGGGATGGCAAACAATTGTTGCAACTCAACAAAAGCAGAAGGATAAGGGAGACGAAGACCGCACTTGAGGCTGTCCTCGTATCGGTTACAAATCCGTCCGGGAGGAAATACAGCCACTATCCTCGACCGTGGGGCTATTAACTCAAAGGATTTAGGAACAAAAAATTAGAGGCAATCTCTAGTATGGCGGGAGTTTTTAAAGGGAAGGAATCGACGAAACCTTACCACAATCATACATATCTGGAAACCTAATCTCGTATGAAAGCGGGATCTAATCGAGAGAAAAGACTTCTAAATCCACGAAGAACCCGGTGGAGACAACGACACACTGGCCTCGGGGCAGTGGGATTCATCGGAGGAAGAAGAAGAAGAAAGCCATAACTTCTGGTTTAAAATCGAGGAAGATGGCGTTGGACCTCATGAAGACGACAATGGCGATAGCTGAGCTTTTCGAGCGACAAAAAGTTTACAAGATTTGAATTTAGAAATGTGCAAAAGTGATAGGCGAAAAGGCGTATCATGGAAGTTATCCCCCAATATGCACTTTATCGAAATCCAACCACTGCTACATTAAATGCGCATTAAATGCTAATAAAGCATCTCACGTTCGGCATCGGCATAACACCTCGTCAGGTGAAGCCAGTCAGAAGAGTTCGGCATAACACCTCGTCAGGTGAAGCCAGTCAGAAGAGCTCGGAATAACGCCTCGTCAGGTGAAGCCAGTCAGAAGAGCTCGGCATAACACCTCGTCAGGTGAAGCCAATCAGAGGAGCTTGGCATAACGCCTCGTCAAGCGAAGCCAGTCAGAAGACCTCGACAAAACGCCTCGTCAAGAGAAGCCAACCCAAAGACCTCGGCAAAACGCCTCATCAGGTGAAGCCAAACCAGACCTCGGCACAATGCTTCATCAGGTGAAGCCGGCGACATACGAAGTCAAGATAGAAGGATAACTACTAGATCGATCGCGCTCCACTTCATCATAGACGCATCCCCGGTGAATTACAAACCCCCAAACCCATTACGACCTCGCTTCTGCGTCTTTTTGGGGGGGGATATGATAGGATACGGCCCAACTCTCAGGCCCAAGCATCAGACCCAATATAAATAAGCCTGACATGAAGCTCGGCCCAAACGAGTCCGGCCCAAGAAGGCTCTTAAACCAGTGGGAACGCAGAAGATTCGGTCATATCTAAGAGAATCCTAATTAGAGAAGAGATAGGATTCAAATCCTATCTTAGAATAAGATCTCGGATTCTAGATCTAGGTTATGATAATTGTGTATAAATAGAGGCTAGATTAAACGGAAAAGGATCAGATATACTCTTTGTAATCGCCCCTCATATTATCAATATCAAATACTCTCTCTCCGTGGACGAGATCTTATTCATAGATCAAACCACGTAAATCCTTGGTGTTCTTAGTATTTAATTCCTTACGAAATTAGGATCGATCGGTATAGTATTCCATTTCGTTTCCTTCGCATGCTAGGTAGGGTCAGATACGAACCGAGTCGAGCCGAACATTTAAGACTCGAGCTCGGCTCGTTTAAATTTATTCGGCTCGAGTTCGGCTCGAGTTGGTTGAGCTTTAAATTGAGTTCGAGCTCGGTTCGTTATAAAATTTTTAGCTCATGACGAGCTCGAATTGGTTCGATAATTACTCGTTTATGAGACATATCGAACTCGAGCTCGAACTCTGCCGTGTTCGACTTTGCTTTTTTCGAGCTCGAATTCGGTTTGATAATGTATTATTCGAGCTTGAGTTCGAGTTCGAGATCGAACTCGAATTCGAGCTCGACTCAGCTTAAAACACTATTTTAGCATAATTTACTCCATACTTCCATTAATTCAAATGATGCATAGTCTACTAATTAATCATAATCAAACAACAATTACAATAAGAAGTTTAACAAGATTCATTACCAAATAAAATTTTCACAACTAGCAAAAGAAAAAGATGTCTAATTCTAGCTAGTTTTGGATGAGATTCATATCAGGAAAAAATGTCTGATTAAAACTAGTTTTGGATATAGACTATACAATATATAGAATTAATATACTATTTAATATCATTCGAATTCATCTACTCCATTCATCTACTTACGAATTATTATTATTGTATTTATCTCATAGAAATTAATTATGTAAGTTAGATGTTATTTATTTTAGAATTATAATTATAGAGATATAAATATAAATCGTAACTCATATTTGTATATTTATACATTATAATGATCTATATTGATATTTTTGTTTATAAGATAATTTAGTAGATCATGTTATTTTTTAGTTTTCCAACTCAATATTTTATTTGATTCTATTCAATATCATTATATTACATTTATTTTCAAAATCTACTTATAAATTATAAATTATAATTGTTTTATCTTATAGTTACTTAGTTATAAAGGTAGATGAACTTTATATTATTAGAATTATGAATTATTATTATATTTATCTCATAGTCAATTAGTTATGTAAGTTATTTGTAATTTATTTTTAGAATTATAATTATAGAGATATAAATATAATTATGTAACTCAAGTATACTTGTATACTTATACATTATAATTATCTAAATCGATATTTTGTGCATAAGATAACTTAATAAATCATGTTATTATTTTTTTTAGTTTTCCAAATCAATATCTCATTATATTAATTAATTGTTCATTTAATGATTTTATTTTATACTACACATGAAAATATATATTAAGGTTTGATTCAAATAAATAAATAAATATATATATATATATATATATATATATATATATATATATATATATATATACGCTAAAAAAATTCAATATACTATTCAATATCATTCAATTACATTTACTTTTCAAAATATTATACTAGTATAAATATGATAATTAGTTAATTAGTTATATAAGTTAGATGAAATTTATACTAGAATATATATTTTGTAATTTATTATTTATTTTAATTATTTAAATATATAAATAATTTATTATCAATACTTCATCTATATGTTTATTTATTGCTAAATAATTATAATTATTTTATATCGTTCACGAACATGTTCGTGAACATGTTCGAATCGAGGTTCGTGAACATGTTCGAATAAGAGTTCGCGAACATGTTCGAATTAGGGTTCACGAACATGTTCGTGAACCGCTCGTTGAGTTCGAGCCAAACATGTTCATGAGCCCATGAGCGAACATCTCTAAGCTCGAGTTCGGCTCGATAAACTTATCGAGCTCGATTTGAGGTTCGAGTTCGACTCGTTTACAAAACGATCGAATTTCAAACGAGCTTTTTCGAGCCGAGCTCAGCGTAGCTCACTTAACAGTTTGGTTTGTTTACAGCCCTAATGCTAGGTAATTAGACGCATCTAGATGGCTAGACTCACCCAAATTTACTTTTATGTACAGGTAGGGGTGGGAAACGGTTCGGGTTCGGTTAACCGCATCGATTTTTCGGTTAACCGAACCGAAATTTTCATAAATTTAATAACCGAAACCGAACCGCTTATTAAGTTCGGTTAACCAAAAACTGCATCGGTTAGTGCAGTTCGATTTTCGGTTAACCGAAAAATCAAAAAATTGCTTGGAGATTACATGAATTTATAAGAAACGACATGTCATAAGATACAACTTTGCAATCAGATATGTAAACTTTTCAAATTTTAATGTCCATAAAAAAATTCATCCAATATCCATCAATAATTCAAAATAAATCAAAGCAATCAACATCAATCCATCAACAAACTATCATGTTCATGCAATGATAATTTGATACATTAGAGTAATTTGTTAATTTGATACATTAGATTAATAGGGTTTAAATTTAATTAATATTAGTAATTAGTTTTTATAGATTTATAAAAAATTAAAATAATTATTAAAATAGAAAAGATTTTCGGTTTTTCAGTTAATAACGGTTCGATTATCGGTTAACTGATAGCTCACTTTTCTAACACGAAACGCCGCAAGTATAAGGTAGCGAGTATCGTATCCACAAGGATTGTAATGCGAAACACGAATCTAACTCAACAATAATTCATCATTATCCAAGCGATGATTTGGTTTTAAAGGTTTTAGGGCTTGGATATCAAATCCAAAGCAAAGGTAACAACTTGAAAATAAACAAAAGCAATAAAACTTAAAGAGATAACTATTAAGAAAGACTAACCACAAGGGATGCATTAATCCTATCCACAACGTATGTTTATCCCGCTTATTATTAACCAATTTTAATCCGAACAAGATGGAAGATCACATATGTAACCAACAATTTACATTACGACAATTGTGGCGATTGATTACTAATTTTCCTATTCTTTATTCGTCTAGAGGAAAATAAGCAACTCCAAAAGGATCACAAAGAATATGCTTCCTATGAATGTTCCTATCTCGCCACGACTCAAGCGCTTATCCGTATCACGCATTTAAGATCGATTGACAATTAAAACGGTTAAGTAATTAATCGCAACTATGATATGCATCAAGATTGATCAAATCAACACATATAATTAAGCACCAAGAATCATGAATCAATGCCGGAAGGTAAATAACAATAGCGGGAATCACAACATTTAGGATAGAATCATGCGAACCCTAGATTAGAACAGAAATTTAGCTAGACATAATTAACGGAATAAAATACGAAATAATCATAAAAACAAGAATTAAATTGATAAAACCCGTAGGGAAGCGTCTGAAGAACAATCGTTGGGTTTGTATCCAAACCCAACGGAAAACGGGAAAACGATGGAATTCATTCGGACGAAATCGTTCCAAAGCGATAACAAACCGTAGAACTAATGTAGAATGATGATAAACTAATACTAGAATGAATCTAAATCAAAGCTAAAGTGAAAATAGATGGAAAATAATGAAAAGCGAGAAAACGTCTAAAATCGCTACTGGGAAGGTTGGGGGCGAGGTGATCTATGTTATAGAATTAGGTTGAAACCCTAATTTTGGAGATGCCGCCATGCCTCACGACTGCTCATGGTCATGACTTCGATCGCGAGGAACATCCTCGCCACCGGTCTTGGGTTCTCGGTGGAGTGCTCATGCGCTTGCCTCGCTACCTCGCTCGCGGTCGCTAGGCGTGGTCGCGAGAAATCGGGCAGTAGCTCTTTCGCACGTTGGGAAGCTCGCGGACACATCTTCGCGGTCGCTGGCCACGCTCGCGTCTCATGAGATTTCCTCGCGGCCGACCTAGCGGTCACTAGGCCGGTCGCGAAGCTTCAGTTGTGCGCAACTCTCCACTCGCGCTCGGGCTAGCGGCCGCGAGGGCGGTCGCTAGGCGAGCTTTGCCTTCGATCGCTCGTTCCTCGATTCCTCGTTCCGTGCTTCGATTTTCAACTTATAAGCCTACAAAACATCAAAAAGGAACCCAAGAGCAGTATCTTCCAAGAATATGTAAAAGCATTGAGATCTAAGACATAAACGCACTTTATTGATCTAAAATCATCTTTAAACATCAACAATAAGCGTGTAAAATGCGTTTATCAAACCACAAACTTAAAGCATTGTTTGTCCTCAAACAAAACAAAACCAAAAAGAAAAAGAGACACATCAAAAGATCAGCGAGTCGGAAAGGTGATTAACACAATAACGCCTCGTAAATATCTCAAAGCTCAAAATCATTAGTGCACACGACGACATTAGTCACTCGACAATGTCTGACCATTGAAAGCAAAATCATATTCAATTCCACCTCACAACGGCATATGCGTAATATATAGAGTACACTCAACTCGTGAAGAAATACGGGCGTGTATACACTCAATAATCAATGCAATGCAAAATCTCACCATATGTCGCCATTTCTCTAATATTTCCACCACATCAAATGCGTTCAAATTAGAATCAAAATGACTTTTCATAGGTTGTAATTAGAGCCGCAAAATGAGCCCCGCCCGAAAGCCCGCCTCGGTACCGGGTTTAATGGTTTGGCTTCAAAATTAAAGGCCCAAAAAACCGGCCTAAAAGCCCGCCTAAAAAACCCTGACCTCTGGGCTTTGGGCCAAAAAGCCTGGGTTTTGGGCTAAAAAGCCCTTGATTTTTATTAAATATATATATTTATAATATTATTTAATATACATATCTATATTTTTTAATAATATTAATTATATTTTATATAATTATTTATTTTTATATTAACAATTTTCTTACTAATTCACATCTTGGTCGGAAAATAAATTAAAAAAATAATAACCTCATAAATCATTCAAAAATAATTCCTAAGAGAATGATCTCCAAAATATATACATTGATGATTAATGATCTTATAGTATGTAAAATCTATTTTGAATCATTGATCTTAAATATATCTGATATAATTAATTTATTTTATTTTATGAGTATAAGTTGGATTGACGTTTAATAATATCATTTATCTTTGATTTGTAATTCTCGATTTTTCTCCTTAAATTAAAGAATTAAAATCATCTTGCATTACAATATCATCCCATGAATACATAAATAGCGATATATACAAGCATTATCACAAGAATAAGTAAGCTCAAAATATTCTCATCACGATTTTTTATTTAAGTTAAGGAGTTATGAGATCTTAATTAAATAATTATTTTTTTAATTTAAAATATTAATTTTATATATTAAAAATTAAAATTATCTAAAAAAGCCATGGCAGAAAGCCCGCCTGTGGTTGGTTTGGGCTTCATATTTTTATGCCCGAAAAATTTTGGGCCCGGCCCGAAAAATTTAGAAGCTCGAGCAGGGGTCGGCCGGCCCGGCCCGCTACTTTGCCACATCTAGTTGTAATGTAGGCACATTGGTCAAGGTAGGATAATATATGGCTAAGTGACTCAAACATACTCCAAGCACCTCCATTTATATAATCAACTCATATGGACTTTGTCCATTTCCCTTTTTCTTTCCAACATGCTAATTCAATCATTTATGCAACTCATGGTACCATATACTATGATAATTGACTTCATTTATGCTCACATTGTTTCACAAAATTTTTCTCTTGGCTTTGTAATAGAGCTTATAGGGTCTATTCTTTTTTTTTCACACGGGTACCATCCTTTATCTTTTATCCCAACTTAGAATATCAAAACAAAATTTTTCTCCCATTTGATTCCCATATCCATCCTCACCTCCTATCATCCGGTTAATCGAAAGAATAAAGTCTAATAAAGGCTCAAATAAGGTGACAAACGGTATATATCATTAGTTAGTGTTTGGGTAAATATGTGGTTTAGCAAAGATGGCCTTTTATCCTTTCCATATTCAAACACATATTGCGACCTCGACACAAAAAACGGCAAGTTCTAGAATATAATTACATGCACGATATCACACAATTAAAAGCGTAGATCAAGATGTTTATACAAAGAAGCTCAAGTCTCGCGGTTTAAAGCAATTGGTGAAAAACAACAAGCTAAGCAATCTCAAGTCATTCATGCTTCGTTTCCTAACACATCATGTGCACTATAAACAACATTTTTCAGAAAATTTCTATCATCATTGGCAACATGTATTAACACATTTCACTTAACTCGTTGATCGACAGACACAACAAAACAAAGACACGACAAAAGCCCCAAAGCATAACAACTTTACAAGAAAACATAAAAACATATACAGGACTCTCAACCAACCAAACTCGTCCACTCCCCCCAAACTTATTGTAAACATGTGGAAATGGAGGCAATAAGGTTTGCAGAAAAGAGTAGTTGGGAGAGAGACCTTACCTCGTATGCCGCGCTACTCTGGCGGCGGATAGAATCCTCGCCACTGTTCCCAACGCTGCATCATCTCCATCATCTGGCGTTGGTTTTCCTGATGTGCTTGGTGTTGGGCGAGGAGGGCTGTTCTTCTTTCGAACCGGGCTGCTGCTGGGCCAAAATGGATGTGAGGCGCCCGTCAATGTGGTCAAGTCGACCATCTAAACGATCCATACGCTCATATAATCTGGGGTCGCCTCGAACGGGTGGCGGGTGTAATATACCGCCTATCTCGGGAGCCATTTCCGGCTCGGCTTGCTCCTCCTGCTCGGCTTCCTCTTCATTCCGCTCTCCTTCGACCTCGCCTTGCGCATTCAAGCGCCGAACCCAGCTGTAGTGAACACGCGAGCTCAAGTTCCAATTGGCCTGTGGTGGCCTAAAACTGCTCAAACTAGTGATATCCGTGTTGGGCAGGTGAAGGATCGACTGGCCGTGCTTATCGTATAGCAGCCAGAGGTAACGGCTCGGGTGTCTCTTCAAGAACGTCTGGACATATAGACAGGGCTTGTCCAGGAAGATATCTTGAGAGATAGGACTCTCACGAATCATCACCCCGAAGAAATCAGCAATGGGGGTAACGAATCTCTCTATGCATATCCGTGCGTTCCCCGAGACCTCGGCTTGCATCTGAAAGTGCTGTGCAAGGAACATACCGGCATGCATCTTCTGTCGAGTCGCAGCTCCAATCAATAGACTCATGTCCTGTGAGAGGACTGTGCCGGCATTGCTGCGGCCATGGATGGTGAAGGTGAGCAGGCGGTGAAAGTAGCGAACCGCGGGGTTCCTTAAGGAACTTGCCTTGGCTCTGGAGGCATCATATGCCGGGTTCTACTCGAGATTACTGTCCACGAACAAAGGCCACGTATTTTGTGGCGATGTCTCTAAATCCCCGATGTATAGACCCTCGGGATCACCATTTATAATACCATTAAGTTCATCCACTGAGAGTTGGCGGGGCTCATTGTCCATGTGGAAAGTGATATAGTCCGGTGACCTATGTGACTTGTGTACTCGGATGGTCGACAGGAACTCCAAAGTGAGGATGCGGTATGTCAAATAGTTGGCCGTGATAACAGCGTACAAACCGGACCTCTCCGCTAGCCACGTGACATCGTTGGCTATCCCGTGGCAGCACGTCTCTATGCACATAAAGCGTGAGTGCACGTGCCGTTGTTGCACCAATCTCCTCCACCTATCCCTTGATGAGGAAGTTGTGTCGCACCCCAAGGTTTCGGGTCGAATTCATCATGCATATCATCATGTGAAGATGAGGCCACCTCCTTACCCTTTCGCCGTGGCGTGTTCACGCGACATCTGTACTAAAGATAAGGCAACGTTAGCTCATGTACTTATTAAAAATGAAAGAAAACACAAACGGCAACCCATAGCAATATATAGACCTCCCCCTAAATTATACTTAGCAAAATTCCTCCCCCTATACTAACATATGGTCTAACAAGGTGAAACAAGGGGGAGAAAACGCACACACATGCAAAAACGCTTGAAAATAGAATTCTGGAGCTTCCTCGCGGCCAACCTCGCGGTCGCGAGGGTGGTCACGAGGCAGCCTCTCACGCCCGCAAGCAAGCTCGTGAGGACGACTACAGTGCACGCGACGCGCTTCGCCATGGCCGAGCTCATGATCATGAGCTCGATCATGAGTCTTGTGACAACAAAAAATTTAGGGTATTTTCGAAAATTTTTAATCCAATTCAACCCAAATCAACAATGTAGGCAAATTAAACCAATAATATGCATCTAGGAACATCAATATACCTAACATTGAAACAAACATGCTCAAACAACAAGTAATTTTAGCAATAAAAAGCCCTAGTTCCTCAAATATTCAATAATCCACAACAAGAAGATATAGTGGACAAAACTCTTCCAATTCATGCTCAAAAGCGTAAACCCATGAAGAATTAAGTAAATGTAACATACCTTGAGTGGATTTGACGTCAAAAACACAAGAAATTTGAGAAAAAAGGGTGTTGGGTGCTTGAGAGGGGCTGTTTGCAGCAAAATGTGTGTGTGTGTGTGAAAAATGGGGGGAGGGGGGTTAAAAACTGAAGGTAGAATACGCGGGTTGCGTTCGGGTGCGGGTCGGGGCATGCCTCGCGGCCGGGCTCGCGGTCGCGAGCTCGGTCGCGAGGTATGCCCAAGTGTTGAGCACTTGTTTTCTCGCTGCCAAAACAGCTACTGGTCGTTTTTTCGCGACCACGCCTCGCGATCGCGAGGGTGGTCGCTAGGTAGGCTCCTTTATATATATATATATATATATATATATATATGGAGTGGATCAAATGAGAACCACATCTTTTTTGCGAACTCTGCGAACCATGCATAAGACGTTGAAGATGATGCACAAAACGGTATAAAGTTGTGCATAACGAAAACTTTCTAAAATTATTTTGTTTGTGCAACAATTTTAGAAAGTTTTCGTTATGCTAACTTTATCTTATTTTGTGCATTATCTTCAACATCATATGCATGGTTCTCAAGTTCTCAAAAGATGAGTTCTCATCGATCAACCCCATATATATATATATATATATATATATAAAAGCCATTAAACACCTTGGGACTAAAAAACGAACACGAAGGACACGACACGACAAAACAAAGAAAAACAAGAAAAACAAAACATAAAAACATAAAGCACGTAAAATGTTGGGTTACCTCCCAACCAGTGCTAGATTTATCGTCGCTAGCTCGACGTTACCTCTCATCAATCGGGCGATTTGACAACTGTGGTCTTTCCAAACTTTTTCTTGCCCTTGTACTTAGCATTGACAACAGACCACCATTTGGCATATGAGTAGCCTCCCCCGAACTTGAATGAGTCACTCGGAGTTCTATGCCGAGTCCATCTCTTCTTTTTAGCATCTTCATCGATCGGTCGGTTGCCTTTCAAGTGCGAGACTTGACTTGCAGTAGCAGTAGTGATCGAATAGCAATTTTCAGGCTCTGAACTATCGTGTTGCTTGATGGCGTCATATATTGAAATCTTTAGCTCCTCATCATTGACACAAAACGTGAGGTCACCTTCGCACATCAATCAAAGCACGACCAGTTGCTAGAAAAGGTCTACCCAAGATTAGTGGTTGATGCTTGAATTGGTATGTCTAATATAACAAAATCGGCGGAAAGACAAAGTCTCGAATTCTTACCAACACATCTTCAACAATTCCTTAGGGTATGTGGTGACCTATCGACCATCATTAATGATATCTTTGTTGGCTTCATCTTCCTAGCTCCGTGGTTGAATACATTCAATGACATCAGTTGATGCTTGGTCCCAAATCGCACAACACATTGGGGAATGTGTGCTCGACAATCTCGCATTCGGGTGAAGCTCCCGGATCTTTATGCTTGAGAGGTAACTTTCGTTGTAAGATGGCACCGCATTCTTGAGATAGGTTAATTTTTCAAATTTACCCAATTTCTTTTGCTTGCTAATGCATCTTCGAAACTTCACATATCCGGCATGTTTCGGAGCTTCAAAGAGGTAGATTGATATTCACTTTTGAAATATCTCTTTGAATCTGTCGAACTCCTCGTCATATTTCGACTTAGCTAGTCGACTTGAAACGGAACCGGAGGGCATCGTCGAAATCTCGGATCCGAGCGTCCTCGCGGCCATCCTCGTGATCACGAGGGCGGTCGCTAGGGACCTGCGCTACTTCGGCTTTCTTCTTCGCGTCCGGGCATGCGGTCTCAGACTTCACGAACTCTGCTCGGTCTCTCGTGGTGGGCTCATGATCGCGAGGTGCTCTTCCGTTGCTCCTTCTTCGTCCGGGTGGTTCTGATACGCTTTTCCACTTCTCAACTGGATAGCGAAGCACTGATTCTTTGGGTTTACTTCCGTGTTACTCGGAAATTGGCCTGCCTTTGGCTGTGCATTTTGTTGTGCCGCTATCTGACCGATTTGATTCTCCATCATTTTCATGTGCTTACCCATGGCTGCCACGGTCGATTCCAACTGTGTTAGCCTCTGGCCAGTAGTACTGATGAACGAATTCTGCTGTGTTGCCAGTTGTTGGTTGCTCACGACCAACTGTTGCATCATATCTTCCAGACTCTACTTCTTCGGTTCTTGAATCATCCCATTCGGAACAGCAAAGCCTGCTGGAGGTTGTTGGAAATTATTGGGGTTGGCATACGACAGATTAGGATGATTCCTGTTGTTAGGATGGTATGCCGGATTTCCCCCAGGACGGTTCCTCTGATTTATGAAATTCACATCCTCCGTCTCGATCTGACTCTTCAAAAGAGTAAACTTCTCCATGAGATTGTTGTATTTCGAATCAACCTCTACTGCAACTGCTTTTACCACTGGCGTTCTCTCCATCGGCCATTGATAACTATTGGCCGCCATCTCTTCTATGATGCGGCTGGCCTCCTCTACTCGGCGATTCAATAGGCATCCCCATGCCGACGCATCTACTATGCTCCTCGTGTGAAGCGTCAATCCACTGTAGAATTGTGTGATCTGTTGCTCTTGGGAGAATCCATGTTGTGGGCATCTTCTCAATAGGCCCCTGAATCTCTCTCATGCCTCGAATAATGACTCGTCTCCTTGTTGGCAGAAATGGGAGATCTCGACTATGATCTTCTGTGCTTTAGCCGTCGGAAAGTACTTCGAAAGAAACCTCTCGCCAAGTTTCCCCCAACTATCTATCCCATGACGGTCCGTGCTTGAACCAATCTTTCGCTCAAGCCAGAGAATCCGAACATGCGTCCGGATTGTGTCTTGTGGCACCCCATTTGTTTGATGGTGTCACAAATATCGAGTATGTCTCAAGATGCGCATTCGGTCCTCTGTGACTCCTCCTCCGAATTGTTCTCCTTGAACCATCTTGATCGGTGGGTTTCACTCAAAATTGTTTGCATTGACTTCCGGGCCCCATCCACCTCCTTGGAATTGCTTAGTGGGAGGTCGGTACATGTAGTTCAAAGGCCTCGTCTCTGGAACAGGGATAATGAGTCCCATATTCGCCATCTGGCGCTGCATCTCTGTAAACTCTGCCAGAAGACGTGCAGCCTGCTCGGGAGGTATACCCCCATTGGGAGGAACACCCCCGTTGTTCGGAATTGCTGCCATGGCCTGCCTTCTTCTTTCTCGTCTCCTTCTCCTTTGGGAATTTTCGATTTCTAGGTCAAGAGTTTGCTCAGGAGGTCCCTGGGACCTTGTGATCATAAACTACCTGGAGAAAAAGAGAGAGCTTAACTCTGGCAAGAATAAATAAATATAATAATATATAACTTGAATTAATAACTCCAAATCGTCAAATTATTCCTATGTTATCTTAACAATCCCCGGCAACGGCGCCAAAATTTGATCGCCACTTTTCTAACACGAAAACGCGCAAGTATAAGGTAAGCAGAGTATCGTATCCACAGGGAGTGTAATGCGAAAACACAGAATCTAACTCAACAATAATTCATCATTATCCAAGCGACAGATTTGGTTTTAAAGGTTTTAGGGCTTTGGATATCAAATCCAAAGCAAAGGTAACAACTTGAAAATAAACAAAAGCAATAAAAACTCAAAGAGATAACTATTAAGAAAGACTAACCCTATGGATGCATTAATCATATCCACAACGTATGTTTATCCTGCTTATTATTAACCAATTTTAATCCAGACAAGATGGAAGATCACATATGTAACCAACAATTTCATTACGACAATTGTGGCGATTGATTACTAATTTTTCCTATTATCATTCGTCTAGAGAAAAATAAGCAACTCAAAAGGATCACAAAGAATATGCTTCCTACGAATGTTCCTATCTCGATTCGACTCGAAACTTATCCGTATCATGCATTCAAGATCGATTGACAATTAAAGCGGTTAAGTAATTAGCTCGCAACTATGATATGCATCAAGATTGATCGAAATCAACACATATAATTAAGCACCAAGAATCATGAATCAATGCCGGGAAGGTAAATAACAATAGCGTGAATCACAACATTTAGGATAGAATCATGCAAACCCTGGATTAGAAATGTAAATTTAGCTAGACATAATTAACGGAATAAAATACGAAATAATCATAAAACAAGAATTAAATTGATAAAACCCGTAGGGAAGCGTCGAAGAACAATCGTTGGGTTCGTATCCAAACCCAACGAAAACGGAAAACGATGGAATTCCTCGGACGAAATCGCTCCAAAGCGATAACAAACCGTAGAACTAATGTAGAATGATGGAAAACTAATACTAGAATGAATCTAAATCAAAGCTAAAGTGAAAATAGATGGAAAACTATGAAAAACTGAGGAAAAACGTCTAAAATCGCGCTGGGGAAGGTTGGGGGCGCGAGGGGGTGATGCCCTATTTATAGAATTAGGGTTGAAACCCTAATTTTGGAGACTGCCGCCACGCCTCGCGACCGAGCTCGCGACAATCCTCGCTCAGCTGGTCTTCGGGTTCTCGGCTGGGTGCGCGCTCGCGGCTTGCCTCGCTACCTCGCTCGCGGTCGCTAGGCGTGGTCGCGAGAAATCGGCGATAGCTCTTTCGCACGTTGGGAAGCTCGCGGACACATCTTCGCGTCGCCGCCACGCCGCGTCTCATGAGATTTCCTCGCGGCCGACCTAGCGGTCGCTAGGCGATCGCGAAGCTTCGGTTGTCGCAACTCTCCACTCGCCGGGCTAGCGGCCGCGGGCGAGCTTTGCCACCGTCTACTGCCTCGCCCGTGCTTGATTTTCAACTTATAAGCCTACAAAACATCAAAAGGAACCCAAGAGCGAGATCTTCCAAGAATATGTAAAAGCATTGAGATCTAAGACATAAACGCACTTTATTGGTCTAAAATCATCTTTAAACATCAACAATAAACGTGTAAAATACGCGTTTATCATTAACCGAAAACCGAAAAAATTAAAATATTATACCGCAAACCGAATATGCGATATACGGTTAACCGAACATGGCATGGTCGGTAACCGATAACCGAAAATTGTTTCCCCAGCCCTATGTACAGGGACAATAAATATTATTTATAGCTAGTATCCGCAATTTCATATTGTTTCACCTCACCTACTCTCCTAACCTACTCTCCTATCTTTCTTCACTCCAAGTCAACAAATGCAACAAAACTTTCTCCATAGAGTTAAAAAGAAGAAAGAAGTAAGATAAAATACGTTCAAAAAATAGATCTCTATTTTGCATCTTCATATTTCATTAATTAAGAATACTTATATGAGAATATTTAACTTTTCATCACTGATAGTATATTACAAGTAATATTATAGATTCACTTTACTCCATCCGTCCTATGAAATTAGACCCTCTTCAATTTAAGAAAATATATTAATTTAACGTTCTTTGGAAAACATGATTTACATGAAATTATTTTATTTTATTCTTATTATTGCCCCACGTATCATTTTCATAAACATTGAATAAGATTATATTTCCAACTAAAAAATTAGACTAAATTTTTGGACTATCTCAAAAATGAATAAATAACTAATTTGATGGTTCCGGGGAGTAATTAATGTTGACCTGTGGCTTTGAGAGGCTGTCTTTCAAATGAATGGTATGTAGTGAGTTACACGGGCAGTGGTGGAAATTCGAGTACATTTAAATCTTTATGTTAAATGTGGTGTAGATCAATGACTAAATTTGTAAGAAAGATGAGTGAGACAGTATACTGCACATGACCAATGAATAAGTCTCAATTTCACTTGTGTGTGTTTTCTAGGAAAGAGGCTAGGTCAGTGGCATTAATATATATAATCATCTACTTCGATTAAGTTTTAATTTTTCTATTATTTATAGCTAGTATCCGCAATTTTATGTTGTTTCACTTTCACCTCACCCACTCTCCTATCTCAAAAATGAATAAATAAGTTAAAAATAGATCTCTATTTTGCATAGAGTTAAAAAGAAGAAAGAAGTAAGATAAAATGAGTTCAAAAAATAGATCTCTATTTTGCATCTTCATATTTCATTAATTAAGAATATACTTATAGGAGAATATTTAACTTTTCATCACTGATAGTATATTACAAGTAATAGTATAGATTCTAATAGAAAAACTTTGCTCCAACCGTCCTATGAAATTAGTCCCTCTTCAATTTTCATATAGATTAAGAAAATATATTAATTTAACGTTCTTTGGAAAACGCGATTTACATGAAATTATTTTATTTTATTCTTATTATTGCCCCACGTATCATTTTCATAAACATTGAATAAGATTGTATTTCCAACTAAAAACTTAGACTAAATTTTTGGACTATCTCAAAAATGAATAAATAAATAATTTGATGGTTCCGGGGAGTAAATTTAGACTAAACTTAGACTAAATTTTTGGACTATCTCACTTAACATTGAATAATTTTTTGTCACTCCGCTGAATTCAAACCATGCATGGAGACTTTACTTTGGAAAAGTAGTGATACTTAACAATGTGTTCTTCCTCTAGAAAAAGAGCCGCGAACGTCCGCATGGTGTGACCCTCCCTTTTTTTATTTCAATTGATTATATCTAATCAAACTAATTAATAAAATATAATTATGCCCCCTAAAAAATTCTAGTCATGAATTATTAGCTCTAATTAGAAATTACGAAGATCTAATTAAAAATAGCTAAAATAAAAAGAAATGCTAAAAATATTTAACAATTAAGTAATGTGATATTCATTATAAGTCATAAACCTCATTGTTCTGTCCCTACTTATATTCAAGTTTATATTATATTCATATGGTTCGTTTACATCATTAAATTTAAACGATTTTGATGACGTTCAGATTTTTTTTTGACTTTCTGGAATACCTTTCTTTGACTAAGAGTACATTAATGTGACTTGTCATGAGACAAATTGCGCTCTTAAGTAACGACACAAATTGATATTTCGTCCAAATTTTGCTTTGAAAAAACGGTTTTCACTCTAACTTTGCCAGCTACCTAAATGATCACCTTCATTTGATATAAATCAAATTTAAATTTAGTTTTTTAGAAAATAAAATATCATTTGGCCTAATGAGAGAGCAACGATTATAATTTTCGGAAATTTTGTGCACTATTTCCCCATCCTTCTGTTTCTGAAAGGGCACTCATATTAACATGCAGTGAGGTTAAGAAAATTATGTCACCAAAATTTAGTATATAATATATACTATTATTATTGTTATTATAGGTCAGTATGTACCACAATAAAACAATATCAAGCAATTATATTGGGAGAATGTTAGAAAATGTGGTTTTCTTCTAAAACATATCGAGAAAAAGAACGAATATTCTATCTATTTCTTATTTTAACGGATTTTTCAAATAAAAACAATACCTTGATAATTCTGTAAACACCGGATTCAAGGAGAACCCCAGTTACGTACGTGTAGTGCAATCACTGTAATATTAGTTTGAATTGTATTTTGGAAAAAGGGTACAATTAAATCTAAAAGAAAAAGACATTTTAATGGCCGAATTAGCCCATCAACAATTTTCCCTTGTACTTATTATTTCTAGCAAAAAGAAAAAAGATGTTCGAAAATTATAGATAGACGACATGAATATGAATAGAAATGAGTTTAGCAATTCTTATCCGGAACTATGGAAACTATGATTACAATTTAAAATGTATTTATAATTCACTTATACCAATAAATAACTTTTCCCTATAGTAAAATCAATCAGAATATTATTCAAAACCGTTATAACATTTCCCCTTTGGGACGGCCTACGTAACAAGGAGGTTTTCGAATTGACGACTGACGTCCATCTTATGATTGCTCCAAGTTAAGTACGCTTAACTTTAGAATTTTTATGATATTGATTCCCGAAAAGAAGATGCAACTTGTTGGTATGAATAGCACATATCAAATTCTTTAAATATATATTAAAGATTAGGGTATTATAGCTTAGCGGTAAAGTGAGTTCCTGTGGCTAAAAGGTCACAGGTTCGAACCCCACTATATGTCTGAATCTGTCACACCTAATTTTTCAAGTATGGTTTACCCGTTCTGTATGGTTTACATGCTATTGCACATGATCGTGAGGTTTACATAATGTGCACCGAAGGTAGCGTGGTTTGCAGGCTATTGCTCATGATCGTGACATTTACCCAATACGCACCAAAGGTAAATTTAGATAAATGTCAAGATAAATGTGACTTGTAGTGTACTAGTGATAATGAATTTGCAATTAATTTCTTTTTTCAGACCCTCATAGCTTCTGCTACTATGGGTACACAATGAATTTAGACAAATAAGTGACTGCAAAATTATATGTACATGAACTGAATGTAAATTATGTTTCTTATATTCAATTTGGACTGCATAAAGATAAGGTAGATCTCACTTATTTAAATACCGTCGTCGTTGTTGAAATGTAAAGTCGGCAGTGCAAAGAGTCATTCAAAACTCCATTTGAGAATTATATAACTAAATTAGATGCAAAATGATATTTGTCGTGCTAATCTCAAAATTTTGATATAGAAACATAGAAATATATGACTAAATTAAAAATTCATTTTTCAATACTAAATTTCACAAGTATCGTCTAAAAAAACAAAAAAAAGAAGAGGATGTAATTGACTAGTATGTTTAAATATTCAACGAGATTTTTCTTAGTAACTAGTCAAAGAAGAACAATAATTTCAACTTTACTCGTGTACCCCTATTTTTATCTATATTATATTTAACAATTTTACACTAAATTATCCAAATCATTACAGCTTACAACTTTGTAAAATTATATAGAGTATTATACTGGACTACCATAAGCTTTTGGTGATTATTTAATCTGATTTCAGCTTTTATTATGATGACAGTAATGTTTGTCAGATTCTCATATGGAATATTGTATATTGTATATGTCCTGCATTGAATCGACTTGGGAATCGATAATATATATTTTATGCAAAATCTGCCAAGCTAAATCAACATTCAATGCAAATTCTCTAGAGTAGAATTGAAATTTTATAAAGTTCGAAGTTTTTATAAAATTTCAAAATACATGTTATTTTAAAAATGCTCCAAAGTTCGAACCATAAACTATATTTGACACTAAAATTTAATAAATAAATATTAAAATTTGTGATGGGATAGATAGACAATTTAAGATTTAGTATGTAAAGAAATATATGATCAAACAAGTCAAGGACCCAAGGAGGAAAAGCGGAAGGTTAAAATTAACCAATTCATCAAAATAAATTATAGATTAACCTATATCATTTTTATTTATATATCTATAAGTCAAAGTAAAGAACCTCTAAGAAGGCATTTGATTTTATTGATAAAGCTTGATTAATAAAGTACCCAATTTAATCACTTATATGGTTGGAATGATTCAGCTCATGATGGATAATTCGAAGTGTGCTTCAATCATCTAATTGGATGATAACTTATCACCAAAAATTTGGATTGATTATTGATAATCCTTACTCCTTAGTGCAAATTTTCAAAATACCCTCATAAAAATTATTTTTAGCTTTTTTGTCCTCGAACTTTTACATTTTTGCTACACCACAATAACCAATTTGATAATATGCTACATTTTAGTCTTATCCTATCAATTTTTTCAATCTCTTCCACCAAATGAAACGTCCCTAAAGGGATTCATAGTTTGAACAAAAATGTTTGTTTTCAATATAGCAAATGAGAGACTAACAATCTGCTCGGAGACGGGGCTTCAACGGCCCATTATACACAAACAGATAAATCGAAAGAAAATGTACATTAAAATCTTACAATGAGAATCAAACATCAAATTATAATTACAGTATATTAATGTCTGTTTCCCTAATCTAGGACGTGATATAAATAGGTAAGCTTGAATACTTTTCCAACCGATGTTTAAGTGTTTCTTTCACGTCCCGGTAATTTAGGTTAAGGTGGACCACATTTATTTTGACTCGAAGGAGCCCAGCCAGGCCCGAATTATCCATTTCATCTACAGTCTCGGACGGGCCAGCTGGTCCCAAAGAAATATACCCTCAGCCCAAAAGAGCGATTTCAGGTCGAGCTAGGCCATGATTCTTTGAATTAATTGTATAATAATTAAAAATAAAAACGCTTTTCGATTCTGAACCAATCGGTA
The DNA here is from genome assembly GCA_036937905.1 of Salvia rosmarinus. NCBI lineage: Eukaryota > Viridiplantae > Streptophyta > Magnoliopsida > Lamiales > Lamiaceae > Salvia > Salvia rosmarinus. The sequence goes on along the minus strand of CM072814.1, from coordinate 78,812,512 downwards.
ACCGAACAAAATTTCAACTATGGAATCGAAACCGAATTTTTTTATTTTCAGTTAACCGGAACTGCTTCGCCAATCGATAACCGAACAAAATTTCAACTATGGAATCGAAACCGAATTTTATATTTTCAGTTAACCAGAACTGCTTCGATTCGATCCTAACCGTGAACTGAAAGCCATTTAGACAGCCCTAGTGAAGGTAGAGAGGTTCTTATTACAACTACACATTAAAGAGTTCGTTATTCACTAAGATCTGTCTAACACTTGAAAGGTCATGAAAAAAGTGGAAATCTCTGCTCACCAGAGGCGTAAGATATGATGCTTCTCTTCAGCGGTGAAAGATACTGGGCTCCTTGGAATGCAGCGGCACGCAACACATTGAATGGTCCGAAATCAACAGAATATGCCTTCTGAAAGCCGTCTAGGATCGCCATCATTGTTAAGTTTGCAGGTCTCCTATCTGACTCATATTTTCTCAGCAACGACACCTATGTGAAGATATACGGCATTAGAAAATCAAGCAGAGCGCAAAATAACTCATGAACGCTATGAGAAATGAGTGGAATCATTTTAAGGACTTGCTTAGCACGGAAGAAGTAGTTCCTGATGTGGTGTCGCACGGGCAAGCAAAAAAAAATAAGCACCAAATTCATGCCACGGGAAAGAGTTATGTCAGGAGTTGGAACTGAGATTACTGGCTTACCTCACCGATATCAGATCCAACTGCAATGCCCTCAGCAATAACGTTTGAGAGAGAAAACGCGTCTCCAAACCCCATATTAACTCCTTGACCAGCCAAAGGATGGACAGTATGTGCAGCGTCACCAATAAGAACAACACGTTTTGTTGCATAAGAGTTTGCATGCTTAAGAGACAAGGGGAACACCATTCTTTCAGAGGCTAATTTGGTGATTTTTGGTGGGATTTCAAAGCAATCATAGGCCGATACTGCTTTTTTCGCAGTTAGCCAAGAGAATGCAGCTGCACCCCCAAACGATTGAGAATTTGGACGTGGACCATCGCCGTTGTCCAGAGCTGTGTTTACTTCTTTCACAAAATCAACCTCGGAAATTGATTTGCGGTTTAACGACTCCTCGGGGTCCATTGTCCAAACGATATTGCTGAACTTGTCGCCTACTGGGAGAAGGGCAATTGGACCATTAGGGAGAAATCTTTGCCAAGCACATCGATTTTCCTCCATATGTTCCACAGTACATATGATTGCATTCTGAGAATATTTCCAGCCAGTTGAACTTATTCCAGCTAACTCCTTGACACGTGATTTCGACCCGTCCGCTCCAACCTGAAGTAAGCACCATGGAGATAAGCTATGAGAAGCAGAATAGCACAAATCTTAATTTACAAGAAATAGATGTATTATTTTCTTGATGCAAGCCAAGCAGTTTTTTCCACTTCAACTACACAGCAAATTTACCACTAGTTTTGCATACAAGCTGTTCCCATCATTCAGTTCGAGTTTAGCTAAAGATCCATGAGGGTTTGATGCAGAACCTGGTTCCAAGTTCATTGAGTTTAATCGGAGAGGATATATTTTATGCTGGGAACCTGAATCCTGTCACAAGCATAACGTCAACCAAAAATGATGACAACATTCAATACAATCTCCATGTTAACTTTATAAAGATAATTACACAGCGGCATATATGACAATTGACAAGGTTTCCTGAAACAGTAAACAATCTGACAGAACAAAATTCAGGTTCCAGCACACAACTTGTGCTTCAGTAGTAAAGTATCAGCACATACAATCAGGTAAAAATAACAAAGACCTATTAGTCAATCAATTTAATCCAGTACACAGAGAAAGCAATAAAACCGTTTCTATATTTTCTTCATCTTTTCTTTGGGGGCCAGGGGGTGATAGGAAATAAAAAAAAATTTATTAATTATCAGTCAAAAAGTGTACAGAGTGAACAAAAAAATCTGATAGAAGATTTGTTCACGTAACCTTCATTCTAGAAACAAAAATGCAAATATTCTTTGTTCATATAAACTTCATTGTAGAAACAAAAATGCAAATATTCTAGCATCTAAGTACCTGGAGACATGATAACAGAGATTTATGAAGCACTTTATTCTCCACCACGCACCTGCATTAAACACCGTAAGTATTATCTGCAAGGGAGAATTGTAGGATTATGAAAGGAATCACAGTGCAGGACTCACTCTTACCCTAGTGCTTCTTTGTTCACATCTCTTGCATGGTACCTTGTATAGCCCAGACCGGTATAATCCCAAACCTGCAAGGACACAAAAAAGTTCAGATTTAAGTAGTTCTGAAACTAATTACGGAACCTATTTATATCTACAGAGTAATGTATGAACATTAGGATTGTTTAAGAAAAAAAAAAAGAGCTATTACAACCAAACTAAGAATCAACTGTGAAAGTGCGAGCAAGTTGAGATTGCGCAAATAGGGTTGTGAGTTTAATTGCAGCACCAGATCCATGTCCGGCTAATTTCTTATGTTAGAAAATCCCAACACTATCTTAACCTACTCAGAAAGGAAAGCGATAGGATAAAAGTAATTTAATTGCATTTTCAACTATATATTAATTATATATGTATGTATAGTATAACATAATACAGTCTATTTTGCAATACCAAGTCCATTGGCTAATTTGGTGCTGGGGGGGAGATCTGAGATTCAAACAATCAAAACTTTTTTCCAAAAGAACATAGCTATGGTGTAATGTAAGTCTGTACTGAATAGCATTCCAAATTGTTATCTTGGATAAATGCATTGCCAGCTAAACAAATTTAATCAGTAAGCATTAGATTCATATTTTTCTTTCCGGGTGAAGTTGAAACTGTTGGTTGTTGCCAGCTAAAATTAAGAAAAGAGCTACAAGTTATAATGAAGAGGATATTCATACTAATAGGTGTAAACAAACAATACCCTAAAAATAACATGCTTTCAAGTATTGTTACCTGCATCTTATCAAAGTATGCATGCCTATGCTCTTCCACATATTTCCACGCACCAACATCTGAAAGAAACAGAACAGTTATCATGCTTGCATAATCCACGAAAATAAGCTTATTTACTCATTTCAACCAGTAATGCACCCGATTTGCTCAATAGGCTTTTAATATAAATTTTCTAAATATTTCAACTATAAGCATGGATACTGTCAGCAAAGAAAAAGTTCAGTGACCTTAGTGTTAGAAAGTAGACAGGTATGGAAAAATCATTACAAATAAATTGACAAACTATAATTTTTAGCCATAATTTTTGGGAAGCACCTCAACCTGTCCAGGAGATCTAGGCTATCCAATATGTCTCCAGATGCTCTAATACTTTAAAGTACCAATAAAGAAGAATGGTTTGAACCAATGCTTCAGACAGCAGTTTAGATGTAAAACTTCTTCAAACTAAAGAAAGAAATGTTCAATAAATCACAATGTAAGTAATACCTTTAAAGAGAGCTCTAGTTGTTGGGGTGACAGTACTAACTCTCGGATCTGGGGGATCCTCTTTCTTGATAGATTGACCACTTTGTAGTGCTGGATTGCTATCAATGATGGCAACTTTTAGTTGGTTTGTCAATGGTATTTTTGCTGCAAGCATATACTACGTGAATCTTAGTACTACCCAATGAGAAGTACAAAGGTCAGATTTTTGCATGTCAAGATCAAGCAAGAAAGAATTATCAATAGTTTCTGTTTTTATACATTGCGTCACAATGCAGGGAGGATAATAAGAGGTTTACGGCAGAATATCTTTAAGTGTCATCCCACATATACAGAGGTTTCTATAGTTTCATTTCTCTTCAAGAACGTATAGGTCAATTTTTGACAAAAGGTAACAACTAATGAAGGCTATACATGATTTTTGCATGCACTGAAAAAGTTCACAGTATCCAAGTCACTGATTTAGCAGAAGATATCCACAAATTAACTTAGAATATAGATACATCATCAAAGAAATTATTCTATAAGGTTCCTAAAATAAGTAGAATTTAGAAACATAATAATTTTGTGTCTTTGCCCCAAATATTCTTCAATTAAAGGTCTTCTAACATTTAATATTAAGAACCACAAACCAAAATAATTTAAGTAAAGGAAAGCCCAAGAGGTGAAGCCCAACAATTTAACTCTATTCCTTTCTTCTTCTTCTTTTTTCTTTTCTCGACCCAGCCCAAAGGCCCACCCCTTTCTCCTTTATTTCTCCTCGGCCCAGCCCCATTATACCGAAGCCCAGCCCATGTTTTTCCCCTTTTCTTCTCAGCCCATAACAAAATAAAAGGCCCAACCCAGAAATTAATTGAAACCCGACCCCCAAAACCGGCCCAACTGTAGTTGAGGCCCAATTCCTTAATTTAATTAAAAACCCTAGCAACCCCACCCTACTCCCATTCTGCCGCCTCCCTCTCTCTCTCACTCTCGTCCCTCACAGAGAGGCGCTCCCTCACCCCCTCCTTCTCGGTAGTTGCCGTCGCCGTGCTCCCTCTCCGGCGACACATCACTGTCGCAACGCCGCCGCCTCCACGACGTCATAGCCCCGCGACATCGTCTTCCTTCCCCAAACCCTTATCTTTCTCTCTCTCGATTTTCACCAAATATTTAGGGCACCGTCTCCTCTTCTCCCTCCAATGCCGCTGTCTTCTTCCGGCGATACGTCGTCGTCGTCCTCCTATTGCTCTCGCTCTCGCTCCCTCTCTCACTGTCACTCATCCTGTTTAAGGAGCGTCACCTCCCTTCTCGTTGAGGTCGTGCCGTATTCTCATCTCCGGTGACGTGTTGTCGTCGTCGTCCTCCTGCCGTTCTCACTTCATTGTCGTCCGTTGGCGGTGGTCGCCACCGTGGGCGTCGCATGCCGGCATCTCCGTCTTACGCCTGCTACGGAGGACGGCCTCGCTTTCTCTCGCTTGGGTGCTCGCCGTCGTCCTTTTCTTTGACGGAGTGTCATTGATGATAAATCTAGAATATGTAGATATGCGAGATTTATGTAAAGCAGTAAAGAACACCAAGGCTTTTACGTGGTTCGATCGTTAATGAGATCTACGTCCACGGAGGAGTGATTCCTCAATACTTTCACTATGTTTTTATTACAGTGAGTATAGCTAAAAGCTCTTAGTATTCAAGAAGTTGCTAACCCTTTTACCTTCAATCTAACTCCTATTTATACATGTCTGAGGGCTCCTAAAGGCGTGCCCATTCCTCCATTGGCGGGACTCTTCCCGGCGTGTAGGGGCTCTTCCTCTCGCGCAGTAGGATGATGCGCCTTCGTGCGCCACGTGGAGAGTGGCGCTGACTCGAGTTCGGGGGCTAGGGTTTTGGGGCTGATTAGTGTTTGCCTTGGGCTACCGGTGGCTACAGCGTGGGCCGCTATTAATGTCGAGCCCAGCTCGTTTGGGCTGTCGGTGGGCTGTGGCGGGCCATATCCCATCATAGCCCACCTTTGAATAGTCGGCGAACAGCCGTGCCGAGGTGAGGCGAAGAATGCGCATTGCCGAGGTAGGATGTTGCTCGGCTGATGTTGTCCTCGAAAGTTTCTCGATCTCTTTTGGTGTCAGGATGTGATTGGTTCGCCTTGATTCGGGCTGAGGTAGAAGGTTTTGACGTTATGGGCGTGCGCTTGTTGGGGACCGAGCCGGAGTCGCCGTCGTTTAGCAAAGATGTGCTGCAAAGGTGAAGTCAGTCACGGATGGCGACCCTGCATAGGTTACACCGAGGTCGATGCGGGCGGCACCGCTCTTACGGAGGATGCCGAGTTCGACCCGAGAGGCGGATGTGGATAGAGAAATCATCTTTGGATGATGCCGAGGTTCGTCTGGTGACCGCCTTCAGGGATGCCGAGGTCCGATCTGGATGGAGATGTTCTCGTAGGGGTGATGTCCGTTGGTAGGGCCGAGGTCCGATCTGGATGCTCGACTTTTGGGGAAGGCCGAGGTCAGGCACCGGCGCCGCCGCTTCTTGGATGTGGAAGCGGACGAGGTCAGGGTTCGAGCCGTCGAGGTGAGCGTAATCATCACACGATCGGGCTCGCGGTCTATCTTCCCGTAGAGTCGTCCACACGCCGAGCGACGGTGAGCACTCAAACCGCGTCGCGTCGACTCCACATCCAATAGCGGGTAGGCACGTGGGAAAGTTGAAGCGGCGGTTTTAGCGCCATTTGTCCTATAAATAGGCCCAAATGAGGCCACTGTTCACTTTCCTTTCGACGCTTTGTTTTCAGAGAATACATTCGTAGAAATTTCTAATTTTCTTTCAAACTTGTTGAGGAAGCCCGATATCTCGCCCAAAAAGTAAGTATGTATTCTTCATCTTCTCTTCTCGCTCGAAACTCGGCTCCGCTTGGTTTCGGCCATTGCCTCCGATGTAAAGGAGTATATGTGCTATAACCGCTTGTGTAGGTCCGTAGGATTGTGTGCTAGGGTCCCTTGGTATCATCGGTATGGGACGGACTTAGGGTTGGTGTGGCGAGGTCGAGGTTGACGTTGGAGGAGCTTTTGAGATAACGAAGAATACCGTATTCGGGGAGGCGTGGTGGTGCCGCCATGGCCGGATGATAAGGCGATGGCCCTCAGGAGGATTTATCACCGTATATGTAGATAGCTTGATAGGCGGCCTTAGGTTTCCTTTGGCCCCAATTTTCCTTAGCCTCAAGAATACTTTCATATCCTCATATGTCAATTGACCTCGAATTCCATTAGGTGGGTGGTGGGGTGGGGCTATCCTACCACGGTGTTGGCGAAGGTGTCCTTCGAGGTCTTGATCGCTTTTAGCGTCAAGACCATAGGCGGGTGTATTATCTGCTCCTCGGCTGAAGTTTAAGATAGAAGCTCCTCGAAGGTGTCCCATTGGCATAATAGGTATTTTTCCTGCGGGTGAGGGGCATCAGAGGTATGAGTGGGGCCTGCAGTGCGATGAAGGATGTGAAAATCAAGCCCCGGGCCATATGGAGGAGATGCTTTGACGACCTTGGTGAGGTTTTGTCCATTGATTTCACCGAGGACGACTGAATAATACCGGCCGGCGTTTATAGGTCGAGAGCATCGGGGCGGGGTGCGATCGGGGTGAGGCATCCCGTATATCTTTCTCCCTTTTTTTATGTATGTTCTTGGCATGTCCCACCTCGTTGTCTTTGAGCAAGTATTTCTCTTTGTTGCGGTGAGGTGGAGGAGCGGGAGGGGCTCACGATCACCGGTCAGCCGTCTCAGAAGAAAAAGCGGCGAGTATTTCCGCCAAGCCCGAAGAAGGTTGGCGACATTAGTCGGTGATGACGGGCCTTTCGGGGTCGGGCCCGGACCGGGGCGCAGACTCGAGGCCGCCTCGAGTACGGGTGCCGCCCTCCGGCTCTGTCCGCACCCTTCCCAAGGTACAAAGCTGTTCCTCATCCGCCTTATCCGCTCTGCGATCTGTGACAACTTGTGTTGCTTTTTAGGATGCGAGCTCGGTGATGGAGGTCTGCGACATGCGGTTGGGGACCTGCAGTTACCACGGGCTGATTCTTTGAGAGCTCGACTGGTATGGTTACCGGGCGGGAGCTTCTTTGCGCCGGGCGGATGCCGATGCCGCCGTGGCATTCTGCGGGCGGGCGAGGTCGCGAGGCGGCGGGCCGAGGGCTCTTCTTGAGCCGCCACGAAGAGGGCACAGGCACCGGAGGCAGGCAGGGGAGCTCGAAGAGGCTCGCGAGGAGGCGGCCGGGGCGAAGAAGGAGCTCGAGGACGAGAGGGGGGCTAGGCTGGCCGACCAGGGGCCAATGCTGAGGGCCTTTGCCAGCAAGCTCGTCGAGTCGGAGAGTTTCTCGGCCTTCATTGCCGACTGGCGCGTCTCAAGCCCGTGTTGTGTCAAAGCACACGGAGGGTTGGCGGCCGCCATGCGACTTTGACAAGGTCGAGCATGGTTGGGTCGAGTCGCCACTCACGAGATGAACAAGGCGTCGCGGGTGGTCTCAGAGGTCGGGTCCTTCCCGTGTTGGAGGCTTTGGCGTCGGCTCCTCCCGCCGGCGGAGGCCGTCGCCCATCTGAAGGAGGGCGAAGATCACGAACTCCGGGAGCTTCTTGCCGAGTGCGAGTGAAGCAGAGGAGGAGGATGAGGCGCGGACACCGAGCTTCCTTCGAAGGGCTAAACTCGGGAGCGGCGGCAGGGGCGGCGAGGCGGTCGTCGACTCGAACAAAGGCGGCCGAGGTCGGCGACCAATATAATAGGCTAATTTTCCGGGTCGATAGGGCCTTAGCTTGTAAACATTCCAACTTTTGAGTAATAAAATTTATCACTTTCGAAATGTGTGTTGTTTTATTTATAGCATTCCGCATCTCAATACCTTGGACTTGATCATGAATTGTCGACCAAGGCGAAAGAGGTCAGAGGTGCCTTGGTGAGAAGGACGAAGAGTGCTATTTTGGAGGTCGATCGTCCGAGTGACTCAAGTTTTGGCGAGAATAGATGTCGCTCGGCATCATCCGCCGACTGAAGAGCGATGCAAGAGGCCGATCGAGAGGTGGCCCGCCTCCCGGCGAGAACGAGGCGCTAAAGCTAAGAATCACACAACTCAAAGTCCGGAGGCGGTTTATCTGCGATGTGATCGAGGAGGGCTGATGCAATGCGAGGCGGCTTGAGCGACAACGGAGGAGCTAGCTCGGATCTCGAAAGAGCATGCAGTATGAGAAGGTAATCCGCGGACTGGTGGAACTACCATATCTGGCCGACGATCGAGTTCGAGCTTCTTGGCGGAGGCATGGTCTTGAGGGATGAGGAGGGCCTAATAGCAAAAGTTTAAAGGCGCGCTGACTCGCCATGAAGTACATGCGGATGTGCGAGATCGTTAGAACGACGTATGCCCAGCCCCGCAGCCGAGTCTGGCGGGCTCCACCGGTCCAATAATAGAAGAACCCAAGAGGAGGCGGCTACGCTGATCACGCAAGTGCTCCGTCGATGGGTCGGTGAAGAGGAGCATTTAGAGGCGATCTTGGCGGTCGGAGACGCCCAGTCATCAGTCGGCGTGGAGGAGGCGGCGGTCGGGCGGCGTGGTCTGGCCCGCGTCGGGGCTCGAGGGCAGTGTGACCTCGGTGCAAGAACGCCTCGGGTCGAACTCGTCTGTGCCGGCTCGTAGTGCATCTGGGCGGGTCGCGGGTCCCCGAGTCACCACTTCAGTTGGGGTGTCCCAGAACTGCGCCGAAGCGCTTACGGAGTAGGCTGTGAGTCGGCCTTGTCGGTGGGTCGAAGGCACCGAGTTCGTTCGGTGCGTGCACCGTCGACCGGAGATTTTGTTCGAACGGTGCGGCTTGCCAAGACTGGCGAGGTGGAGCTCGGAGGCCGAATGAGTTTGTATATAGCTTAGACTTTGTATGTAGTCGTAAATGTATTTAGACTCGTTTGAAGTGTATATTTTCCCCTTGAGAGGTACAAACATAGCTTAGGACTTCGTTTTGGTCGTAAATGTATTTAGGCGTATACTGTATGTATATCTTCCCAAATAAAGGGCGTAATTTGGCGAGATCCGATCTGGATGTCTTTTGCATGTAGATACTTCAACTTAATGAGTGATCTATATGCTTGCATGTAGACGTTCAATTTAATGAGTTGCATGTATGCTTGCATAGGCGTTCAATTTAATGAGTAATCTATTAGTGCGGCGCTTGGTGAGTACCACTACTTAGTGGGTTTTCATCTTCGTAAGGCGTCCCTTGTGAAGGATAATTGTGGTGTATCCAAATGGATTTTCACATAGATATGAGGCAGTGAAATATTCATTAGAAAAGCAAATGTTTTATTGAATATGTAATCAACATCGTATTTTGCAAAACAATAAAGGGACTAACATGATGCCGATCTGAAATCGAAGCTATGTAAAGTACTCGCTTAAATGAGTGATATGCCGGGTTCGGGGATAAGTGCACGGATATGTGAGCTAGCTTGTAAGCCCCTTTGCGAGGTCCTCGTGAGCGCGGTATGGGCCTTCCATATCGGATCCGACATTGTTAAGGCGCCTCGGCTCTCTTGGCTTCATTATTTCGTGGGGCAGTCGCCTACATGGAGTCACGGAGGCTTTGACCCTTTTGTTGTAGTGCCGTGCGACTGGCCCTTGTACTTGGCCGTTTATGAAGGTGAGCTCGCGTTTCTCCTCGAGAGCATCAAGGTTGTACGCAGTCTTCCTCGTTCCGGCACAGGTCGAGTGGAGAGTCGAGGGCTTGGTGCTACCGATCTCGGCCGGTATGGCGGCCTCGATCTCGTAGACCAAACCGAAGGGTTTCTCCGTGCGAAGTCCGAGGTGTGGATTACGTAGGACCCGGAGGACTTGGGGAGATTTTCAGCCCAATCACCTTTAGCTCGGTCTAGCCTCTTCTTCAATCCTTGCACATCGTGCGGTTCGTCACCTCGGTGCGGCCATTCGCTTGCGGTGTGCGGCCGAGGTGAAACGTTCTTCGATCCGGAGCTCTTCACACCATTCCTTGAAATTTCTATCCACGAGGCGGGTGTCGTTGTCAGAGATCGAGAATGTGGTATGCGAGCGGCGGACTATGTTCTTCCACACGAATGTATGAATCTTCCGGCTCGTGAGGCTCGAAAGTGGCTCGGCCTCGACCCATTTTGTGAAGTAATCTCTGGCGACGACTAAGTATCGGGCGACACGGTGCTTTCGGTCGAGCAGACGGCGATATCGATCCCCCATGCATGAAAGGCCACGGGCTCTGCGGTGCTCGGATCGATGCAGGGTAGCTTTTGTTGTGGAGTCGGTTGGCACCGGACATTTTTGACGAGCTCGGCCCAATCTTGGGCGGTGGGCGATAATATCGACCTCGGCGCCTTCTTTGAGAGAGCTCGCGACCCGATGTGACTTCCACAGACCCGGTGAATCTCATTGAGCACGTGTCGGCTTCCTTACGGCCGAGGCGTCTCGGGAGGGTTGAAGGTAGGACTTCTGTAGAGGCGCCCTCGTATGCAGTACTTTGGGATTTCTCCATCATCTTTTTGGCCGAGCGATCTTGAGGCGATGCGCCATCTTCCGTGTAGGCCTTTATGGGAGACATCCAGTTCGGTTCTATCACGGGTGATGATGCGATGTGGGCCTCGCGATGCTCCTAGCATGAACCTCCTCCATCGGTGGACTTGTTGACGATGCGACTAACTTATCGAGGATATCAGCTCGGCGGTTTTCCTCGTGGGATACGATGAATCTTGAAGTACTGAATGAGGTCGGCGTCTCCTTGGCACTTCTCGGTATTACTTCATTCGGTCCTCCTTGTCCTCGTGTTGCCTAACACACGGTTCACCACGACACAGGAATCTCCAGAAGATTTGGATCTTGTCCACCTTCATTCCTTTGCGGAGTCAGGAGATCGGCGCTTTGTACTCCGCCTCGTTGTTTGTGGTCGGGAAGGTAAGCCGGAGGCGTGGGTCACCTCATTTTATGCGGGCGAGGAGGAGGATGCTGCTCAGCTTCCCGTCTTGCATGAAGCTCAGTCCACGTCATCTTCCGGCGGTCGTCGGTGGTGCGAGGGGCAGATTTCTCCGCTTTGAGGCGGGCGTTGGGGCGACCTCGTGGTTGAGCCGACCTCGGTGAATTTGGCCTCCACGGAGAAGTCAGCGAGGCTTGCCCTTTATGGCCGGCACAGGGGAGTCTGAAATGTCGTGCTCGCCGAGCTCCAGTGCCCACAGCTATCGTCCGGATGACTCGGTTTTGACAAGACTTGTCTCGAGGGTAAGTCGGTCGATGCACAGACGGAATGGGCTTGGAAGTAGGGTCGGGCGTCGCTTAGCGTTCACTAGGGCTAGTGCTACCTTTTCGGTGGTATACCTTGTCTCGGGTCCTTTGAGAGCTCGGTGATGAAGTAGATGGGGGTTGTCGTCCGACCTCATCCGGACCAATACTGCGCTGATTGCCTCGTCAAGGCGGCCAAGTACAAAGAGAGGCTCGCTTCTTCCGGGCGGTCGGGGTGGGCGGTCGTGAGATACTCTTTCGGTGCATGAAGGCGACACTGGTGTTCCTCCCGCCGGCGAAGTCGGAGCTCTCCTCGTGATCTTGAAGAAGGAAGCTGTACTTCGGCGGCCGAGATAGGAATCTGTGAGGCGGCTAGACATCCAGTGAGTTTGTGGATCTCCCGGATGGTCTTTGGCACTTGCATGTCAAGCATTGTTTTCACCTTAGTGGGATTTGCCTTGAGACCTTCTTGAAAACCCAAAGATCTAGGAATTTTCCGTCTTCACCATGAATGTACACTTGGGGGTTGAGTTTGAGTTGGCCGACTGAAGAGTGGAGAATAGTTACGAGGTCTTGGTGCGACTCTCAGTTTTGACTCTTGACCACGATGTCATCGGCGTAGACCTCGACGATCTGCCCGATGTGATCCTTGAATATGGCGTCCACCATTCTTTGATAGGTAGCCCAGCGTTTTCGGGCGAATGGCATCTTCCGTACAAAGACACGAAGTCGGTGATGAATCTTGTCTTTGGGCGTCCTCAGACTTATTGGGACTTGGTGGTACCCTTTGTATAGATCGAGGAAGGCGAAGGTCTCATGGCCCGGGGCTTCCACCTTCTTGTCGATGTCGGGAGGGGTAACAATCTTTCGAGGCGGTGTTTGTTGAGGTCGGTGTAGTCGGCCTTGTCACTCGCCGTCCCTCCCGACTTCGAACCACGATTGGATTAGCCATCCGGTCGGTGCTGACTTCGAACAAGATCTTGGCCTTACGGGTTGAGTCGCCGTCTCTTATGACACAGTTGCGCTACGCCGCCAAACACCTCTTCTTTTGCGAGGCGGTTTTAGCACGGTCGATGTTGAGGCGATGAGTTATGAGCTCGGGTGACACTCCGATCATGTCGAGTGGGGACCACGCGAACACGTCCTGTATTCCCTCGAAGCTGCATGACACTACGTCGAATATCGGTTGGGCCACAGGGCCGACCTTGACAACTTTGGAGGGTCGTCGTCATATATTGGAGGTCTTGATCGATTCGTCCCGGGTGGCAACCTCACGAGGATTCTGTAATTGCTATGCACGGGTAAGGCTACATCTTGGGTTGAGACTCGTAAGCACTTTTTAGCTGCCGTTTGGTGCACTGGATGCTTAGCACTCCCACGGGGTGGGTATTTTGATGGTGGTGGTATCTGGCGAGCGGCCTTGGTGGAATAGAGCAGTCTCCCGGGATGATGTTATCGGGAGGGAGCTCGGACCGGGAAGAATTGGATGGCCTTTGTGACCAGACACAGGGGCGTCCTCTGATAGCTGGAAGGTGATTACACCCCGGGTTGAACCGCCTCTTGAGTGAAGCTCATAGCCCAGGGATGGTGCGGGGTGTATTTGAATTTCTCAGACCTCGAGTTTATCCAGACAACTACGGAAGATAATCTTGTGGAGGCACCGATGTCGATGTAGACCCGGTGGGCGTTCTTGTTGCCCACCACGGCTTGTATCGTGATGGCGTCTTGGTGGGGCATGATTTTGGGCACGGGTCGTCTTTGGAGAACACGATGTCCTTGATCGCTCCTTTTCACACGTAAAGGTGTAAGTATAGGGTGGCAAGTATCGTATCCCACGAGATTGTATCACGAAAACATAGAAGCTAGCTCAGCGACTATTCATCATTATTCGAAACACGGATAAAGGGTGAGAGGTTTTAGGGCTTGAATTTAATCCAAAGCAAAGGTAACAAGCGAAATATAAATAAAGCAATAAAATCACGAAGATAACTATGGAGAAAGACTAACCTAGGGATGCACCAATCCTATCCACAACGATGTTTATTACGCTTATTAGTAACCGTTTTAATCGAGACAAGGCGGAAAATCACATATATAACCAACAACTTGATTCACGACAATTGCGGGAGTTGATTACTAATTTTCCCTATCACGATTCGTCTACAGAGGAAAATAAGCAACTCGAAAGGATCACTAAGAATATGCTTCCTACGAATGTCTATCTCGATTCGACTCGAGGCTCATCGTATCATGCATTCGATAACGATTGACAATTAATACGATTCGTCGTTAACCGACAACTAGATATGCATCAAGATTGATCGAAATCAACACATATAAATAAGCACAATCGAATCATGAATCGATGCACGGAAGGTAAATAACAATAGCGAGGAATCACAACATATAGGATCGAATCATGCAAACCACAGGATTAGAGCGGAAAACTAGCGGACATAATAAGCGGAATGAAATACGATTTAACCATAAAAGCGAAATTAAATATATAAAACCCGTGGGGAGGCGTACGAAGAACAATGGTTCGTCTTGAATCGATCCCAAGCGAGCGAGCGGAAAACAACGGAAAGCGATCGGACAAAACGTTACGATCGATAGCGAAGCGATAAACTAAACTAGAACAACGTAAAACAATACTAGAATTAAACTAAAGGAAGATTAAAGACTAAAAGCTATAAAAGCGAGAAAAGCGAATGAAAGCAGTGCAGGCGTCTAGGGTGTGTTGTGGGCGGGGGGTGTTGCCGTATATATAGGCACGCCCAAACCTAATTTTCCCTTACGTAGTGCCGTCTCGCGACCACCCTTCGCGATCGCTAGGTGCGGTCGCGAGGTAAGTCTCATGTGACCTCTCGCCCATGATCGCCTCTGCGCCCGCTTGGTTGGCTCATGACCATGGCTAGCGATCGCTAGGAATTCGATCGGTCGCGAAATCGTCCGATGAGTTCTAGGCGCTAGGGCTTGCTCGCGTGCGGTGTCGCGGTCGCTACTCCTGCAGGCGCTCGCTTGTTTGCCTCGCGACCAACCTAGCGACCGCTAGGGCTGGTCGCTAGAAACAATCTGAGTTGTTCATTTGGTTAGTGCTTCGTTCCTTGCTTGATTTTCAACACATAAACCTACAAAACACCAAAATAACACCCAGAGCAATATCTTCTAGAAATAGATGAAACATTAAAAACGATACATAAGCACATTAAGCGAGCTAAACTCATCTTCAAATATCAACTATAAGCGTGTAAAATGCGCGTTTATCAAACCCCAAACTTAAAGCATTGTTTGTCCTCAAACAAAAGCGAACAGAAAGACAAACGAAAGATCAGCGGCGTAGCAAGAGGATAACCATTCTAGGCCTCCAAACATATCAACGCTCAAAACATTAGTGCCCATGGCGGCGTTAGTCCACTCAGCGCAAACAACTATCGAGGGCAGCTCATTTATTTCAACCTCACAAGGCATGTGTGTAGAATATATAGGATACCTCGAACTCATAAAGAAATTAAGGCGTGTATACACTCAGCGATCAATGCAATGCAACATCTTACCATAGGCTTGCGTTTCTCTAACATCTCCACCGCGTCGAATGTGTTCAAATAAGGATCAGCGAGGTCTTTTGATAGGTTATAATGTAGGCACATTGGTTAAGGTAGGATAATATATGGCTAAGTGACTCAAGTAAACTCAAGCACCACCATTTATATATTTCGACACATATGGACTTTGTCCATTTTCCTCTTCTTTCCCAGCGTCTTTGAATTGGCGTTTTATGCCTCATAAGGTACCTATACTTGATTGAAGACCCTTTATGCTCAACGCTCATAGTGAACTTAACATTTTCTCTTTCTTTTCTTTTCTAGAGCTTATAGGGTTTAACTTTCACAACAAAGGTACTATTCTTTACCACGGATGTATTTTCTAAAAACTTTTCTCATCATAACTACATCAAAATTTCACCCTTTTGATTCCATATCCATCCTCCTCCTCCTATCATCCGGTTAATCGAAGAAAAAATCTAATAAAGGCTCAAAGAAGGCGACAAATGGTATATAACATCGGGTTAGTGTTTGGGTGAATATGTGGTTAACAAAGATGGCCTTTTATCCTTTCCAATTGAAACACATATTGCGGTCTCGACACGGAAGAGCGGCAAGTTCTAGAAGATAATCACATGCATGATATCACACAATTAAAAGCTGTATCAAGATGTTTATCGGTGAAGCTCAAGTCTCACGGGTTAAGCAAGCGGTGGAAAACAACAAGCTAAGCCATCTAACGTCATTCAATGCGTCATTTTCTAACATATCATGTGCACTATCATTAAATTTCACAAAATTTTCTATCGTCATTGGCCACATGGATTAACACACTTCCTTAACTCGTTGATCGTGAGACACAGCGAAAAGAAAAACGAAACACGACAAAAGCAACACAAGCGAAAGACACGACAAAACAAGAAAACAAAACAAAAGCGTTGGGTTACCTCCCAACAAGTGCTTACTAACGTCTTTAGCTGAACCATCACTAACCTCGTCAATCGGCATTTTAGTAGCAATAGACATCTTTCCCGACTTGTGGAACCTCACAAACTTCGCATTTACGGATGACCACCTTGTATGGAAGTGGCCCCAAACTTGAATGAAACACTCGGAGTTCCATGCAGAGTCCACTTCTTCCTTCTCGCGGCATCCTCGATTGGTCGAGTACCCTCTAAGCGAGGCGTGGCGGCGGCGACATTCATGATCGAGCAACAATCTTCCGACTTTCCAGCGTCGTGTTGCTTGATGGCGTCGTATATGGAAATTTTGAGCTCCTCGTCGTTAACCGAAGCGTGAGGTTTCCTTCACCACATCAATCAGCCTTACGACCGGTTGCTAGAAAAGGTCTACCAAGGATTAGTGGTTGTTGTTTGAATTCGAGAATATCTAAAATCACAAAGTCGGCGGAAAAACAAAATCCCGAATTCTTACCAACACGTCTTGACGATACCTTTTGGATATGTGATGATCGGTCAGCCATCATCGATGAAATCTTAAATAAACCATCTTTCTAGGTGTAGCGGTTGAATCGTTCAACGACATCAGTTGATACTCGCCCCAGTCGCACAAACATTTGGAAAAGTGCATTCGGCGATCTCGCTCTAGCGATGAAGCTAGGGATCCTTTTGCTTGAGAGGAGATTCCTTTGCAAGGCGGCCTGCGTTCTTGGATAGGAAATTTTCTCAAATTTCCCAGTTTCTTCTTGCTTGCAAGCGCTTCTTAAAAAATTTCATGTAGCAGGCATGTTTCGCGGTGACTTGAAGAGAGGCAAATTTATCTCAACTTTTGAAAACCTCTTTGAAGCGAGCAAACTCCTCGTCATATTCGACTTGACAAGTCGACTCGGAAGCAGGGACCGGAGGAGTGTGCGTGCGGATTTATACAGGCGCCTCGCGATTGACCTCGCGACCATTGGGTAGGTCGCGAGGAGTGCGCTGTGTTGGACTCCTTCCTCGCGTGCGAGCTTGCGGCGCGACTCATGGCTGATTTCTCGGCCATATGCTCGGCGATTGCTCGCGGTCGGGTTTGCGGCCGGGTCGCTCGCGAACAACTCGGCGCGGATACTCGGATGACTTCGCGGTCGGGTGCGGGGACGCGTGCTCGATCGCGAGCTTACGTGGGAAAAGTTACGGATGGTTCGCGATCGGGGCTCGCGGTCATGAGCTTCGATCGCGAGTTTACTGCGTCGGTGTGCTATCATGCTCTTCTTCCTCGGTGGGGCTCGGGTAGGCTCGTCCTCTCGCCGTCACGAATGGCGAAGCATTGACTCTTTGGGTTCACCTCCGTGTTACTCGGAAATTGGCCCGTCTTACAGTAGTGCATTCACTTGCACGGCTATTGACCAATTTGATTCTCCAACATCTTTATGTGCTTCCATGCCGTCGGATGGACTCAAATGATTTATCTTTTGCGGTGTTCTTGATGAGCAATTTTGATTCGTTGCCAATTGTTGGTTGCTTACAACCAGCTAACGCATCATGTCTTGAGACTTGGCTTCCTCGGCTCTTGAATCGGTTGTTGGAAATTGAATGACTCCTCGATTGATGTGGTGGCGTTCTCTCTCAATCGACTCTTGAAAAGTGAACTTCTTCATGAGATCGTCATATTTTGAATCACTCTCAACGGTGCTTTGAGCGATGGCGTTCTCTCGTTGGCCATTGATAGGCGTTGGCGCCATCTCTTCTGTCTGACTTGCCTCGTCGATTGGTCGGTTCAATAAGCCCCCTGCCGGCCGCATCCACCATGCTCATAAATGCGCGTATCGGTCCAGGTAAGCTGTGTGATTTGTTGCTCCTTGGAGAACCCATGTTGTGGACATCGTCTCGATAGACCTCTGAATCTCTCCCATACCTCGAATAATGATTCGTCGTGGTTTTGGCAAAATGAGAGATTTGGCGATGATCTTCTATGCTTTCGCCCGGCGAAAAGTATTTGAAGAAACTTCTCACAAAGTTTCCCCAAGTGTCGATGCCATTTCGGTCCAAACTTTTGAACCAATCTTTCGCTGGTGCTTGCAGAAACCGAACATCGCATCCGGATCGTGTCTTGTGGCACCCATTACATTTGATGGTGTCACAAATATCAAATGTTTCGAGATGCGCATTGGGTCTTCTGTAACTCCTCCCAAGCCCTCTCTCCTTGGACCATCTTGATCGGGGCGGTTTGAGCTCAAAATTATTTGCATCTACGTGCGGGCCCCAACCGCCTCCTTGGAAGCTGACCGGTGGGATGTCGGTACATGTGGTTCGAGAGGTCTTTCCTGGGCGAGGACAATGATTCCCGTGTTAGTCATCGGACTGCATCTCTGCAAAGTCGGCTAGCATGCGTCTACTTGCTCGGGAGGAATGCCCCGTTACGTGGATTGGGCGCCATTGCAGCCGTCTCTTCTCGTCCTCTTCTCCTTTGAGAGCTTTCGATCTCGGGATCTAGTAATACTTGAGGTCCACGAGATCTTGTAGCATAAACCACACGAGAAAGAGAGAATTTAGCGACAAAATAAATAAAATAATATAATATATATAACTTGAATTAATAAATCGAATCGTCAAATTATTCTTATGCAATCTTAACAATCCCGACAGCGCGCCTAAATTTGATCGCTTCCTTTTCACACGTAAAGGTGTAAGTATAGAATGGCAGTATCGTATCCACGAGATTGTATCACGAAAACATAGAAGCTAGCTCAGCGACTATTCATCATTATTCGACACGGATAAAGGGTGAGAGGTTTTAGGGCTTGAATTTAATCAAGCAAAAGGTAACCAAGCGAAATATAAATAAAGCAATAAAATCACGAAGATAACTATGGAGAAAGACTAACCCTAAGGATGCACCAATCCTATCCACAACGATGTTTATTACGCTTATTAGTAACCGTTTTAATCCGAGACAAGGCGGAAGATCACATATATAACCAACAACTTGATTCGACAATTGCGGGAGTTGATTACTAATTTTCCCTATCACGATTCGTCTCAGGGAAAATAAGCAACTCGAAAAGGATCACTAAGAATATGCTTCCTACGAATGTCCTATCTCGATTCGACTCGAGGCTCATACGTATCATGCATTCGATAACGATTGACAATTAATCTGATTCGTCGTTAACCGACAACTAGATATGCATCAAGATTGATCGAAATCAACACATATAAATAAGCACAATCGAATCATGAATCGATGCGGAAGGTAAATAACAATAGCGGGAATCACAACATATAGGATCGAATCATGCAAACCACAGGATTAGAGCGGAAAACTAGCGGGACATAATAAGCGGAATGAAATACGATTTAACCATAAGCGGAAATTAAATATATAAAACCCGTGGGAGGCGTCGAAGAACAATGGTTCGTCTTGAATCCAATCCCGAGCGAGCGAGCGGAAAACAGCGGAAAGCGATCGGACAAAGCGTTCCGATCGATAGCAAACGATAAACTAAACTAGAACAACGTAAAACAATACTAGAATTAAACTAAGGAAGATTAAAGACTAAAAGCTATAAAAGCGAGGAAAGAATGAAAGCAGTGCAGGCGTCTAGGGTGTGTTGTGGGCGCGAGGGGTGTTGCCGTATATAGGCACACCCCAAACCTAATTTTCCTACGCCGCCGTCTCGCGACCACCCTTCGCGATCGCTAGGTGCGGTCGCGAGGTAAGTCTGCATGGCAGCCCTCTCGCGCCATGATCGCCTCTTGCGCCCGCTTGGTTGGCTCATGACCATGGCTAGCGGTCGCTAGGAATTACGATCGATCGCGAAAATCGTCCGATGAGTTCTAGGCGCTGGGGCTTGCTCGCGTGCGGTGTCGCGATCGCTACTCCTCACAGGCGCTCGCTTGTTTGCCTCGCGACCAGACTAGCGATCGCTAGGCTGGTCGCTAGAAACAATCTGAGTTGTTCATTTGGTTCGTGCTTGTTTCGCTAACGATTTTCAACACATAAACCTACAAAACACCAAAATAACACCCAAGGCAATATCTTCTAGAAATAGATGAAACATTAAAAGCGATACATAAGCGCACATTAAGCGAGCTAAACTCATCTTCAAATATCAACTATAAGCGTGTAAAATCGCGTTTATCGGTCCTCGCCATCCGGAGTCGACTTGTTCTTGGTCCGCGGGGCGACCTCGAACTTCATTATTTAACGAAGACCTCGTCGTCCCTACGGGAGTCCGGTGATGGCATAGACCTGCTCCATAGCGTTGGAACCTTCGTCCTTGTCATCTTGGTGGAGTCGCCCGTCGAGTCGGCCCGGATTATTGCCACCGTTGTTCTTCCTCTGTGCTTTTGTTCCTGGCGAGCTCGGCGAGGTATTTCTTGAGGCTCCTTCTTTGATGAGCTCGTCAATCTGGAAACTGGTTCCGCAATCCTCGGTATCGTGACCATACCCGGTGATAGTCAATACTCCTCCGTTGACCTCTTCTTGGATCCTCCTTTCATAGGAGGGGCTTGAGGAAGAGCTGGCGTGGAGCTCGAATATCTCGCTCTCGATTTGAGCAGATGAGGTGCTTTGCCGCGGGCTGGCCGAGTCGAGCACGGACTCGAGGGCCCTTCACGATTCTCGAAGGTACTTGGTGTTCGGCCTCGACCTCGGTCGTCAACCTTCCTTTCAATCTGCTGCGTCCGGTCTCCTCTTCTTGGTCGATTCGTCTCCCTTGACGAAGTTTTCTACTAGGTTCAAGGCGTGGCCGTCTCAACTTCTCGGGTGATCTCCTTGTTCGGTCGTCGGGTGGGATCCGTTCTTGAACCAATGATGATATAGAGATCGTTGCTCTCATCG
Organism: Salvia rosmarinus; assembly: GCA_036937905.1. NCBI lineage: Eukaryota > Viridiplantae > Streptophyta > Magnoliopsida > Lamiales > Lamiaceae > Salvia > Salvia rosmarinus. The sequence goes on along the minus strand of CM072814.1, from coordinate 78,791,518 downwards.
ATTTTGAGAGCTCCTTGATGAACCTCGAAGCAGTTCGACATTATCTCGTCCGCCCTTGGCGGTTGTGGCAGGTCGGACGAGAGGCTTTGAGGTGGCATTTTCGATAAATGCCTAAAGCGATCCATGAGATCACAGGCGGTGTATACTATTTTGGCGGGCGAGGTGAACGCGTCGGCGTTGGAGATCAACACCTCGGGAAGATCTTGCACATGTGAAATCTTCCATTCCTTGATTCTCCATGTTAGTGGTGTGGCGAAAGGAAGTCGGAGGGGTCCCAGGGCCATCGTGGCGGCGATGTTGGGTGCCACTCTCACGGGGCAGGCGTGTCGAGTCTCTACGGAGAAAGGAGATGATTCTTCCGCTCGGTCGAACCCGGGATATCATTGCCATCTCTCCTGGAGGGTGGGAGGCGAATCTTGGCGTCTATCGTCTCCAGGAGGTTCTACTCGCCTTTCTTCTCTCGTTACTGCTCGGCCCTCGGGCGGTATGCGAGGTGGAGCGGCTTCCGGTGCGAGGTGGCGGCGGTTGCGACCCTTGGCGGGTGATTGACTTGGCGGCGGATTGGTGTCGCATTCTCGGCTTTGTGCGGTGGCGTTGACCGCCTCGGTGGGATGAGCGACCTCGGCGCCCGTATTCGCCGGTTCGGCACTCGGGAGGTGCCGTTCATTTTCCTCCGGTGGAGGAAGCTTTAGGCAGCGAGGTTGGCGTTGAAGAATCGATCACGGCTCGGCCAGGGCCTCGTGGGACGAGCAGTATCTTTCGTCCTCGTTGAGGTTGGTATCTTCCCCTGAGGGCGATCTGAGGGTGTGAAAGCGTTTTCCATGTTGCCCTCGGTGTGTGACCACTGTGGCATCCGATCTCTCCGTGGAGTGACCACCGGTTGTCCTCGTAGCGGTTGTTCCGAACATCGCGGCGATCGTCGTGTTCTTGCCATTAAGTTTTGTAGAAAGCGAAGCTTTTTGTTCGTGGCGTTTCCGACGACGCCAATGATAAATCTAGAATATGTAGATATGCGAGATTTATGTAAGCGATAAGAACACCAAGGCTTTTCGTGGTTCGATCGTTAATGAGATCTGTCCACGGAGTGATTCCTCAATACTTTCACTATGTTTTTATTACGGTGAGTATAGCTAAAAGCTCTTAGTATTCAAGAAGTTGTTAACCCTTTTACCTTCAATCTAACTCTATTTATACATATGCGAGGGCTCCAAGGCGTGCCCATTCCTCCATTGGCGGGACTCTTCCAGCGTGTAGGGCTCTTCCTCTGCTGTAGGGATGCTTCCCTTCCGTGCGCCACGTGGAGTGGCGCGACTCGAGTTCGGGGGCTGGGTTTTGGGGGCGATTAGTGTTTGCCTTGGGCTACGGTGGGGCTTACCCGTAATGTCGGGCCCAGCTCGTTTGAGCTGTCGGTGGGCACATGTTGGCTGTGCCATATCCCATTAGTTAGCGTCACGCCACTGTTGGTCGGCGCCGTCGGCCTCCGCCATCGGCCTTTATCGGTTCTTCTCGCGTCGTACACACGCACACCCTATGCTCTGTTCCATTTTTTATCGTTTCTATCTTATTTAATTCTATAGGACTCATCTCTCTCTATTCTAATTCGGTCCTTCTTCTTTGGACTCGGGAGATCGCGTCGAGGCTTGGCGTCGTCGCGTTCCGTGAGTTTATGCCCTTGATGGGCCACCTCCCTTGGTTTCTTGTTAAACAATCGAGCCCTAGATGGCTCGGTCTTATCAGCTTATGTTCATTCGAGTTTAACACACTTAGAATTTGATTTAGTTATTTTGTTGTCGTTGTTTCATCTCTGTTGAGATTTGAGCATTCTAGCATATGGGTTATCGATTCCTATGTGGATATCTTTATAAAACTCTCTTGGAAGGATGGCGAGAAGAATAGAGATGTATATAGCGATATTATTGCGTATTATACATGTGTCTGCATTTCATTACAAGAAATTGTCTGAAAAGAAAGTAGAGTGGGATGAAAATGGATGTATGTTGAAGTACATTGTGTTGGATTTTCTGTTTGGTTTTGTTGTTGGAATAAGCTGTTGGATCAATAATGATTCAGTCGTAAATTTTGTTCATTGAAGATGGTTAACTAAAGGATTTGAAAAGAATAAGGGTGAATATATTTTACCTCAACACTTGAGAAAACAATGGTTTTCACCTTCGGGAATGGAGCGTGTGAAATGTGTTGAAGGGTAAGGGTATTTGAATTGTTATTTTCTAGATCCGTAGTACAAACTAGGTAGAGGTGTAGGAGGTTACTTTTGATGTAGACTTTGATTGTAGACTTTGATTGTAGACTTTTGATGTAGACTTTGATTGTAAGGTCTCATAAAATTAATTGGGAGTGAGGAAAAGTTTGATGGAATCGAAAAGTGTGATTTGATGTTCGCGATATAAATTATCTAGTTCGATCGTTTCTATTAATTCTCGACTTTGGTTAATGTTTTTAATTCGATATCGATTCTCGTTAGTCGAGTGCGTGGTAAATCAATTATTCGATATACTAAATGCGATTTCGGTGAAGTAATTAAAGATAATAATTTGATATAACGTAATTATCAGCGGGATATTACACCAATCGACAAAACAAGAGATCTGATAATAAATATGCACACTAATTTATGTAAATGCTCATTTGCCCACATGTAATTTTCCTTATATATACAAAAACTAATATAAAAGCTCCCAATTTTAGAGTTTAAAATGCATCACTTGAATCTTTTTTAATAAATTTGTGTTTGGGTTCTTGATTAGTTCAAGAAATATGCGAGACAAAATTCGATAATAAATGCAGATACCAAATACATTAGATGAACAATATTACCTTTTCGGATCTATCAATGTCTCTTCTTGCCATTTCTTCGTCTTCTAACTATTTTCACGATTTGAGAAAATTTAGATGCACATATAAAGAACACAAACTTCTATTTTCCTATATTCTTATGATTATATTGTTTATGCGGTTAGAACAACATTATAAATCGTAATTGATTTTTGGTGGACTTGAGTTGTTTGCATCTGCATGATAAAATTAGGAGAAATTATTGTTGTCTTTTATCTTGGTATCCGCACAATAAATTAGCATTAATTGTTGTGATCTTCTATAAACTTACACTTTTACCCATAGCAAAAACATATTAAATTAATTGATAATGGTGATCCTTGTCATTGCATTAAGTTATGATATGGTCGTCAATTTGATATTATCGACGACAAGGAATTGTTCTTAGTTTGTATTACAGATAAGGTTTGTATCATATATATATATATATATATCTTGTGTTGCCGCTAATTATGATCACCCCTTTTGACCTAAGAAAATTGAAAAGTATGATCATCGGTATATTGAAAATGTAGTATATTCTTGAAGAAAAGGAGAAAATTTGAAACTAAAGGACCAGAGAAAAAGAATAGATAAATTAAATGCAAAGACACCCCAATGAGCGTCAAACGTGATTGCTGTGATCGTCTCCTTTTCGAAGGAAGAAAATTGCGACGCTACTCGTAGAACTTCACTTAATTCATAATAAAATATAATTTATTCTCGAAAGGAAAAAATGTTGAGACTAAAAGCAGGAGAAATACGTATTGATAAATGCAAAATTTGACTGCATGCGATTAGCTCGTCCGTAAAAGATGGTTACAAATCAATGATTCTTTCTAAACCTTTTTAAATTGATATTTCTTTTCATGGGAATACGCTGCCATTATATCTAGTGCGTCTTAAATTCTGCGTTCATGTGTAATAATCGTAAATCATCAAATCACCTATCTTTTTTTATGAGAATCCACATTCATTATAGAGTACTGGTACCCACCCATTACTAGGTTGTCCCAAAGAACTATAATTTGATATATTGCTATACTGCAGGGTACATGTAGAATATGCAAGAAAATTGGCCGATCAAACCTAGGACACCCAGACTTAGGGATGGATTGGACTGGGAAATAGAGCCAAAAATAATCAAGTCAAAAAACCTGCCTAGATAGCCCACCGAGTCGCTTGGATCAAGCCAGAAAAGCCCAAGATTTTGGGCAGCCCGACAAATTTCTAAACCTTTTATATTATATTTTAACTTGTACAATATTAGATGATGTACTTTGGTTTGGTGGTTGTATTTTATGTTTACCAACTAAATAATTTAAGGGTCAAAATACTTCGACCATAATTTGAAATTTCTATTTTAAAGGTACAATTCATGTATGGATAAATAAGTTTGGCGGATCTGGCCCGACGACCCATTTTGAACTGTTGTTTTGTTCATATTTATACAGCCATCACATTATAGGACAGGTCCGACCCAGCCTGTTTTGCCTAAAGTCAGGTGGGCTTGGACTGAGCCTGAAATGGAAAGAATTTCATAAAATTCAAATAGCACTGCATAAATATCTACAACAGTTTTTCTTTTGTCAAATTTGAGCCGTCAAGTTTTGAACTAGACCTCAAACTTCAAACCTATATGCTTTGAAGACGATAAGTCAACATCACTCTACAATAACAACCTTAATATATACTAGTAATAGTATTAATTTAGACCCTTAAAGTACACCATTTAAATCACTTTTATTGTCTAAATAACGGACGATTTTCGTATGGGCCACCACATTTATTTGGGATCATCTATATCATATTCTGGCGTTTCACTTGTGTCACTTTCAAAAAATCTTTCAATTTTTCATTATTTTATTTTATTTATTAAACAATTCGGTTTGTAATTATTTAAGCATGTAATTATAATTTAAAATTAATAATTAATTATTGGCATTAATATATTTCATAATTAGGATAAATAATTTTTGAGACTTCTTTATTAATAATAAATGTTAATTATACTTTATTATATCGTAAATACATTTTCACTATATATATCATTAAAATAATGAATTTGATATGGGAACATACAAAAACTGTTGCGATATGGTATATAATCACAAGACAATTCTTTCAGTAACGATTAACAAATCGAAAAACGATATAGAAGATTTATATGTAATCGTTACCATATATAGTTGAAAAATAGGATGATGTATTTTGACTTTTTACTATTAAAATATGGTTATTGGTGCATAAATATATCAACTTTTGGTCAATTTTGATTTTTCCCACTAACTTTAAAATTGTCACAAAATATACAAACTTAACGATATTAGTGTTTTACTACGATTTCAAATTGGTCAAATTAAATTTGATTTGGCATCTCGAAAATTTATTATAGATTAAGCGATTAGTGATATAAGCGACATCATAGAGAGAGGACATAAAACATCGTCATTCCATCAAAATAAATCATATTTTTTATTTCTAAATTCATCGCGTCAACCCTCATTACAAAATCAAGTCTTCTCATTTGTCTCATCATCGGTTACAGTTGGGATCAAAACAATCGATATTCTACGATTTCGTTTAATATCATTGACCTTTTGTCTATAGTCAATTTTGAAATGTAAAATCAGATTTTATTTGACTTAAATTTTAAATCGTGGTAAAATCACTAAAGTCATTAAGTTTGTGTATTTTGTGACAATTATTAATGTTCAGTGGGAAAAACAAAATACCAAAAGTTTGTATATTTATCGCTAATAATCCATTAAAATACTATATATGAGATTTTTGTGAATTTCCAGTATTATATATTTAGTTTCAATATTATCAGTGCAGGATACACGTATTGAATATTGTATCAGTAACATCATAAATATACATACATGCATTGGAATTTGGCAAAGTTGAATTATAAACATAACAATATAAGAGAAACGAAAAAAGAAAGGAGCGAATTAAGCAAAGTAACTAGGAAAGTATGTTGGTATTATTCGATCTTGTTAACTATTAATACAAAACACGTAAAGACCATAGGACCAAACAAGAACAAATACAAGAAAAGAGATGGCCTTTTTAGTACAACATGAAATCAACTAAACATTTAAATCTTAAGTAATAGGATCGACAAACAGAGCAATGATGTGGGGCTTTAGAACTTTTCAGGTTGTGTGTAGCCATCTTCATTTCCTTTGTAAGTAACATCTATGATGCGCTCAAGATTCAAGATTCGCATTAAAACATCTCTCGAGTAATGAGATGGCTTCAGACACTCCTCATTTATATCCTTCCATGCATCTGTAACTATTTCGAGAAATTTAACCATTGCTTCCTCTTTTGTCGCGCCATTGTCTCTCATATAGGATTCGATGCCAGTAGCACTCTGACCTCTTTCTTTTCAACCTGAAAGTTGTTGGTAAATTTTAAAATTATTGCATGATTTGTTTACAGAGAATTGATTTGTACAATCAATATTCTGTACCTCATAAGTAGCTATGTCATCAATGAGTCGACATATTAGGAGCCCTGCAACAAGCATTTTGGGTTTCTTGGCTAGCCATTCAAGTCTTCCTTGACAGATTCCACCCCAACAACGGCGTCGTTGTGTGGTAACATAAGTGCAAGTGATGAGTGCATTCTTTGGGTACTCTTCAAAAGGTGGTAAATATCCTTGTATGAACCACTTTGCCTCAACGTGGTAGCTCCTCACCAGTTCCTCAAGCTATATATGCAACATCAAGAAATGTTAGTACTTTCATAATTCGTATTTATGTTACTAAATTTAGAAGAAGCTTAAAATAAATAAGGAAAATATTAAGTGAGAACTTTATAAATTTAAAGAAGAAGAAATTAATTCTTGAACTAGCTCGTACAAATTCTATGGCATAGTTTGTTGCGTAGGATCTTCCTTCTAGCTAGTTCTCCTCAAATTGCTCGTAGAGTTCCAAAAGAGCTTTGTAGAATGGCTTGATATACTCAAGTCTATTAATCTCGTCAATATTCCACCTAATAAAAAAAGTACGATTAAGTGCACAAAGAAAACCGAACAGACCGTAATAGGCTATATCGAGAAAAATATTTCTAATTATAGGTTTTACCTTTCCATTGCCTCAGTAAAAGATTGAGTTCTTCCATTACACCATAAGCATCGTAAGTGTCATCTATAATTGAGGTCATGGCAATGGTTTTAGTTAGCATGCTACGAGCACGAGAAAATTGTGGCTCATGGTAACTCCACAGCCCAAAAAACTCTCCACCACTCTATCTCTTGCATAAGGAAGTTTGGAGACTAGGTCCAATTCTTTCCACCA